>BSAI01000187.1:2371282-2391014 GCA_036245035.1 Adrianichthys oophorus | reverse complement strand
CATCAAAATGTGGAACAACCTGGATCTGTTTGTTAAATGTGTTCATTTTTTAAATGTGTTACAAAAGTATCGGCTCGGGACTCGGTATCAGCTGATACTCAATATCAAATGACTCAGAATCGGATCAGACCCAAAAAAACCTGATCAGGACAACCCTAATCACCATATATATAATCATTCCCCACCTCTGCGGCCATCTTGGCAGTGATGACAACACTCTTCTTATGATGTCATTCTAAAAAGTTCTGAAACTGTAAATGTGATTGAAGCAGGACAGTTGCAGCTTTGTTTTAAAGTCATGTTATGATCTTTTACCTGCAGAGAAACACCTAAGAGCTCCTGCACTGAGCTCATGGCAGACTGGAGCCTTCTGGGAAATTTCCTGGAGGAAGTACAGGAGCACTCGACCTCTGTGGGCAAAGTATGACACAGCAAACACAGGGGAATGTCCCATGCACACCAAGCCCACACGCTTAAAAGTCAGGGCAGAAATGTCTGCACTTTGATCTGTTACTGTGGGGGTTTTATCTACCATAACACCTGGAGTGACCCTCCAAACACAACCAGAGTGGACTTGGGACTCTGACTGCCACATCAACCCTTCCAGCAATTTTGTGGCCCTCCTGAATCAAAAATGACCTTAGCCTTGCATCTTTCCAAAGGCTCCAGAAGAATTTAAAGTCAAGCACTTTGTGCATTTGAAGACACTTGTAGAGTATTTGATTTTAAACAACAAAGTCACACGATCTGATTAAATTAAAAGGTTTTAAAATGCAAGTAATACATTTGGATTCCTTTCTGGTCCAGACTTGGTGTTGTTGAATGACTTCAACAAGAGAACATGCCAGAAATGCTATGACAGTTTAGCATATATACATTTAGATATAAGTAATACAATCTTTTCATGTTCATTCTGTCTTCATGGGTGCACATTTGTTGTATCCTCTGAGGTAAAAGAGGGAAATTCTCCCTGTGGTTAGAAGGCTGTTTTTTGAGAGTCTGCTATCATTTGCTGTGTTTTGTCCGATAGGTGTGGCTGACCATCCTGTTTATCTTCCGTATTTTGGTTCTTGGGACGGCAGCTGAGTCCTCCTGGGGAGACGAGCAGGAAGACTTTAACTGTGATACTCTGCAGCCTGGCTGTGAGAATGTTTGCTATGACGAAGCCTTCCCTATAGCACACATACGATTCTGGGTAAGGAGCTGCACTACAAGAAGCATTGATAGTACCAAACACTGAAGGTGATATGACGTGCAGTTGAGGGTTTGATTCCATAGCTTAGCTGTTTCCATGTGGTTAAAAACTGAAAATGAGGTTCTTCAGGAGGAGTACAGCTGAACTGTGTGTGTCTCTGGCAGAGGAACCAAAGGCAGTTTCAAATCTCTTCTTGCTTAGAGAAAAAAATGCTTTGTGTAGTTAAAGCTTGCTACACATTTTGCCAAGACTTGCCAGAATTTTGTGTTACCTCTTTTCTTCCTGTTAGCTTTAGTCTTCAACTTAAGTAACAGAAAGACTATTATTGTTTTGTTTTCATGAAGAACTCTGTGGTTAGAAAAGTTTGCAAGAATAAATGGTTTAGGTTCTGTAACCCGGCTCAAATTTGGTGCCCATCTCCCTCATGAACCAACTCACACTTTTGTCCCTTTGTGAGATCTTTTAAACTAATAAAATTGACTTATAAACTTCACAGGTGCTCCAGATTGTGTTTGTTTCTACGCCAAGTCTGATCTACATGGGTCACGCCATGCACACTGTGCGGATAGAGGAGAAGAGGAGGTCCAGACAGGAAGATGACAGAGGGGAAGAGGAAGATCAAGGAGGAGGTGAAAAATTGGAAAAGAAAGGAGAAAAGGATGAGAATAAGGAGAAAGGTGAAAGACCATCAGCAGGCCGAATACGGCTGAAAGGGGCGCTTCTTAAGACGTATGTGCTGAGTATCCTGATCCGCAGCGTCATGGAGGTACAAACAGCAGCTTGTGACCAACACACATACAGTAAGGCAAATAAGTATGTGAACCTCCTGTGATTTTGCAAGTTCTCCAACCTATAAATCATGGAGAGGTCTAACACTTTCATTTTGGGTGCATGTCCACTGTGAGAGACATCACCTAAAAAAGAAAATAATGTAGAAATCACATCAAATTATTTTTTAAAATAATTTTTTTGTATTCTACTGCTGCAAATAAGTATATGAACACTGGTCTATCAGCTAGAATTCTAACCCTCAAAGTTCTGTTAGTTTATCTTTAAATAGTCCGCCTCCACTTCACCTATTATCCTAAATTAGAAACGTCTGTTTGAGGTGGTGAGTTGCATAAAGACATCTGTCCATCCCATACAATCAGTAAGACTCCAACTGTTAACATGGCCAAGACCAAAGAGCTGTCCAAAGACACCTGAGACTAAATTGTAGACCTCCACAAGACTGGAAAGGGCTACCTGGCGATTGCCAGGCGGCTTGGTGAAAAAAGATCCACTGTTGGAATAATTATTAGAAAATGGAAGTAGCTAAACATGACTGTCAATCTCCCTTGGACTGGGGCTCTACGCAAAATCTCACCTCATGTGGTTTCATTGATCCTAAGAAAGGTGAGGACTCAGCCCAGAACTACACGGGAAGAACTGGTGTGACTCACTGGGACTCCATTCATGACCTCACCTCATGGGGTTTTACTGAAACACACAAACACTATCCCTACTGTGAAGCTTGGGGGTGGTAGCATCATGATGTGGGGGGAGGGGGGTGTCTGCTCATAGGACAGCACTTTAAGGAGAGGATGAGCAGGACATTGGAGGATGATATTTTATTCAGGATTCCTGTGGGAGGAAAGTCATCACTGCCATTGACCACGGGACCGGGTTGGGATCAAGTTCTTACTGGAGCGGGACCCAATGAAACGGCTCTCAGGGTGTCTCTTCAGAGTAAACAACAACCGTGGCTCCTTCCTATGAGCAATTTTTTAAAAAAGTTCACCCTCTTGCCTTTTTCTCTTCAAGCCGCATGTAATAGATCAATTCATATATGCTTTCGCCTACGGTTTGCAAAAGTGGGGTAGTGTTTGTGCTATGGCAAGCAAAAGGGGCCAATAATCTTGCGCTGAGCAGAGGTGTGCGCCGGGTGGTGGATTACACACACAGATTATTTATTGTGAATAAAAGTATTTTTATCTGATTTTGCACATTTTAATTTGTTTTTTGTGTTGTGGTTGCAGTCTTTTCTGTTGGTTTGCTTCAAAATTGTTTTAAAAGGAAAAAAATATAGTTAAAAGTTGAATTGTAAATTCTTGTTTTTGTTTGTCTTTTTTTTTTTGTACATTTTATCTGAAATGAGTAAATAACAGCAGATATATATTATACACATATTAATAAAAAACACTTCATTATTCATTTTGTGAATAACTTTATATAGTTGTTAGTAATAAATTAAATAAACCAACAAAGAAACCTAAAGAGCTGTTTGGAAGCTGAAAGAGCCGGCTCTTTTTAGTGAGCCAATCCCAAAGAGCCGGTTCTCTAAGAAGAGCCAGAATTCCCATCACTACAACCAACAAGAACGAGGGGAAAAAAAAGAGAGGCTGAGCCATTTTGTAGTTTTCTAATAATATGCCTGCAATGTCACTCATTTGAAAATATAACATAACCCTGAAGCCATCAGTGTTTCTAGTTACAACCAAGGAGTGGCTCCATAAGAAGCATTTCAAGGTTCTGGAGTGGCCTAGCCAGTCTCCAGACCTAAACCCAATAGGAAATTTTTGGAGGGAGCTCAGACTGTGTTTCTGAGCAACAGGCCAGAAACCTGACTGATCTAGAGAAGATCTGTGTGGAAGGGTGGACCAAAACTCCTCCTGCAGTGTGTTAACCTGGTGAAAAACTACAAGAAACGTTTGACCTGTGTAACCGCAAGCAAAGGCTAATGTACCAAATATTTACATGGATTTGGAAGTGTTTAAATCTGTTTATCTCGTGTTTATCTGCAGCAGAACCAAACAGATACATGTGATTTTCTTTTAGATGATGTTTCTCACAGTGGACATGCATCTAAGAGGATATTTTTCACCCCCTCCATAATTTATAGGAGAACTTGCTAAATCACATGGAGTTCAAATACTTATTTGCCTCATAACATGCAGACACACACAAACACACACACACAGACACACACATACACATAAACGCATACAAACATGCACACTCACGAGCACACACCTACATACACAGAAAGACACTGAAGTGTTAAAAAAATTTGAAGGAAAAAATATCTGAGATGGTTTAACAATACGTATTCCTACATTAAAAGGGATAATATTCTAAAAAATCAAAACGTCTTGTAATATTATCGCAGATGGGTGATTAAAGGCAATGAAGAGGTTACACGCATGATGATACAAGAAAACAAATCACTTGTTCATCATAAAAAGTGACTTTCTCCCTGCAGGTTGTATTTCTGTGTCTCCAATACGTCATGTACGGCATTTTTCTGAATCCTCTTTATGTCTGCAAGGTAAACCAAGATGAAAATGTTTAAAATCTTCTCCTGAAAGAACAATCATTCTAACATGAAGTGTCCCTCCTCTATGCTCAGGCCTGGCCCTGTCCTCATACAGTCAACTGTTATGTGTCCAGACCTACTGAGAAAAACATTTTCATTGTGTTCATGCTGGCTGTCTCAGCTGTCTCCCTGGTCCTGAGTGCGATGGAGCTTCATCATTTGGCATGGAAACACTGTTGCAGGTATAGAAACCTCCTAATTCTGCATTCACACCAAACGCAGCAGCACAGGAGGGGCGTCAAGCCCACGCCCCGCAGGCGGCTGGCTAGAGATGGAGAACCACCGTGGGGTGCCGTCATAGCGGGGGCAATCCCCCCAGCTCCATGGGCTTATGATGTTTTTCTTATTTTCATTGAGACAATAATAAAAAGATCCCCGGTTTTATTTTTATTTTCCCCTTTTCTGGTTAATACTCACATGGGCCACAGACAGACAGAAGTACCGTTTAAAACAGCAGTGCACCAGGAGACACTCTGGTGAACCCAGACACGTTTGCTGGCGCCTCTGTAGAGCTCTTCAATGTATATAAACATGAGCTCCTCGCTCAACATCCTCCATGTTTTACATGATGTGGTCAACGAATTAAGTTAGCGGGTGTCAAGGCATAAATTTGACACGCATCAAAAGAGAGGCGGCAGACACAAATCTGACTCCTCGGCCAAGTCCGGTGTGAATGCAGCACAAGTCTCAGGCTTCAAAGCTTTTCTGCTGGTCTATCAGTGAGATTTCTTGATGAACATGTTTTCTTTAACCAGAGTGGAGATTTTAACTGTCAACTGAGATGATAAAGACAAACACTAAACGGTGACATACACCACATCAGTGGAGAAACGTGTACTTTTTTTGTGAATTTTACCTAAAACATAACACAGTTTAGCAGTGTTAGACTGCTGAGGGTAATTTTGGGATACATGTTTACAGATTTCCAACCTCATCCCTCCATTTTTGGGAAGAGGGTGCAAAAAATGTAAAGGTTATGCCCATTCCAGCAAGTTTGGGAATGACAATGCATATACACCTCTCACAACTTTTTTACCTGTCTTCCATTTTACCTATTCAAAATATGGGTGTTCTGTAACTTTAGCAATCTCAACCTTGTGTCTTTTGCCTTCTAACAGATGTTCCAGTGTTTTTGTGTTTGTTCTTTTCATGCTTATTGTTTCAGTTAATAATGAGTCTCTTATGTCTCAACAGATAGTGATGATTTTGAGTTTGTTGATTTTCCTTCTGTTCTCTTGTTCTTGCTGTTACTAACATATCTATTTTGTCTCACAACGGATGTTCCATTGGTTTTATTCTTGTCCACTTTCTCCTGTCTCACTGTTGCATTGACTAACTTCTGCAGTCTGGCATAAACAAAATCCTCTCTGAATTTCAGTTATTGGTTTTGACCTTCATTTGACCTTTGGTGTTTAAGAAATCTTTCTCCTGAGAAAACACTCATCCTTCTTTTCAAACATATTTGTCTCTAGCTGATGTCTCAAGGCCAGTTTATTTCAGAAACAAGTAGATATTTGTGGTACAATAGACCAAGTGTTTGTTTCAAAATAATAAAAATGAAAGACAAACAACTAATTAAATAAATGGTAAATGGCGTATAGTTATATAGCACTTTTCTACCTTCATTGAAGGCACAAAGAGCTTTACAGTCACTGACCCATTCACCCATTCACACACTGATGGTGGCTCCTCTGCCGAACACTGGCACCAACCTTCCATCAGAGGCAATATGGGGTTCAGTGTCTTGCGCAAGGACACTTCGACACAAGAGTGGGCAAGGTGGGAATCGAACCTGCAATTGCTAGATCACAGGCCGACTGCCCTTTCCACTGCACCACGGCCGCCCCGTGAAGATAGACTTCTTCTTTTCTTTTAAACGTTTTCCTTCAGGGGTCGCCACAGTGACTCAGCTTCCTTCATCTAACCCTGTCTTCTAAATCCTCTAACACCAGCTCCTTCATGCCTGTGTTCACTGCAGCCTTAACTAATTAGATTGACTAATTTTGAGAAATCCACACGGATAATAATTGTCTACAAAAGCATTGATGGAAACATTAAGGTCACAGAATAAGATATGATAATGCACACTTTAACAAAGTTAATATTTTACAGTCTCTGTCTAGGCATCATTCTAATTCACGTATTTGCTGCTCTTCCGTTGCAACAAAAAAATCTGAATTTTGGACTTAAAGAAATGAAATTTTTTTTAAGTTGATCTAACTGCAGCCTCCAAAAAAGAAGCTGGAAAGGACCATGGAAGGAAAACCTTTTTTTTTAGCTTCTAAGTGTATTATAGTGTTAATTCCTCATGAATAATTATGTCAAAGCGGTATTTTGATCCATTCACACATCTTTGAGCATTTCTCTAAAACCCTGAGCACCGGCTCCTCCTGATACACGAAAACGAGCGGGTCCTCACAATGTGACATAGACTAGTGGGACACAGCCCCTCCAGGAAGAGTCTACGCTGCCAGCACTGCCCCCAGGCTAACACACTTTCTCCATGGAGCTATAGCAGTGATCGGCTAAACGCTTCATTTTATATGCACAATGTGCACATCCGCCCCTGCGACAGACTGGCGACCAGTCCAGGGGTGTCCCCTGCCTTCGCCCATGAGTAGCCGGGTTAGGCTCCGGCAACCCCGTGACCCCGAAAGGGATAAAGCGGATTGGAAAATGAATGAATGAATGTGCACATCCAACTTTGCAAAAGTTCGAACGTTGTTTTTTTTTCATGGACGAATTGCTGAGGCTGGCTCTAGGATGACATCATGAAATGAGTGGCACCCACAAAAGGTGGTGCCTCCAAGATGGAGTCGTCTTACTTCTGAGTAACAAGAGAGCTCACTAAAATAACTCAGAATTCATTAAAAAAAAACATTATTTAGCGTGCCAATGGTAATATATCAATGTGTATTTGGAAATAGTCTGGGTACTCTGGACAGGGTATCAGTCTGCTGTAGGGCCACAATCATACAAAAACATACACTCAGTCACACCTTGAAACAATTCAGAGTAACCAATTGACTCACAAACATGTTTTTAGACTGTAGGAGGAAGCTGGAGTCCCTGGAGAAAAGCCACAAATGCATGGGGAGAACATTCAAACTCCACACAGAAAAAGTCCCACCTTGGGACTTGAACCAGGGCCTTTTTGCTGTGGGGACAAGGGCGCTGACCACTGTTCCACCATGCAGCCTATGGAAAAAATCTTTTTTTTTTTTTTTTTTTAAATAACTGTTTTTTATATTGATTGGAAACCTCTGTGATCCAACTTTCAGGATTAAATCTACCTGAATCTATCTGAAAGTTTGTTATTTTTTAAATTGAACAAATTCTTTTTGTCGGCTAACCTACTGCACCTATTCCCTGCAGGTATCTTTTTTGTAAGAGGGCCGCCTCTTTAGCTGACACCTCTTCACCCCAACATCTCTCCATGTCTCCACTTCCACCATCTTCCCCACCTCCAGATTTCAGCCAGTGTGTGACAGGCTCTTCAGACTTCTTGTCGCTCTCGTTCCCCAGCCAGCTGCTGGTCCACCAGCAGAACTCTAAGAACACGGTCACAGAGAAGAACAAAATAGTTGCTGCAGTGGAAGAGGCAAACTTCCTACAGATGAGCTATTACTCCCCTGAATGGCAGAGTGCTAGAAATGATCAGATCCAGGATGGCGTTTACTTGAAGTCTGACTCTAAATGCTGCAGCCCGGACAGCAAGGATAAGAACTGCCTTCATATCCAGAACTGCAGCCCAGACGGGCTGACGATGAAGGACAAGCGCCGCTTCAGCAAAGCCAGTGGAACGAGCAGCCGAACAAGAGCCGATGATCTCTCTGTTTAGAGAGGAAACAGAGAGATGAAATATTACATGAGTTTCACAAATTTATCTTTAGCTGCTTCTAAACTTTCAGATCCTTCCTGACAGAACTGAAAACTCTTGTTTTTGCACACATGATGTGATGGACTGAAATAATCTATTGTGTTGTACATCTAAAATTGACCTTAAAAGTCTTACATTTGAACAAAGTAATTCTTAAATCATGCATGTGTACTGACTGAACAAACAACCAGTTTGGTTTGTGAACCAGTTTCAGTTGTCAGATGCTCCCAGTTCATAACAACCTGAATCACTCATGAAGAATGAACATGAAACAAGCTCTAACCAACAGCCTCACCTGAACAAAAACAAGACAGGAGTGATATAAAACATTCAAGTCCTAACACAATAATAACTAAGATGTTTTATTTATAACACTCAGTAGTTACCACTTCTCAAGAGAATGTCAAAGAAAAACAACAATGTAAATGTCACACAAGTTGAAAGGTTTGCCACAACAACCCTATAAAGGATGTTTGTACATGTCTGATGTCTGTCACTCACTAGTCTGCATCCTTTTCTGGGGATCTCTGAACATCTCAATACTTTCCAGCATCTTGACTACATGTGGGCGGAGCCTGAAACATCACTGCTGGAACCTGGATTGTAGTGAAACAGATATGAAGTCTTCTTTTTTTTCAGTGGATGTTTGTGCATTTTTCTGTTTCTGCTGTCAAAATCATGAAACAGCAACACTCGTGCTTTTAACTATTTCTGAATGTTTTTCACTAACTGATTATTTAAAAGACAGGGTTCTTTTTTCTACTCTGACGAATAAATACACTTGGATAAAAGCAGTCTCCTGAATTTTAACCACATACTCAAACATCACAAACAGGCTAACTTGACAAGCAGAGGATATAAAAGATAAAGAAAGGTTGGTTCATGTCTGAGTCACCTGTGTTTTTCTACAGTATAAATCTTAAACTCAAGTCAGTTCAGTTTAATGACAAGACTTCCTCAACAAATGACTTTGGACAACATGGTTCCCATGACCAGTGTCCAGTTTTGGAAAGCGGCTGATGGGGGAATTTCCACAAAGGTCATCTGAATATATATTTGGAATGCTTGGGAACCTCACACCAGCCAGATTCTCTTCTCTTTTTTTGCCCATGTGTGCAGTATGGCTGCTCAGTGGAACACATGTAATGTTTCTCACCTAACTCTGTGTTACGGTTGGCTGGTAGAAAAAACACAGGAGCAGGAAGTACTCAAACAAATCCAGATAGTTTAAAGGACTCACCTACAAAAGTCCCCACAGCACTGGGAAAAAGGACACATAATAAAGATGCTTGGGATAATACTAGCAAGGACTGTAGAGTTTAAAGAAGAGGCCCCCATGGTAAGGACAGGACCGAAAGAACCCTCTTGAAATAATGAACGGCAATGAGGGGATTCCAGGCAGCTGTGGCCATCTGCAGGAGAGCCCAGGGGGGCGGGTCTAAGCTGTAGTGCATAAAACAAATCAAAAGAGACAAACCAAAACACTCACTCATTGCAGGGCTCAGTGTCTGAAAAGCAATATCATATGCAATAAATCATTCCAGGTTAGTTTTATCTTTTATTCAGAATTTGACAAAGTATGTGGGCCACTCCTACTTTACAGTGCAATTGGAGCCCACCATAACAAAACACTCCATATTTTGTGTAAAGATGGACCAACAGGGGCTGCACGGTGGCTCAGTGGTCAGCGCTCTTGCCTCACAGCAAGAAGGTTCCCGGTTCAAGTCCTGAAGCGTGCATTGGGGGGGCTGGCATGGGGACCTGGCCCTGGGGGGTCACTGGTGCCTGACCGAGGATCTACAGGGGCGGTGCTTGGGGGCAGGGACTGGGGCTTTCCCTTGAGGCTGGCCCCCTCTCGGCTCCTCCCTCTTTGTGTGGGGTGGGGGGCCTGGGGGGGTGGCTTTCATGCAATGGGGCCTCTGAGACTTGGGGAGACTTGGGCCCAATGCTGGGGGTGCTGGGGGTGAAGGTTGTTTCACCATTGGGGGTCAGTTTGGCAGCTGTCCCCGACCTACCCTCCTCATTTTACAAAATTGCAAGAAAATTGCAGCTTCCATGATTGTCGCAGGAAATTCAAATGATTTTTATATAGCAAATGTCATGAATGAATCGACAAAACAATGGCATTTCTTAGCTAGTACGAGTTAATGTTTAATGGAATTTTTTTGTTGGATGGTGATAGTTCTCCTTTAAGGTGTTTTCTTAGCAAACTCCATTTTGGCTTTCTTGTGTCTTGCACTGAGGAGAGGCTTCCGTCGGGTCACTCTGCCATAAAGCCCCGACTGGTGGAGGGCTGCAGTGATGGTTGACTTTCTACAACTTTCTCCTGACTGCATCTCTGGAGCTCAGCCACAGTGATCTTTGGGTTCTTCTTTACCTCTCTCACTAAGGCTCTTCTCCCTCGATAGCTCAGTTTGGCTGGACGGCCAACTCTAGGAAGGGCTCTGGTCGTCCTGAACATCTTCCATTTAAAGATTATGGAGGCCACTGTGCTCTTAGGAACCTTAAGTGCAGCAGATATTTCTTTGTAACCTTGACCAGATCTGTGTCTTTCCACAATTCTGTCTCTGAGCTCTTCAGGCAGTTCCTTTGACCTCATGATTCTCATTTGCTCTGACATGCACTGTGAGCTGGAAGGTCTTCTATAGACAGGTGTGTGACTTTCCTAATCAAGTCCAATCAGTAGAATCAAACACAGCTGGACTCAAATGAAGGTGTAGAAGAAATGAGCAGCACCTGAGTTAAATATATGAGTGTCACAGCAAAGGTCTGAATATTTAGGACCGTGTGATATTTCACTTTTTCTTTTTTTAATAAATCTGCAAAAATGTCCAAAATTCTGTTTTTTGTCAATATGGGGTGCTGTGTGTACATTAATGAGGAAGAAAATGAACTTAAATGGTTTTAACAAATGGCTGCAAAATAACAGAGAGTGAAAAATTTAAGGGGGTTTGAATACTTTCCGTACCCACTGTAACTTCCGAGATAAATGAACGACTGCTTTTGGTAATAATAGCACTGTAGTTACACTGAGATATGGCCAGTGATTGTTGTTTATGACAAACCGGTTTATTTGAATTAAAAACAACTGTTTCCCATAAATCTCCTATAAGTCTCACTGAATGAAGCCTGCAGGATTCATGCTGCTGTAAAGACTCACGGCACAATCTGAACCACTTCATAAATCAGTTGTGTGGTCCAGCGAGGAAGCGAAGCTTCGGATGTCATCAGTTTCAGCTTCTCCCCTAGATGATGCAAGCCTCAATACAGCCTTCGAGAAAGCTCCTCCACTACTCGACACACGCCTCAAAGTCTCGATACAGAATGTCACATCACTAGCATGCAGTGCGGCTGTGGTCTGGACGCCAGAGTCTTTACATAACATGAAAAGTGTGAGAGGCACTCACACTGGATGCAATCTGGTCCGGCCTCTGTGGTCCGGCCTCTGCGGCGCTCCATATCAGTTTTGTTGGGTTCAAATTTTTTCTGGACGTTAGTGCTGAGCCGTAGCACATTACTGTGAAGTTGGGGCAATTTATGCCCTAAACAGAAAATCCTACGAGCAAATGTGAAGTGCATCTGATACATTTTTCAAAATAAAACAAATTTTTCACTGTACTCGCTCTTTTCACCGTGTTGTCAACATGACATCATTTCTGCTGAAACGGGGGTCACAAAGTGTGTGGTAGAGCTTAATTCCAGCCATATAACACCATGAACGACGAGACTGATCCTAAAAAGGACTGACCCATACTTTTTGATACAACACATGCTAGAATAACAACCAAAAGGACAGTCTGGGCTGAGATAAGGCAGGCTGATGGACTTGATGGTGAGTTTGTGTAATACGGATATCCTATTTAAATGGCGGGTTCTTGCTCGAACCTACGTGAGGTTGGCAGTAGAGCCTGTTTGCAGCAGGATTGCAAGCGATCTGTAGCCAGTGTGAGTTACGCTCCGCAGGCGCACCGGAGCTGGACCGCATGCGGCGTGAGCGCGGGGTTATCTATTAAGAGCAGCCAATGACAGCTACTAAAAATTCTCTAAAGGCTTTGAATATAGCTCCCAATGCTGAAAAGATTTATATTAAGAATTACAAAAACTAATTACTTTAAGAATATTAGCATAATAACTTATGAAAACTATAACAAGTTTTTTAAAAATCAAAAGAAGCTGCTGTTTTACTGGCTGTTTCTTCTAAAGGGAATTTGCTGGAAGTTTCACAAGTTCCACCTGCTATAAATAGACTACATCATAAAGCTTGGTGTTTGCTTGTAAAAGACTTGTATTCTGAAAGTTTAAGTAACTACATTTAAAGGCTACAGATGATCCTGTAAACATTGTTAATGCAGCTAAACTTAGATCTCTGAAACTAGAGTAGATCAAAGAAAAAACTTTGATGTCTTGGTGGCATGAACTGTGCTGTTTATTGATAAAAAGTTTTAAAATCTTTAGCGCCACCTAGTGGGGATTTAAAAAAGATTTAAACAGCTATTTCACTAAAATTGTGAAACCTGAAGGAGCATCCGTTTTCAACCCGGGGATTTTTGCCTTTGATCACAACAGATGTAAAATGCCTAAAATGGTCATTGCTTTCAGCAGTCAGACCCAATTTCTTTAAAGGAATAGCAAATCTAGTTGGTTTTACTATTTTGGCCAAAATAAATGAATAAAAAATATATGTTATCATTACACTGTATGACAGTTGCATTCCAGGTCAGATTCTGTTTTTATTTACTTTACCTTGTTTTAAGCTCAAATTCTCCTGTGTTTTTTTCTTAACTTTTTTAAAATATTGCCTGTGTGTATTTATTTTAGCTTACACAAACATGAATGGACACGATCAGCTGTTTGTCACCCACACCCTCCCAGCATGTTGTGAATACCTCATTTATATTTGTATCCCAACAAATGCTGCTTGAGGATGTGTCACCATAAATTGTGTGAAAAATGTTTGGCGCTCTGCTTGCTTTTATGGTCTGCACATACTGGACACGCAGAACGTGCACGCTCACTGATGGTCTACATCAATGAAAAAAAGCAGCTTTCAAACTGTAAGGGAAACAACAAACCATTGAAGTTACTTTTTCAATATTAATGGAATAAAAACAAGTTATGAGGCAGAAACGGAAAAGAAACACAAGGATACCGTCATGTTACATCACAGAACTGTAGTTGTTTTGCAACACTTTGAGACAATGTGATTTACGGCAGCTTAACAACGAAGCCTTTGGCTCAGGAACTGTTAATAAAAGTGTTCTACCTTTATCCACTTAAATATTGCCACAAAATCATCCCTGGCTGGAAAAGGATCAGACATGATTTAGTGAATACAACAAAAGGGTTATCTTGTAGTATCAGACTACTAACATTTCTTGGAAATCTCCCCTCCATCACAAGCTTTCAAGTCATACAGAGACTGAAGTCCACACTTGCCAGGTTTGGGATTCCAGATGAAGTGATGAGTGACTATAAAACCTCAGTTTTCCTGATCGCAATTTAGAGAATTTGCAACAGACACAGATTTCAGAACCCTTACGTCAAGCCCTTCCTAGTTCCAAGAAAATGACCATGCAGAGACCGCGTGCACTGCAAAGATTTTCAGGCAAGAGGACCCACTCATTGCATGTGTTACCCCCTGTTGCACTCCTAAGTGTTTATCCACTTAAATATTGCCAGTTGTCATTCTACAGACACCCTGACTCCTCCCCCGAGGACGTTCAGGAGAGCTTTCAAACTAAACTATCAGTCCCATTACAATCCATATACATCACAATCATCCTCCCGGTCTGAAGACACCCCCCCCACACACACACACAGCTGACTTGAACCTCTTTTCATTGGTTTTCTATCTACCAGCAAATAGAAGGTCTGTTAAGTATGAAATGATTATAATCAAGAAATATTTAAATAAAAATCAATCACGTAAATGTACAGTAATAAATAAACTAGATGTTTAAAATACTTTTAAAACACCTGCCCCCCACAAAGAGAGCAGTAGGTCCTATGTCCTTAAGTTGTTGCTGAAAATAAACAGCTTTATGATTAACATTGGAGTGACCTAAAACAGAGAAGGTAATTCCCACTCTGACCAGAGGGTGTCATCTCATCCCCAAAACCGTTAACCGCCTCATGGGCTGAGGGGAGCATCAGTTCAGATGGTTGCCAGGGCAACAGCAGTGCCTCTGCTGATGCTCAGAGACGAGTTCACTCAGAATACAGTGGGGATTAAAAGTTTGGGCACCCCACGTAAAATCTTGTTAATAAAGAACCAAAGAAGAGATTGAAAAATCTCCTGAAGGCATCACTTTACAGATGAGACATTATTTTAATATGTCAAAAAATGAGGTTTTATTTCCATCATTTACCCTTTCAAAATAACAGAAAACAAAATAATGGTGTGTGCAAAAGTTTGGACAACCTAAAGAATTGATAGTATGTACCATCCCCTTGGGAAAAACTGACTGCAGCATCCCTCCAGAAAGACCTGCAGACTCTGGAGTTGTTCTACAGTCAAGAGATACTTGAACAAATATGGTCTTCATGGAAGAGTCATCAGAAGAAAACCTCTTCTACGTCCTCACCACAAAATTCAACCTTTGAAATTCACAAATATGAACAAGCCTGATGCTTTTTGGAAACAAGTTCTGTGAACCGACCCGGTTCAGATGGAACTGTTTGACTGCAATGAACAAAAGTATGTTTGGAGAAGAAAGGGTCCAGAGTTTAATGAAAAGAACCTGTCCAACTGTTAAGCATGGAGGTGGATCAATCATGATTTGGGCTTGTACTGCAGCCAGCGGTACAGGAAACATTTCACCAGTAGAAGAAGAATGGATTCCACCAAATTTCAGACAATTTTGGACACTAACTTGATGCCGTCTGTGAAAAAGTTGAAGAGAGAATGACTTCTCCAAATGATAATGATCCTAAACACACCTCCAAATCCAGACTGTCTTACATTAAGAGACAGAAACTGAAGGTTTTACAGTGACCTTCACAATCACCTGACCTCAACATCATTGAAACTCTATGGATAGACCTGAAAAGAGCAGAGTGGAACAGACATCCCAGAAATCTGAAAGACTTTTGGAAAGAAGAATGGATGAAGAAACACAATCCATTCTTTTGTTTTTTGTTATTTTGAAAGGGTAAAGGATGGGAATAAAACCTATGTTTTTTTAACGTGTTAAAAGAATGTTTCATCTGTAAACTGATGTCTTTGGGTTCGTTATGCACAATAATAGAACATTTTACCTGAGGTGACCAAACTTTAGCTCCCCACTGTACATCTGAAGATCCCGAGCTTCCGTCCAGCTCTGCTGGTCCCAATAGGATCACTTCCCGGAGGGGGGGGGAGGGGGGGGGGGGTGTCATATAACAGGGAGGGGAGTATTTTTAGAATTCAGATTAACATACTGTAGGCAGATGAATAAATACACAAGCTGATAGAGCATTCTTTCACATTTGAAGTTTAATTTAATCTGACACTTCCTGTCCACAAAAAACGCAGCTTCAACACTGAATATAGTTAAATAAATAAAACCAGAACTGCCCCAGCCTGTGAGACCAAATTCATAAAGCCTTCTGGTCCAGATGGAGCCCCTCCCCATCAAGGCAGCAGTGAAGGAACCAAACGGATCTGGCTGTGGAACTGCACTAGAGAGACAGAACCCTGGAGTGGGTCCCCCCAGTGTCTGAGAACTTCAACTGAATGTGTGTGATAACCGTGGTAGTGTGAAAGGCTGCAGCGTTTCATGAGGAGCATGTGCTGGAGAAGGATTTCAAAGCCAGTCATGAACCATGATGAGCATTATGGGTCAAAACAATTCAATTATATTAAATATTCAGATTCTGGGGCTTCTTCATGATGTGGCTGACTTCAGGTAGGTGATGAGATCCTGGCGCTCGCCCTTCTTCTTGATACCTGCGAAGATCATCTTAGTTCCAGGAATGTACTTCTTGGGGTTCTCCAGGTACTCCATCAGGGTGTCCTCACCCCAGATGATGCCTAGATGTTAGGAGAACACGATAGTGATGAGATGTCTAGGAGTTTAGGGGCTCAAACAGCAGCGTTCAAAGCAGAACTCAGACAAAACGTTCCCACCTTTGCTCTTATTGGCGTCTGTGTAGGAGAAACCAGGCGCCTGCCCGGTTTTGCGCCCAAACAAACCCCACAGGTTGGGGCCCACCTTGTGCTTGCCCCCCTCCTCTACAGTATGGCACTGCGCACATTTCTGGACAAACACCTTCTTCCCTTTGTCTACGTCGCCCATGATCAGCTGAGGAGACAAAGCAGATGCAGTTCTACCTTCAAACGCCAAAACGAAGCACCAGGCTGGAACCTGTGAGGGGAGGGGGCATACACCTGTCCTTCTGAGGGTCACCACCCCCTCCCCCGCGAGCTATGGACCGCTCTGAACACTGCCACCTCGCAGGGCAAAGTAAGGTTAACTTCAGGGGTCACTAGTGTAATCCTGACAACCTACCGGGACAGCTTCAGGACTCCAGAGGTCACCGTGAGGCCGCTAACGAGACACCAACTCCCGTCATTGGACGGACAATATGCTGGAGTCCAGCAAAGCGGGTCAGTTCGGGCTCGGTCCGGACGGGTTAGCCCGCCGAAGCATTAGCCAGGGTGTGCTCCATCAGGGATGCCTGAATGCGGCTGAAAGCGGGCCCCATCCGCCGTTCTCCAGCCTGGACTGAAAAGTTCCAGAAACGCCCGTTTCCCGGCCTTTTCCAGCAGCAGCGACTATTTCAGTGCCGCGATGCAGCAGAGAGCGGCCGGCGCCGGAACAATCTCAACGTGAGGGAAACGAGCCGTATTTACCTGCAGCTTCGATTCCTCCAGCAACACCGAGGAGCTTCTGACCGTCCTACGAAGGTCACTCTACTTTACCGGCAACTGCCTTTGACGTCATCACGCACAACGTGCAGTTCCATCGGGGTGTTCAGGGACGCCTCGGAAAACCGACCGGAGTTGAGAGGGAGACTGGAGAGACAGAAAACAATCCTAACATATTAGCTTCCGTTGAATTGGAACAATCTAATGTGTTTCTGTCTCAAAGCAATAAACATTACTTAAACAAAAAGATCAGAATTAATTACTTTAAAGTTCTACTTCTAGAGATGCACCGAATGCAGCTTTGAACTGGAAAATAAAATCATTTGTAATTAAGTTTTTATTATATTTGCTAGATATTATATTCATAAAGGTAAATGGTTAACTCGGATTACCGCATTGAAAGCATTTTTGTTCTGAGCTAAAACACATCTATCAAAGCAGATTTTCCAAAAACGCATTCACTTTTAGTTTAAAAGTGATTCAACATGTAGTCTTTCTAGTAATCATTCTCTTGTGATTGTCTATACTATTATGTGATATCTGAATCAGTGAAAAAGTGCCGGATTGTTACAAAATATAATTGGCATTGAAAGTATTGGAAAATCATGTGTGTGTAGGGGAGTCGAAGAAGTAAGATTTGTATTTGTCAGAATACAAACAAAAAGCTTCTTTAAAAAGTACATCTAAGGAACTTAAGAAGCTCTGGTTAACAAGTGACACTGAAAGTAGAATTTAAATTAAAGCCACAAGCGGCGTTGGATGGCCAACAGGCGGTAACCGGCCTCACCCTTGCCGCTACCTTCCCACACCCTTGCCTCCCGCCTCTACACGCCACTGTCACCCTAACCAGCCTACTTTAACCCGAACATACTTGCAAAGCAGCCACAATGCACCCCTAACTCTTAGCTGTATGTGAGAAATCGATGTAGACACTACTTTTTTCAAAATGGCTCTGTTGATTTTATCTCCAAAGCAACCACTTTATGTTTTGGTCGCCTGGTCATACTGAACAGATTGACTTCAGTTTCAGAAAAATCGGCAAAAGTAAACTTTTGAATGTCCTTAGCAAACAAAGTCATTAAGTAATCCTAATATGTTCGTATCAGGTCTTATAATATTATTTCCAGCTCTAGTTAGGCCTCAACATATTAAATTTAAACAACTTTCCATCAAAAAATGTTCTAGTCATAAGAGAACGCCACTTTTGAGAGTTCACCACAAGCACATCGTTCAAAATCTACAACTTCTAATTCCAACATTTTTTCCACAATACCTTCCCAATGATGCTCAAGAAGTTACAAGACAATTGGTGAAAATCCCTCGGACTTTTGTTTGTAGCTTGTAAAAAAGGTGCTTTTTTAAAAGTCAAGATGGCGGCCTCTTCCCAAGGTCAAAGGTCAATGAAACTTCTGTCGTGGTTGTAGACTCCGGCTGGCGGCATGTTTGTGAAGCCCTCTGCTGCACAAAACTGAAACTGGCGCCCTCATCTCATTACGGTACACTGTGGAATATACCAAATTAAAAAATGCGAGAGGGGCACAATTCACCGGTGGCTGGCTGAATTACAAATTGGTGATTGGGAACATTTTTCAGTCAAAAACCCATCTCAAGCTCAAATTACTTACAAATAACATCCCTTTAATGTATCTCACCAAATAACAGATTGCATTCATCATGAATTCAATTTTACAATTTATTTCCAGTCTCTCAAATAAAATATAATTAGTATTGGTTTAGTCTGAGCTGATGTGATGCTAAGCGGTAGTTGGTGTCAGAGGATGGAACTCACAATAAAAAGAAAAGGACAAAACTATCCGATGCCCAATTTAGAAAAAAGAGTAAAGAAGACCAAGAGAAACGTGAAAAATACAAAGGAATGATATTGAACATTGTTAGTGTCATTATTTAAGCCTAAGACAACTTTATTAAACATGCACAATAATATTAGAAGAGTTAGGCTCAGGCTGTTGTTAGCTTGTATTTTTAACATTTAGTTTATTCATTCATTCATTTTCCAATCCGCTTTATCCCTTTCGGGGTCACGGGGTTGCCGGAGCCTAACCCGGCTACTCATGGGCGAAGGCAGGGTACACCCCTGGACTGGTCGCTAGTTTGTCGCAGGGGCACATTTAGTTTATCCAAAATCAATTTGTGCATTAAATGCAGCTAATTAAATACAATTTTAAATCCACTTCAAACCGATTTTAAATAATTTCTTCACTCATGCTTTCATTAAAATAGCATAACACAACATGATGACCTGCTGTCACATTATTTAGATATTGGTAATGACATATATCCAGTACTTTGTCTCCTATTCTCAGTAAATGTAGAATTACTTTATGGTGGTCGCCTTTGTGCCTTAAAAATACAGGGTTGTGTCCTCCCAGTCAGCCTCATGTGGGATGAGCTAGCAGCTAATGTTTTTAACCTGATTGTTACATGAAGTTAGCA
>BSAI01000187.1:2341695-2368028 GCA_036245035.1 Adrianichthys oophorus | reverse complement strand
TTAATAATAGTAACGGATGAATGACGTCATGAATTCATTAATAATAGAAACGGGTGATTGACGTCATGAATTCAATAATATTAATATTATTTAGTGTAGTTATCAAACCCAGGTCCTTCATTGGGATTCGCTGTCGGCTAAGCCTGTCTTTGCATCTTATCGTCTGAGCACAGGCTGTTGAGGAACGAGTCCACATTGTAAAACTGAAAAGACAGTATTCCATCAAACACATTATTAAAGGCTGGGAAGCTGACGTAGAACACAAACTCAGCAGGGCTTCAACAAAACTCTTAACTGCAAATAACTTTCTGATTGACAGCTTTCAGTCACAGGCTTTATTGAACAAGAAAACATCGGTTCTAGGGAGAGACGCCAAAGCTAACAGTGGGTAGCATAGATTAAAAAAAAGCATGAATAACTTCAGAGCTGCATATGAACCTGCTGCAAACACAGTCCATTGTTTCTAAAAATTAACCCAGTGTTTTATTTTGTACTTCATGATCTGTGTACAGGCTGCACGGTGGTGCAGTGGTTAGCGCTCTTGCCTCACAGCAGTTCAAATCCCGGCTGGGGGACTTGAAACAGCATCATCCAATGGGGGACCTTTCTGTGTGGAGTGTGCATGTTCTTCCCGTGCATACGTGGGTTTTCTCTGGGGACTGAACATGCTTCATAGGTTCATTGGTCACTCTAAATTGTCTGTGCATGTGTGTGTGATTGTGGCCGCTGTGACAGACTGGCGACCAGTCCAGCAGTGTCCCCTGCCTTCGCCCATGAGTGGCCGGGTTAGGCTCCGGCAGCCCTGTGACCCCGAAAGGGATAAAGCGGATTGGAAAATGAATGAATGTAGATGCATCGTGCTAGGGTTTAAAATACAGAACTGTATATGTTGGCTTTTTGTTGAGGGTTGGCTTAACCCTAACCCCAATGTCTGGCCAAAGGAGAAAGGGACTATTATAGAGCATTTTTCTGAAATATTATCACTGAAACCAGTGGAGGGAAGTAGCTTCACCGTCGTGACCTCGGTTCTCCATGGGGCAGCAGCTTCTGTCTCCATCTCTGGTGGCTTCGTGACAAGGGGAGCCACAGACAGAAGCAGCGGCTCTGAACCCCCGCATTAAAAAACATGTATACAATAGAAAACTGGGGGGTTGCACCCCTGTTTGTTTTGTATCTGTAAGATAAATGTATTAATGCTAGCCAGTGTTAGGAATCAAATCTAAATAAACGCAATTGTTCATGTTTTGTGGCAGGTCTTCATCGCTCAGTCTCGATCTTCAACCAGACACAGAGACGTGGAGGATGAGGAGCTCACCAGGATCTTCGTCATGATCCCCAAAACCTTCACAGAGGAAGACCTAAAAAACACTTTCAAAGTAAGAGCACCAGCTGGACTGAAGTTGCTGTCCTTGTTCCATGCTTCACATTTGAACATGGCTGATACCGTGTTTTCCAACCTGGTCCTTGGGGAACACAGTCCTGCATTTTTTCGGTCCTACCAGCTCAAACACACCGCCGTTGCTGACTGTCATCGTCAGGCTTCTGTGGAGCCGCATGATGAGCTGAACTGGTGTGCAAATTCAGGAACATGGAAAACATGCAGGACAGTGTTCCCCGACGACCAGGTTGAGAAACACTGGGTTAGACATTTAGGGGTGAAGGTTGTCGGTCCACATCCTTCCTGTCCGTCTTCCAGGAGTACGGCGACATTGAATACTGCGTCATCATCAAAAACAAGCTCACCGGGGAAAGTAAAGGACTCGGCTACGTCAGATACTATAAACCCTCCCAGGCTGCCATCGCCATAGAAAACTGTGACAAATGTGAGCATCACACATGCAAACACTCCAGCCTGAACTTTGCCAGAAATGCTTTCAAAAGCCAGATTTGCTGTCAGGACCCCACATGTTGGAGATAAATGTAATCAGCTTTATTCCATCAATAGCGCAATGTCTGCTGGTTTCTCTAATACTTTGTCAATTCTTTTATTTCATTGAAGTGACATAAAAGAGCCTTCTGGCACTATGTCTTTGGGGTTAGGATGTTCTCATGAGTAGTTTGCAAATGCAGGTATTGTTCATCAGTGAGGGAAGCACAACTTTGCTGTTCTGATTGCTTGTCCTGCTCCGGATGTTCTCCCAGCGTACCGGGCCATCCTGGCTGAACCCCGCTCCAAATCCAACACCTCTGAGGATTACTCTGCAGCAGGGAGCAGAGGGGATTACAGTGGAGACTCAAATCAGTACAGCTTTCACGCAGGTCTGTTCCTGTGTTTAAAGCAGAGGCTGGATGCAGGCTTCCTCTCTGACCTCTGTTCCCATCTGTGCAGCAGACCCTGGGAACTTTGCGGCCACAGATAGCCGCTCGGGGGACTTCACTCGTTCGCTGATGGTGTCCACGCGGGCGGCGCTCACGCAGGAGCAGGTGTTCGCTCTGTTCGACCTCATTCCCGGCATGGAGTACTGCGAACTGCAGAGAGACTCATATGGGATGAACAAAGGTGAGATCCGATGACAGATCATGGTTTCATAGACCTTTGACCTCCACTCATTGCATTGTTCCACTGTTAGTTTGCAGTCTGGTTTTACACTTTTCTAACATGTAGACGGTGCTCTGATCTGTGACTATCTGCAGGGTGTGCTATGATCCGCTACAGTAACCTCGGCTCTGCCCTTTATGCCAAAGAGAAACTGCACGGCTTTGAGTATCCGCCTGGCAACAGACTGGTGGTATACTTTCTAGATGACGGCGAGGACCGCAGCAGGTTTGCACCCCCACACAGCAGCTTTCCTGAGGCTGGAGTGACTGTAATTATTGGGTGACTAAGGCGACCTCTAGTGGCTGTCCTCTGCACTGCAAACAGGAAACAAACTTTAGACAGTGAAGGTCACGTTGGACCCGCTGTAGGGTTGGTGGTTCTATTCCTCGCTGCCTGTCATATTGATGACCTGTCATAGTTACCTCTTGGGGAGTTAGGTCACGGCTCCCAATCAGTGCATGCATTAGTATGAGGTAAGGTAGCTGTCAAAAAGAAACGTAGTCATAAATACAAAGTTGTGCATAAATTTATATTTTGTGCACAACTTTGCAGAAAACATATGAATACAACCTTTAGTTTTACGTTTCACATGTCTGTTTTGAATATGACTTTTCTTTGTCTTGAATACAAATTTCTCCTGTTAAATCACTGTCAAAAAAATCATGGGGTCACAGCCATAAACATATAGTCCCGGAGCATCAATTCTTCCAACTGCACATGCATGTTAAAGTTTATTTATTAAAATAAAATTGAACTTTTAGGAATTTTATTGATCCAATAATGAGAACTTGATAGCCATAGCTATGTAGAAAATTGGATAATATAGATCAAAAACAGAGATCTCCAGACTCATTTTCTGGTTTTCAGGCTACAACAGATGATCTTGTAAACAATGCAGCAGAGGGTGATTTTAGAACCAGAAGTGGGAAACAGCCTAGAAAGACGTAGCAGACGTACGACTCCACTCATTCAGTGTAAAATCAAAACATTTCTGCTGAAATTAGTTGATAATCAGAGGATAACAGAACCAAAACGGTTAAGCTAACTTGAAGCTAAAGTATGCTAACAGGCAGCAGACTGTTGCGTCAGTAAAAACAAATAAAAAAGAAAATTAAAAAGTCAGTAGGATCAGAATACACAAATGTCTTTCTGTTTCTCATTTTTTTAAAACAATTTTAAAACAGACATGTGAAACGTAAAACTAAAGGTTGTATTCATATGTTTTCTGCAAAGTTGTGCACAAAATATAAATTTATGCACAACTTTGTATTTATGAATACAACTTTTTCTTTATTAATAAGTTTCTTTTTGACACTTTCCTTACTCCATACATTAGTGTTACATTCAGAATGTTACATGCACAGTTTTGTAAGTTTAGGCACAACAGTTGTTACTTAAATCGACTAAACTGAATGCACTGGTCCCTTGATTAACACGGGTTCATGAACAACACGATAGGTGAGTTATTTTAAGGCTCTAAAACTTTGTCTCCTTTTCGCAGACGGACGTGAACATTTTCCCACTTTTCTCGTTTGTCTCTCAAAGTTCAAACTTTCATAGAAACACAAGTCCAGTAATATTGAAGGAAGACAAAGATCTGATGTGATCAAAGATTTATGGAACGCCGTCAAACGTCATGTGCAGCGTCTCTGTACAGGAGACACTGCAATGCAGCACGCAGTCGCGCTGATAAAAATCCAGGAAACAGTGAGACCATAAAAGGTGACCATTTAGGGAGGGAACACCGTATTCTGGAAATCTACCAATAGTGGCCGGTTGGCTACCAAACGCCGGGTCAGCTGACAAGTTTTAGTAAAAACCGCAGAGGCTACAGTTAGCAGATGTACGTGGCGTTTGCCGCCTCACAGCATCAACCGTCTGCTGCTGACGTGGAACGTTTGGCTGTTTTCTAAAGTCTGTCTTTGTGTGTGTAGCGCTGTGGGTCGGATGGCCATGCAGTTCGTCGCTGCTCAGATGATGTCGTCTGTGTGGAACGGGGCGTCCAGCAGCCAAATGCTGAAACCTCATGTGAGAAACTAAGACTTTGGAGCTTCAGGATATTAAAGTTTATCTGTAAAGATGTACAGAAGCTGTTCGTGTTTTAGAAGCTGGAACAGATTGTGTTGAACAAATGTCATTTTGTTCTGGAGAAACGAACGCCTGCGTTTTCCTGACAGAGTTTCTTGCCGTCGACGCCTCGTATCCAGACAGATGTCAGCCTGCCATCTCTGAAGAAGCTGGCCCCCCTCGACAGTAAAACCAAGGAGCGCCTGTTTGTGGTGTTCAGCCCCTCACTGCTGCCCCCTGATGTGCTAGAGGACGTCTTCTGGTAGGCAGAAGCTCAGAGGGAGAAGTCTCAGTGACCGGTTGATGCAGTCAGCTCTAACACATGCCACCCCTCCCTCCATAGTCGTTTTGGGTCCCTCATTGAGGTCCATCTGGTTCCTGGGCGGAAAGTGGGATACATGAAGTACGCAGACAAACAGGTAAAAGCCGCACCCCCAAGACAACAGTCGGTGCTGGTTGCTCTTCACCGTCCTCTTGCTGGCAGTGTGCTGACGAGGCCATGGTGGCGCTGCATGGCCGCGTGGTCAATGGTGTGAAGATGAAGGTGATGCTGGCTGATCCTCCCAGAGAGGAGTCGCACAAACGGCCCCGCACCTACTGACGGCAGCAGGGGCGGTGAGTATCCCAGCGCTGCACTCTGAGGTCTGTGATATGCACACGCAGCAGTGCGCACGCTAACATCAGGGCCCTCAGACTGCAAAACCGGGAGCCTCAGGGGAGGTGTCTGGACCCCCCCCCCCCGAGGCTCTGACAGATTCAACGTCTGCCTTCTGTCAGTAACAATGCAGCTTCTCGTTTCCCAGGCGACTGACTGACACCTGACAGACCCACAAACCACACCTCCTGACCTCTGACCGACCTTTGACCCCTGCCTGACATTGCTTGTTCTGTAAAAATGACCCAGAACGGTCCTAACTTTGAATGGCCTGAATAAACACATTCAGCCTGGGCTTTTCTCTCTTTATTGCTGCTTCATCTTAAACATGTGGTTGGAAGTGTTTGGGTTTTCCTCCTCGTCTCAGCTGGATGCAAATGTCCCAAATGAGGAGAGGCACAATCCCAGATCAACTAAAGGAAAACACAACCCCAATCAGATTCCTGCTTAGAATGGATGCAGGTTTTAAAATCAGACAAAGCTGAAGATCAGACGCTTGCAGAACCCCAGTCCCTTTGCTGCGGGTCAGTCCGGTGAAGAACCGGCTGCAGGTCCGAGTGGGAGCAGTTTATTGCTGAGGCTGATTTTGCAAATCAATGCTTGGAGTCTGACAGATCAGATGAAGGAAGAACATCCAGGGATGAAGCAAAAGTCTTCATGAATGAGGGCAGACAGGTCAGGTTAGAACCGGAGTCTGAAATGAGAACCTTTGGACCGTCTGCTGCCAAGCTTCAGTCTCCCAGCTCCAGTGTATTCAGCTCCTCATCCAGCTCCTCCAGATCATCTCCCGTAAACAGGTTTTCGTCCACCGGCACGCTCTCCTCACCCCCGTCGTCCTCCCCTCCCTCCTGTGTGCCCAAGAGCCCGTTAGCCTCTACCCCGCCACACGCTCCATTCATCAGCTCCTCTGTGGGAAAGAAGAAAAAGTTTCATGCAGGATTCAGGCGGTCCTGCAAACGTAAAACGCCACGTTTTTCTCACGGCTGCTGGAGTCTGTGTTCCCCCTGTGCTCTCTGGAGAACCTGTCCGTGGATGCTACAGTGATGCCCGTGTGGTCCACCTCTTGGGGAACAAACCGGGATAGGTCTATGTCCTGGACGTTAGTGGCTTCAACCTGAAAAGACAAACGATGACACGAACAGAACGTCTGAGGCCCCGTCACAGCATCACAGCTGCTTCGTGTAAGAAGAAAGAAGCTCCAGTAACACGGAGAGAAATAAGTATCACTCTGATTTGTGCATGCATAATTCTTGATTTGTAACTCATACAATACATTTTGTGAATGACTGCAAAAATTACAAAATAAAAAAATACAATGTACACATACACAACTTCAAATTACGGCAGCTTGAAACTAACTACACGCACAAATCTCTAAAGATTATGCTCAGATCACTTGTCCCTTTAAAAATAAAAGATTTTCCGAACTGAACATTTCCTCATTGTGGCCCCTCCCCTAACAGCGACCGCAGGACGGTGCACGCTGCACCAATCCGCTTGTTGATCTCACGCTCCGATCTTCCCTCACTCGTGAACAAGACCCCAAGATACTGAAACTCCTCCACCTGGGAAAGTAGCACTCCACCCACCCAGAGAGGACAAACCCACTTTTCTCTGGTATGATTTAGCCTTTAAGTTAAGACAATCAATCTGTCGGTCAAAGAGGCAAACAGAGCTACTGCATGTATTTATTTTGAGATCTGAATATTCTGATCCTTATATTCAGATTCAATTTGCATTTACTAAAGATCATGCTGAGCCTGAGAACACCTGCATTTTTGAAGTTAAAACAAAGTTCAATTATTTCAGTTATATTGAAATTTTATTCTATTAATTGTGAAAAAAATTCAGGGAGCTATTATCTAAGTTTTTATTTAACTTTACAAGATGTGCTGCTGAGCCTGAGAACTCGCTTTATTTTTGTTGTGATTGAACTTAAAACAAAGACAAGTCCTTGTAGTTTTATTAAAATGTTCCTGTATTTTCTATGGAAAAATGTCAAAGAGCTATTTATTTAACCTTTTGTTCAACTTTATAAGTGATGTTTTTGAGTCTAGGAAATTCAGGCACTTCTGGAGCTATTATTTTCTATTTGTGTGATTAATAAACATGCTTTAGGCATTTCAATGAAGCTCAGCGTTTGCATTATTCAAATTTTTTATATTTTCACCGCAAATGAATATTGGCTCCAAATATCGGTTATCGGCCTCCTCTTACTACGAATAATCGGTATCGGTCCTGAAAAAGCCATATCGGTCGATCTCTATGACGCATGCACAAATCCAAAGTTACGCACAAATCAAGAATTACGCACGCAGACACAGGAGTGACACTTTTTTCTCTCCATATACATATACAGTGATGCCAGTGCTCCGTAATTCCAGGAAAATGCTGGAGCTTCAGAACAGGCCACACAGTATGACCACTCACCTCTTCCTCTTCCTCCTCCGACTCCTCGTTGGCATATTGAGTGTCATCAGCTTCATCGTCATCATCATCAACCAGCTCTGGGCGGAACTCAAACACCTCACGCCCGCTCACCTGCAGAAGAGTAATCAATCATGAATCAGCAAAACTAAAAACATGAATGTAAATAAGCCAAAAAGTAAGGAAGTCATGTTTGAGAATCCAAAAATAAATTCAGAATGATCAATATAGATAAATGGCACAAAAATACAAAAACAAGCTTAAATTGAAGCCTTTTTTAGAGCTCGCATATGAAAAACTATGACCGGTTTTCTGCCTAATTCCCAGCCCTTTGGATGGAGAGAAAAAAAAAAAAACACAACTGTGAGTTTCAGAACTATTACTTGTCAGTAACGGAGTAATGTAACGAATTATAAGTTCACATTTCAGTAATGAAATGAGAACTACTAGACTACAGAAACCCTTATTTCTTCATTACTCACATTTGATGCAGTGGAACCATTACAGATGATGTGTAAACATCAAACAAATGTGTGTAAACACTGGGCTCTGACATTTTCTACATGAGTACACCAAGTAAAGAAACAGTTACTGGGAATGCAGAGCTGGAGATCAAAGTAAAATGAGGAGAGCGGAATATGGACATGGACAAATTCAGACATTGCAAATTATATAATAAATGATTTCCAGTTTGTTGAGAACAGAAGCAAAAACATTTCATCCAAGTTCAAGTTACGTCCTGGAGATGAACTGCTTTCCATTGCCGTAGTGTCAATGAGCAACCTGTCTATACACAATGCAGGCTACTATATAATGTCCATTTTCTCATACTTGAGGTGCTAAAAAACCCGACTGGCCTTGTGTAGGCTGTTTTTATTTTGAGGGGATCTTGTTCGTGTGAGTTTTATTCCCTTAAGAATTGATATGAGTGGAAAATAATGAGTAGTGAATTACTTTTTAACCTGCGGAATGAGTAAAGTAATTTATTTACTATTTCATCCAGTAACTGAAGTAATAAATTACACTTTATAGTACTTTACCCAACACTGATTCTTGTTTACTTGTTTGTTTGTACACTGCAAAATGTTGATTGTGGATAAAGAGAAAATATCATGATGCTGAATATTGTAGACTAATATGTGAAAGAAGATAAATGGGAAGGTAAGTAAGCATTTTCAAACATGGATTTCTGACTTCAGTTTTACAGAGACTTTATTTTGTTTTATCTGAGCTTTTTATTTCATTTGCATTACTTTGTATTGTTCTGAATGTTTTGTTTTACATTTTTTAAATAAATCAAAATGTGAAGGAAGCCACTGATCTGCAAACGTCTGGCTTTGTAGACAAAAAATAAAAAAAACGCTCACCACAAGAGATTTCCCGGCCTTGAAGTCTGCCTTCTTCTTTTCCATCTCCTCCCTGGCTCTGTCCACCTGCAACCACAGCACACACGGGATCTTTACTTGCATCCTCTAAGAAATCGATGTTCACACCAAACATGATTCATGTGGCAGGGGCATCAGGTTTAATGCGCTTTGAGTATCAAGGGCAGGATGAAATTTCAATAGTTCAAATATCTGAAATCTGAAACTATGTGCTTGCCAACCAATCAGAAACAGATTTAGTAGTGATGTGCTGATGATGCAGCAGTGGGTGGAGTCCTAAACAATCATGGAGGAAAATCTTAACGTTCTTGACCTGATGTTTAGGATATTTGTCTTACTGTTATGGAGACAATAAGAAGATTCTTCCTTCTGACTAATGCAGGACAGCAAATCACCAAACACAGACATTAGTACCGCTGAAAGCGCCATCATTCAGACGCAGCTCCTGCAGTAGATGGTGACGCTTACTCTGAGTGATGTCATGAACCCAAACATGGAGACGTGACTACCGATGTTTTTGTAGAACTCTGTAAAACACATGAACCTGATCTCTAAACATCATCAGCATCTTCCATGTATTGTTAATGAGACATGCGGCTCGGTCCAAATTATTCTGCAACTAATCTGTTTCTAGGATTTTTCAAAATCCTGACAGTCAGCATCATTTTCCAGTCATTAACCATCAGAGTTTATATGAAATGTGATTGAACAAACCTGAAGAGAACAGTTTTTTTTTTTTTTTTTTTTAAATAAAAGCCTTCAAATACACTGTTCCACAGTATTACACACAACAGAGTCCCACAACATTGATCGATTCTAAAGAACTGAAAACGCTCATTTTTCTGCATTAGGAGATCATATTTACTGAAACCAAAGCTGTTCCAATAAGAAACATCTATATAGGTAAAGTTACATTTGAACAGAGGCCCCTATTTTGTTTATCTTTATTCTGCTTTAATTTCTTTGCAGGATGTCAGAACAGCCTCCAGAGCTGCTGTTTGGATGTGAACTGCCTCCTCCCTCAGACAGTAGGGTTGAGATCACGGGAGGATGGGGGCCACACCATCAGTTTGTCTCTAAAGCAGTCAGTGATGCAGAGGGATTCCTGTGCATCGTCATGCATGAAGAGGATGATGTTGCAGAAAGCACGGTTCTTCTTTTTGGACCACAGAAGAAGGTGGTCAGTCAGAAACTCCTACTTTTCAGAGGTCATTTTCACACCTTCAGGGTGCCTAAAGGAGCCGACCAGCTCTCTCTCACCATGACTCTGGTTGAAACCATGACTCCACCACCTTTTTGCTGACATCACAGCTTTGTTGGAACATGGAGGCCATCCACCAACCACAAACTGCTCCATCTGGACCATCCAGGGCTGTACAGCCCTCATTAGTAAAGAAGTGTTTGAAAATGAGTCTTCATGGATGTCTGGGCCCACTGCAGCTGTGTGTGTTGCTTAGGGGGGCAATAGAAGGTTTCCGTAGAACGGCAGCCTCTGGAGGATCCTGCAGCTTGATGTTGGTGGGACTCCACAGACAGCAGCAGCTTCAAACATGTGCTGCTGCTTTGTAATGGTATTTTAGCAGCTGCTGTGTTAATCCCACGTATTTATCTGGCAGAAACCTTCCTCATTCTGCCTTTATCTGCATGAACCTTTGTGTGTGCTCTGAATCAGACACTAATCTCCTAATAATATCATTATCATGCTTAAATTTGGGTGAATTTCCAAGGTTTTCAGACCTCGTACAAGGCTTTGAACTATTTCACACTTTTCAGAAGCAGAGATCCTCTCTCTTCACCAGATTGCTTGAAAATGTTGGTCTGCTTAATAATGTGGAACGTCCTTTAGTAGTTTTTCCTTTAATTAAACTCACCTACAAACTAAAGACCACAGGTGTCTGAGGCTGATGTCAGTGATCCAAAGAGGCCTGAGGCCCAATATCATCCACGAGTGTCATTCAAAAACATAGAATTTGATCTCTTTGACACTTGTATACAATTTGCATCATAACTTGGAACACACTGAACAGTAGATGCTTCCGTTTAGCGATGGAGCTAAAAGCATTTGACAGTAGCTCCTTGTACACGCCTCAGCATCATGTTAAGTAACACATTTATGGACAAGCGCCAAGTAGAAAATTTGATGGGCTTCTAAACTGAGACCCCAGCCGTGAAATTGACACAAAACTTGCTTTCTGTGTGAAGCATCAACTACTCTTACCTTCTCCTGCCTCTTCCTCTTTTTCCAAGCCAGGAAAGACTCCAGTGTGATCCGAGTTACGTTTGGGCCGAGAGCTGCTCGCTGCGGGCAGACGAACAGACGTTAGTAATCAGAATCAGGTTGTTTCATCACAGCCTGTCAGTTCATACCTCACTCTCTATCAGCTCTTCCAGTGAGATCTCCTCCTCCTTCTCTTCCTTTTTCTTGTCTTTTTTCAACACAAAACCAGGCGGCAGGGCGTGTCTGTACATACAGCTGTCGCCACCAGCGGGACACACCCAGAACCAGCCATACTTATTACTCTCAATGGCCTCCAGGAAGTACTTGCACACCTGAAACAACAACTTCCTTTCAGTCTCTGGGCAGATGCAGCATTTCTTCTCATCAGAGATGTGAATTTATTAGAGGAGCTTTGCAGATCTGCATGATAAGCACTCCATTGTTTGCACCACCATGAAGAAGCGGAAGCGGTAAAAACAGATGTTCCGTGAATGCAGGAGCACCTTCATGTCTTCAGGTTTCAGACTTACGATCTGAGTTTTGGCTTTCTTCTTCTCCGCCTCCCCATGTTTTTTGTTGACCACTTCCTCCAGCTTCTTCTCGTCCCAGTTTTCCATGGTGTCTGCAAAACAGCAGTAACATTAGACACTCTCATTCTGCCTTTTCAGATAAAACACTGGTAACCGTTATCTGCTCTTAAGAATGGCAACGTTATTGAGCTTCTCGGATCATCTGCTGCAGGAGACGTGACCTTTAACCCCTGAGAGGTGCATCAAGCTTCTCATCTCCAGCTTCAAAGGTGTTTTTCAGTCAAACATTGGTCAGGAAAAACAGCCTGCAGTGAAACCTTTCTCCAGCTCTTCGTCCCGTTCGTCCACATAGACGCTCCTCTTCTCACACTTCCTCTCCATGGACAGGTCATGGCTGAATTTGCACTTGTCACCTTTGGTACACTGACCCTGCTTGAAGAACGCACACAGCACTGATTTTGGATCAACTCCTGCAACAGAGGGACAAGCAGGGAGACATTCACTCACAAGAGAAAAGCCCCGCAGGTAGAGCACCCCCTCCACTCTGGCGCCTGGTCACCTTTGCTAACTTTCTGAGCAGCGACGACAGGTTTAAAGAGCTCGTTGAGTTCATCCAGCTCCTTCTTCTTGTCTGCCTTCTTGCCGCCCTTCTCAGCCTCGGCCTGCGCCATCTGAACACAGAATCAGACTGCACTTCAGCACCAGAACATTTCTACTGCCCTCAGCTGTAGACCAGTACCACATTCCTTCACTGCTCCCACTGCAAAGTGAAACGGCAAGCAGAGTACAAAACCTGTCTCCATCCATCAAACACTTTCACTCCCAGGCGCTGTTTCACATGGAAACCAGCGCAGGGCCCTGGAGGTGCACAGTGGGCATCTTTCTGAATTAAAACGGGACGGAGACGCTCGTCTTCAAGCCTAAAACTCTTTAACATCTAGACAGAACTGAAGTATATCTGTCAGGACATAATAGAAGCAGAACTCTGCAGCAGCATGCTGTTGCTGAAGCTGAGGACCCGCATCTCACCTGTCGGGCACTCTGCTGTCCATACTTCACTTGCTGAGTGACGTTCTTGATGTACTTCTGCTGCTTGGCGCCCTTCTTGTTCTTCAGGCCGAACGTTTTGTCCTGGGGGGGGGGGGAATTCTTGTGTTAATATTCAAGAACCTCTTCTGAACGGAATGATTGAGAAACCGAAACCATTCCGACGAGCTGCGACAGCTCAGATCAGCAATGAACGACTCAGCTGGAGATTTCACACGTGAATCTTCTTCCTATTTTCAGAAATGGTCCTTTTCTCTAAGTTTGTGCTTTACAGCCAGTATCGCAGACATGCTTTAAGCTACACAGCAGCGGACACACACCATCCCCGGCAGAACGCGCAGCAGCAAAGTGACCACCAGCCGCAGGTCCGGCTCAGGAGCCGAACCGAGACCGCGCTTTGGTGCTGCGGAGGTTACAAGGAAAAGATAGTGTGTTCCAGAACACTCACGCTCTGTAAACTCTGAAAACAGAACACTGCGTTTCTGTCGGAGGTCAGCAGCGGGCTTTATTTGTAGGAGCCGGGCGTTGCTTCGGTGGCTCGGACTACAACACACATCCATCTGGCCTACGACAGCCGCAACAGAACCACAACGTTAAAAACAGATAACTAGTTACACTAAAAACCGCTCAACTGTCACCTGAGCGGAATTCCTGATACTGTACAGTAAAGCAACCGAGTTAGAGGTTAGCTCAGCAGCTAACGCTAACTGCTAGCTACCTCAATAATTTTCTCCTTCTTCTTCTCCTGGGTTTTTTTGCTTCCCGCGGCCTGAGCGGGTTTCTTCGGAGGCATTTTGGCTCAGGTGCGGCAGCGCGGAGACGTGAAGACGACTATTTAGGGTTTCCTAGGTTTTCTCTGAGTCGTGGAGCACCCGCAGGTATTGCTAGCACGTTCTAGGCCACGTGTGGGTTGTTGATGTCCTGTGGCGTAATTGCGTTACGACGGGGTGCATCCTGGGTGATTGAGTAATTTATATAACCACCGTCACGGCTCATTGCAGGAAGGTGGTACGAAATTGAGTTATAATACAAAGTAATATCTCTTCTCAATTGACTATTCAATATGCAATTCAGGCTTTTAATATGGAAATACATGTTGCAATTTAGAATTCAATATTCAACCCTTGTGTGGCGTTCGTATTTTTGCTGTATGTAATATATATGTGTAGGGTGGGTGTACAGTATGCGGTCAATGAAAATGTGTTTTGATTTATGTTCTTCACAGAAAATGAGCCAAAGCTGATGAATTTCAGGTTGTAAAAAAAATTAATGGTTTCATTTTCCTAAGGATTAAAAAACTGAAAAATGGTCCCACAGACCCGAACACCATACAAGGGTTAAAAATACAATTCAATATAACAATTTTAAAAATAAATATTACATTTAAAAAATCGATGACATTTCAAATGTTCTTGGGTTTTTGGGATTATAGTTCAAATGAAAATGCATTTAGCAATTTACAATCCAATATTAAAGGGCCTATACCATGCTTTTCATAAGCGTTTCAGAGTAAACTATTTTCATATGCATGATCATATTTATATTCCTACACCATTCACGTACCTTTTGGGCACACAAAAGAAAAAAATTATTTCCAAAATATGAGTTACTTTTGTGAACTTTTTTCGTAGAAGATCTCTGAGGCCCTGCCTTTCGCTCCTCATGGGTGCCACCCATTTCATGACGTCATCCTAGAGCTGGCCTTGGCAGCGTGTCTGCAAGATCTATGTGCATACTGTACATCCTTAATAGTAGCCCTTAAAGTTAAAAAAATCTGGAAGCCGGACCAAGGTTTATTCTATAACAAACAGAATAGTGATGGTTAATGGGTTCATTTTGCAATGAAATTGCAATGAAATAATTACCTTTATTTTGAAGGGTTCAAAATTAACACTCTCCAGTCGCGAGCATTTTCTCCTCGTTGGCGAGATAAAGTTAGAGGGTTAGTCACCACATGGAGAGTAAATGTTTGTGTAAACTTGGTCATGTTTATTAACTCTTTTTCTGGTGAAATTCTTTCGGTTTAAAGTCAGACAGTATTTTCACGGACCGACCTTTAAGAAGCGATGGATAAATACAACAAGATAAAAGAAGCAGTGCATAGGATCTTGTCTAAGGACCCTCACTGGATTTTAGCTCATTGCACGTCCTGAAAAACTGGACCTAGGTCCTACACCCAGCAAACTGAGCGGTCCAGCCACCTCTAACTAGAATGCAAACTTTAATACAAAAAAAAATACAAAAACATTTCCAATGAATCTGAAAAACAGTGTCATTCACAAACAGCAGGTCAATTGGCTTTTTTGAATGTATTTTGGTATTAACTAAAAAAAGTGCTTTATTAAAAATATTGTACAAAGAAAACAGGCCAAAGTTGAAGCAGTATTGCATCTATGTTTGTTTAAAAAGCAAAAATTCTGCATTTGTGGTGTGTCATACCTACAGCAATATTTGGATATGTCAGAACAAAATACCATCAATATTTCTAAGAACTTCACAACCATGAAAAAAGTATATGCTTTGGCTTGTTTTTCTTTATTTACCTGATGAGACAGGGCCTGAGAAACTTCATATGAGTTAATTCCGTGATGGCGCTTTTATTGCATGTAAAGTTAAATGTTTGTACTATGTTAGTTTGCTAATTATAGTAGCCCTAATATGTTTTTTTTACAATTGGACAGTGTCATTATTAATTCACCCCCTCCCCCACAGTAAATGGAGTGGTTATCAGCTGGGGTATTAATTTTAAAACATTTAAATTTCATATTGACAGAACAAAAAGAAAGCCTGGTTATAATCTGAATTTGGTTATTATTCAACAAACTGAACTAATCAAACAAGCGTTATTTATAAAAAGTTCTTTAAAATTAAAAACAGACAAAATACAAAAAAGAGAAAAAACTAAAACCAACCCACCCCTTTGCCCCCATGACCTCCCCTTCATTCACGCATACACCCGATGAGCACACACACAACGCATACAGGCAGGAAGGCTGGCTGGAGTTATAAACAGAAGTTAGGCTTGGCTCTGCTGTGAGGAAGCAATACATCTTTGTTCCCAAGAGCAGCTCAGCTGCAGAGCATCACCACGGCGCCCTCCGCACCAAACTGTGATGTTGGACCCCTGTCACCCGAGCAAGGGTGAGCACCAGTGGCAATAAACACCAAATAAGCCGTCAAATCCCAGTACAAAATATCCCCACAAGGAAACAAGCTGCAATGCCAAAAATATGACTAAAAAAAACCCAGCTGTGCAGTCATAAACATGCAACAGCTCGTGGAATTACTTCACACTTTTCCCACTGGCACACGTTTCATCAGGGCTGGCCCTGGGCATAGGCAACCTGGGCGACTGCCGAGGGCGCCATCTGCTAGAGGGGGTGCCAAATGACAACGATTAGGCTAAGGTTTTTCTTTAAGTTTATGATATTTTTTACAAGTTCATAACTGTCAGCATCCAGCCATTCATTCCCTTCTCTGACCATCAGAGGGAGCCACCACCAGAGTATTAACAGCCTTGGGAGAGGCCATGGAGTGGTTAGCCGCTACCTGGTCTGGAGGGCCCCTGCCGTTCCATTCCCATGACTCCCTCATGCAGTTGCTTTGCAATGTTTTTCAACACCCAATTGACGGAGCTTCAAGGGAGCAACTTTTGGACAATAAACAGGGTAAAGACTCAGCCGTTGTCTATTCTCCTGAGGTTCTGAACTCTAGCCGCCCAAACCAAACGGTCTCAATGCGGACTCAAGATCGTCTACCGCCACGGGCTTTCTGCCGATCTTCTGCGAGAACTTGCTTGCCGGGATCAAGACCTGAGTTTGGAACAATTAATTGTGCTCACCATAAGACTGGAAAATCTCCTCCGGGTTAGAAAACCTAACCATGGCAAAGCAGAACTCCCTTCAGTGCCTGCCACATCGACGAGTCAGATCTCTGCCGCCGAACCCATGCAGTTGGGTTCCACCCATCTCACCCCTGAGGAGCGAGATCGGCGCCTCCGTGAACATCTATGCCTCTACTGTGGACAGCCCGGCCATCTTTGTGCTTCCTGTCCTGATCGTCCGCCCACGACGATCGGGCAGGCTGGTGAGTGATTTTCCTCCTACCTTTGAAATACCCATAACATTGACTCTTCAGAATAGAAGCATTCACACCAAAGCCATGATAGATTCAGGGGCAGCAGGAAATTTCATGGACCTGGGTTTCGCCCAAACCAATCATGTTCCCCTGGTTCCCTGCATTTCGCAGGTTGCAGTTTCCACTATAGATGGTCGACCTGTGGGTTCTGGTCGGATCAACTTTGTGACGCAAGACATCCACCTTAAAAGCCATGAAGATCATCACGAGATCATCCGATTCTTCACAGTTGATTCTCCGCAAAGAAATCATCTTCAATTCAGTGGACTGCCGACATCTCTGTCTCCAGAGCTCATCTTGATCGGTTTTCCCTGAAAACAGCCAGATTGCATGTTGCAGCCATATTACCAGGCTCTGTACAAGTGACTCTGAGGTAACCCTTGGCTCCCTGCCGCCTCAATACAGTGACCTCCAGGAGGCCTTCCACAATCAGCATGCTACGTGTCTTCCCCCTCACAGAGCTTACGATGGTGCCATAGACTTATTTCCGGAAACCAAGCTTACTCGGGGCTGGGTCTTTCCGCTCCCTTAACCTGAGACGGAGGCCATGAACTCATACATACAAGAAGAACTGAGAAGGACTTCATAAGGCCATCCACGTCTCCTGCTTCAGCTGGCTTCTCTTTCGGTAAAAAGAAGGATGGAGGTTTATGCCCCTGCATTGACTTTTGTAGTCTGAACGAGGTGACGGTCAAATACCATTATCCTCTGCCTCTGGTTCCTTCCGCTCTAGAATAATTAAGAAGAGCCCAGTACTACACCAAGTTAGACCTTCGAAGTGCCTACAATTTAATCCGCATTCACGAGAGGGATGAGCAGAAGACGGTCTTTTCCACCACTTCAGGGCACTACGAGTACCTCGTCATGCCATTCGGGTAATGTAATGCTGAATTGAATGAATTGATTTATCCAACCAGATTGATCTGTCTGAAGCAAGTTTTTCATCAAATCAAATGGACCTATGACATTAGAAAATGTTTCAAAATGAAATAAATTGATGATAATCAATCTTAGAAAATACAATTTGGATTGAGGCACAGTAGGTTCTATTTGCTACAACTTAAAAACAATCAAGTCCTTCACAGAACAACACACGTGATGCAGTAAAAACTGATCAACCATCCTTCCAGTCCAGTGTGTGGAAACACTTTGAATTTACAAAGTCATATGACCATACAGTGTGCTAGAATGTTCTAATAATGTTCCTTTGGATTATTCTGATGTGGAAAAACAACAATGGAATGAACTTTATCAAACTCAAATGGGAATGGATTTGACATTCATTCTTGTTTACTTGTTTGTTTGTACACATATTTATTTACACTTGATTATCTTGAAGAAACACAAGAATCTGGAAAATTTCACTGTTCAGTAGCAGCTATTTATCTCTGAGTCACACTGTTGAAGTTCTGGAGAAAGATGTTCTGATCCATTTTAGATCAGTGAATCAGATTGATCAAAACAAACAAATATTGACTGTGGATCGAATCATCAACCACAAATTATGATATAATTTGACTCATTGGGAAAATGAATCATTATAGCACTAATGCAGCTGAGCAACCATCTTGACTGTAAATAAAAATGTAGACGGGGTTTGTGGAAAAAATATTTGTATTGATTATTGTACAAAATAACTTGATAAATGCAGGAAATGCCCCTCCTCCTTTCTTATTTACTTCTTCTCTACTAATTATAGCTTGGACATCTTCATCCTCGCTTGTAATCTTCCTCTTGAACAATCTTCCCTGCATTGTTCTTTTTAATGACATTTTTAATTCAATCGTTTTCTTTGCCTCATGTTTCACTTCTACCATTGAATTGGGTTTTATCTTGAACTACCAATCACAATGGTGTTCAGAAAACTGTAGGAAATATTTAGAATTTTTCTTGTCTCAGTGTACATTAACCAAATTCCAACTTGCTCAAATATGACTATGAATGAATTGAGCGTTCCCGGACAGCAAATTAAATGTACTCTTTAAGACAGTGTTTGTTTAGGGAAACAACAGCTCTGATGTAATTGATAAATAAAGCAAATTAAAATGACTCTACCCTCGTAAAACTGGTATTTTCTAATATAACACAAACGTGAATCCATCTGGTCTGCAACTTTATTATCTGCGTATCTAACACAATGGAGAGTCAGTCAACACATATTGGTCTAGACTCTATACTCTAGACAGAGTGGCTTCTGCTACGTGAAAACAACTGTCTCCATAAATCTGTTTATTTACTCTTTTCTCCCCAAAGAAACTTTCCAACTACATTTTATTGCTTGTTTTTTTATTTGCTTTTTATGTTTGGGCTAGCAACTTAGCAGAGTAGCTGCTTTATGTCACGGAACCAAGACGGATGTTGTGAACTGAATCTGGGAGTTTTTTTCAAAATAAAACTTCCTTCAGTATCAGAAAATAAATTAAAAAAAAATCTGTTGTTTGGATTTCTTTTCTTCTGTCTTCAGCCTGGTACCAAGTGATCCATGGACCAGTACTGGTCCGTGGCCCAGAGGTTGAGGACCGCTGTCTTAAAGGACACAGCAGCCATATAAACGTGCTCCAAAAAATCTCTTTAAGAGCTCCAGCACAGCAATTACAATTTTAGTCATAAACATAGAAGCTAATGCATTAGCAGATAGTGCTTTCTCTTCTCATCTCTGACGCCAAATAATTCCATTGGTTAGTTGAGTCTTTAATTTTAATTGGTGGACCAAAGGAAGTGGAGGCGGGATTTAGCAAATTTAGGGCGGTAGTGAACCCTTTACCCTGATGAAAGTCTGACAGTTATTTCAATTAGAATTTTGACACAGATAAAGGGTGATGCTATGCTAATGAAAATGCATTACAACGAGGAGGGGGATTTTGACACAAAAATACCATGACATTTTACAATGCGATAGTTTTTGTTGATGTTCCCCTGTTGGCTAATCTCGTCAGGGGTCATCACAGCAAAAACAGATTTCGCTGCTTTGCACCGGTGCTTTGGCAGGGAATTTTTTTTTCACGTTGGATGCCCTTTCTGGCACAACCCTGTATTTTTAAGGCGCAGGGGTCCCAGTTCGGCAGCAGTGTCAAGAGTCTTGCCTAAAGACCCACACTGGATTAGGCTCAATGCACGCTCTAGAAAGCGAACCCCTACATCGAGCTAGCAGGTAATGTTTTTAGCCTAATTGCAACATGGAGATAGCAGCTAATGTTTTTAGCCTGATTGCTACATGGACCTAGCAGCTAATGTTTGTAGCCTGATTGCTACACGGAGCTTCATCTGTTTATCTCATTTACAATGCATGGGAGACACAGATGATGTTTAGAGAACAGGTTTACTTATTTTGAAGAGCTCTACAGAAACATCAGTGATCACGTTGTAGGCAATAATTTGCTGATCATGCCTAAATGCGTGTTCAAGAATCGGTTTCTGGAACGATTTTGAGGTTTTCCTCAAAAAGATTTATTTCTAACATGTAAGTGCTAATAACAGAGCTCTGGGTCTTCAAAATGTCCCTATCTGCTACTGTCTAAATGGATGTTCTAACACCAGGCACAATGAAGAAGACGCCCTCTGACCCTTGATCCATCAATTTAAACACAATGATTATGAATATGTAAACAGTAGGCTTGGTCTTCATCTCTGATTGGTCCTTTGCGCCTCCTTCCTCACGTGTAGTTTCTTGTGGACTGTGTCCCCAGCTGAACTGTTTTTTTCCACTGGTCTGTGAATCCCATCCTCCCTCCACATGAGCTGGTTGACGGACCCCACATTCCTGTTGACAGTTCTGCTGGCATGCACCTCCAACTGTAATTCTCACCAAAGAGCAGCTTATTCCTATAAAATAATTCCAACCTCTGTGGAAAATCAGAATTACACAGTATGCTATGCAAACTACAAATTCTTTCAAACTTGCAGTGTTTCCGTCTCTCTGACTGAGTTCAAATGCTTATTGTCGCTCATTAACATGAGAGGAGAAAAATAAAAACAGGAATTAAAATGAGGGGACCTTTTCTTTTAAATCATTGTCTCAATGAAATAAGAAAACATCATAAATTTCAGGAGGTCTGAGCAGACTGCTTTCCCACCCAGCAGCAGCCCTCTGTCTGGCCGCGAGCTCCTCTCCCTGGAGCCAGCATAGTGAGCGTGTCCATGACAGCTCCATAGGTCCTGTGACAGACTCTCTAGTGCAGGGGTCTCCAACCCTGTTCCTCGAGGGCTACCGTCCTGATTGTTTTGCAGCTAACTTTGCTTCAGTAGATGCTGATTAGCTAGATTGAATCGACCAAGTTTCTGATTGACCGAACACACCTGATCCAGGTGAGCAGCAATTACCGAAGCAGGGTTAGCTGCAAAGCAAACAAGGCGGTAGCCCTTGAGGAACAGGGTTGGAGACCCCTGCTCTAGAGTGTACCTGCCTTCACCCAACAGTGACCTGGACGGGATCTGGAAACCCCGCTGCCCAGAAGCGGGGTTAAGAAAATGAATGGAAGTTCAGGAGAACTATGAATCGATCCACCATATTGGATGTTTTTCTCCCCGCTGTCACTGAAAATGTCACATGCTGAAGTTGAGTCCCTGATTGGTTGAGGAGACGCAGCAACCTCCCCAGAGTTAAGATTTTTTAAAACTCTGGCCAGCCACGGCGGCCGCTCAATTTGCATCTAAACCATTGACTTTACATTGAATTTGGCCGCCTCTGCTGTGCGAATCGCATTCGGTGTGAGTGCAACTTTAGTGTGCATGTGCGGGAACATGTTTCATTGTGAGAGTGCATGTCTGTGCGTAGCCCCGTGATGGAGTGCAGACCTTTCCATGGGGAAATCGGTTTGGATTTACATTTGCTGAAATAGTTTCTTGCTTCCTGCACAAGACTAAGTATGAACAGAAGATGGAGAGATGGATGGACTAATGGATGGATAAGAAACCAATGCATGTACAAGCCCCAAAATCATTGTCATAAAATGTAACCCTTCCAATCCTCGGACTGGCTTTGTTTCAATGCAAATAAAAACAAAATTATTTTTGCTGTTATTTGTGTTACTGATGTTGTTGAGTGAAAATCTTCCTAAAATAAAGATATTACTTAACAGACAAAAAAATCTAAATATATTTTGTAAAGTTCTGTTGGAATATATGTGCAGTTTTGTTTGTGATCACCAGGTGTCAGTGTTGCAACATCCAGCTCAAAAAAGACACTTCATAGACAGATAATTATGTATAAAATGTATCACTAAACATAATGTCTGCATCAGACATAAAAAAAAAAAATCATCTTTTTTTTTTCTGGTCAAAGTATTGATTCTGACCTGCATTACCAAGTCTTTGGCATGCACGAAAAAACCTCTAAATCATCACTCTGGTGATTTAATATTTTACAACCACAAACCGTAGTTCATTATGCATGAATTCATTTCAGATCTATGCTTTGGCCACCCAGAGCCGTGACCTGTTCATATAAAGTCACACAGAATGAAGCGCTGCTGTGACAGATGGCACATAAATATGGCTTTAATGATGTCATGTGGCCTTTCCGAATAAAACCGTTTTCATTTTCACTCACTGAGCAGTGTGATTTTAGCAGTAACTGGTGACTGAGCGGGAGGTCTCCTTCAACATCTGCAGATGTTCAAACCCCTCAGTGGAAAAGGGAGAATTGCAGCAATCACGGGCTGGTGATGGTTTGGCTCTTGTACTGGGCGGGGCGGCTGTAGGACAGGGGTGGACTAGCAGGATTTTCACCGCTTCAGCAGCACCTTCCGCCGTAAGATGACACTGAAAGGACTAATGTGATTTGGTGGGTTCATCCACATCCTCTCAGGTCAGCCCTCGCTTTAGTGTGCGAGAGAGGGAGGTTAACTGGGTCACTGCTCTGTTGCCCCCTGCTCTGCTGTGTCTTAATGAGTTAGATTTAGGGGGGTTAGGAATGACATTACTCTGTTTGGGTGCATACTTAATAGCAGCACTAGAAGTCTGCTTTAATGACTCCACAGTGCGGTGGTGGATTTGTCCTAGTCCACCCAGAATTCTCCGCTGCACAGTTCTCATCAGTGCCTGATGAGCATCATTTCATGAGATCTGCAGGTTTTTGTTTGTTGCATCTTTGTCTTTTACCCATGCATCTGTGTCATATCAGTTTCTTTAAACAGTAATAACAGGAGTGTACCTCTGCCTGGAGCCGACTTTCAGCTGCTTCAGTTTTCCTTTTTCAGCTGTCCCCCCCAGGTACCATCTTGAAAATCAGGCAAAGGTCATTGTGTCACATGGAGGCTATCCCGAGCACATGCTAAGTGACGTGGATGGATCTGTGGCCCAAGACACTCCACACAGTCAGGGTTTTTGAGGACTGGTCAAAAGCACAAACTGCGTGCACTGTCCTGGTGGAGGGGTCTCAGCTGCACCACTCTGCTGGACAGGGTAGTGGAGACTGCAACCAGACCCACCGAGGCAGCATGGATGCAGCAAAGGAGAGTGTCAAAGCTTGTCATCTCACCGGATTTTCTTTGGCATGCTGCTGAGATCCACCACATCCTGGTGCTCCTCTCAGCCCGCAATGACTTTGAACTTCATCTTCATTCCACATTTCCTCTGCTAGCTTTGTCTGTGTTTACTTGTACTTTGTACAATGGCTTCTTGCAGGTAATGAGAATCAGCAGCAGGAGCAAAAATGTACTTTTTCATCTGTGACATGGAAGAACGGCGGCGTTTTACTGAGAACAGCTCATCTGCTGTTGTTCTTGGCTCCCTCAAGGCCTCTGTTGCTGCACAAACGTCAGGGGTTCTTCCTATCTCTGTGGATTTCTTTCTTCCTGAGAGTCAGTTTAAAGTCTCTGTGAAATGAATTGAGCTTTGCTCAGGAATCCTGAGGGACACAAAGCAGGATGGACTACAGTGGCTTTATCTGTGATAGAAGACATAAATACTTCATATTTCAAGTAATGCACAGATTCCCAAAACAACTGGAGCTAAAGGTGGAGAATATGTATCAAGGAAATTTTGAAATTTCTCAGGGTGTCCGTGGTACTCTGGATAGATGAGAAGAAAACCCGTCATACCTGCTGTGAACAGGAAAACAGTGTGAAATGGAGGCAAGCAGAGGAGATAGTTCACAAGTTCACAAGTTTTTGGACACCAGTTTGTGGGTTTTTGTTGTTTGCTGCCCCAGCCTCACTTTTTTTTTTCTCTCCAGCTTCTTTGTTAGGCCTCTGCATGTTAGTTCTTTTCATTTCTTTTTTTTTTTTTTACTGTTGTGCTGTACCAGGGTTCACCGCTTTTAGAGTATTGCGTTGCTTGTGAACATGTTTTCTTTTTTTTGCAGGTACTTACGACCACCCCATGTTCACAATTTTATGGGAGGAGGTGTTACGTCCTTCTGCTGCTGTCCCCTTTTTCCAATCTGTCATTTTGCTCACCTGGCAGGTGGGACCAATTGTCTTGATCAGCACCTGCTGGGTATTTAAGACAGAGGAGGCCACTAGTGCTACACTATTCAAACATGTCTTTGTTTATTTAATGCTTAGCTGTTACTGTTACTTGTAGCTGTTTATCTAGATGTGTTTGTTTATTGGACATATACTTGTTATTCAACCATGTAGTTATAGAATTAATGAAGCTCACTTTTCTTTAATAGTTTTAGCACATCACCTGTCTGTCCAGGGTTGAGGATCTCTCCTTCAAGTGGGCAACCCTGAGGTTTCCTAGTTTTTCCAAAAGTTTTTCCAAATTCCCCAAAATAGTTTTTTTAATGAGTTTTTCTTCACCAAGAAGGAGGGTGTAAGGGCAGAGATGTTTGTTCAGCTTAGTCTGTTTAACAACCAGCTATTGTTACATTTTTATGATTGACTTTTTGGTCTTTGCAAATAATCAGTGTAAGCCCAATGACACTGTTGTGATATTGGGCTGTAGAAATAAAGAAGTAGTGATGGGCAGATTAAGCATTGAAGCCTTTCATCCAATTGGTTTACTTGAGTGCAATGCTTCATGAAGCTTCATTTGCTCTAGGATGACACCTAGTGGACACAAAGTATCAGTTAAATTAGAAGCAGCATTGTGAAAACAAACCCCAAGAATAAACATGTCAGAAAAATAAAGATGTTTACAAAACATGTTCATTGTTGTATACTTTCTTTGTGTGTGTGTACTTATGTATTGATATAAATAAACTCTTTATTTTCTCAACCTCAAAGGAAAACTAAATGATGAAAATGACCATTTAAATTGTGATGATTTTGATATGGCAGTAGTGAAAAAGGTAATTAATAGTATCTATAAGCCTCTAACAAACATATGTAACTTATCACTACAAACTGGGGAATTCCCAAACGAAATCAAAATTGCAAAAGTGATTCCTATTTTTAAGAGCGGAGACAAACACCTGTTTACAAACTATAGACCTATTTCTCTCCTTCCACAATTCTCAAAAATTTTAGAAAAGATATTCAATGAAAAATTAGCTAAATTTATTGATAAACACAACATTATGAATGAAAACCAATATGGTTTTAGAGAAAACAGATCAACCTCAATGGCTATCATTGATGTTGTTGAGGAAATCCCAAATGCTCTTGACAAAAGGAAATCTGCAGATGTTTTAAAACTCATTTTATTTGCTGACAACACAAATATATTTTATTCTACAGACAATCAAAGGGAACTTATCCTACACAACATACTCAAGTCCACAACCCCCTCTCCTTCATCTCTCTCTTTCCTTTTCTACTAACCTTCTACCTATCTCACAATAAACCCTAACCTAACCCGGGTCTGCACCCACCCCCCTCTCCACCTGCAATCTTCATTACATCACTTGTCATCTGCCATTGCTTTATTTTATTTGGTTTATCATGCCTCTGTTTGGTGCAGTGCGATTCACATGTTGTCCCTCTTTCCCCCCCCCCCCCTACGGGGGAGTGGGAGAGATTTCTGATTCCAGGTGGATCATCTGTGCTCCTGTCTTTGGCTGTGACCTCGCCTTTGGCTCTTCCCACCCTTGTCTTTGGCCGTGACCTCGCCTGGCTCTTCCAGCAACCCCAGCTGTTACCACAACTCCTACTGGATGAAGCCCATCTGCTACACTATTCAAACATGTCTTTGTTTATTTAAATTAGCTGTTATATAAACTTGTAGCTGTTTATCTAGACGTGTTTGTTTATTGGACATATACTTGTTATTCAACCATTGAGTAGGTTTCAAATCCGAGACTACGACCGCAGAAAAGAATAAAGTAGCTCGCCACAGGAAACAATCAGGAGCCGAGCTAAAATTTACAAGATATTCATGATATTCGTTTCAGGCCGTGCTCTCAGTGATATTTCAGATATGTCCTATTCTCGGTACCAAGAGA
>BSAI01000187.1:2319910-2336563 GCA_036245035.1 Adrianichthys oophorus | reverse complement strand
CATCCATCCATCCATCCATCCATCCATCCATCCATCCATCCATCCATTTTCTTCCGCTTATCCGGGACTGAGTCGCGGGGGCAGCAGTCTAAGTAAAGATGCCCAGACTTCCCGCTCCCTGGCCACTTTCTCCAGCTCCTCTGGGGGGATCCCAAGTTGTTTCCAGGCCAGCCGTGAGACATAGTCTCTCCAGCGTGTCCTATGTCTTCCCCGGGGCCTCCTCCCAGTGGGACATGCCCCGAACACCTCCCCAGGGAGACGTCCAGGAACATCTGAACCAAATGCCCGAGCCACCTCAACTGGCTCATCTCGATGTGAAGGAGAAGCAGCTCTACTCCGAGCTCCTCCCGGGTGACAGAGCTTCTCACCCTATCTCTAAGTGAGCGCCCAGCCACCCTACGGAGGAAGCTCATTTCAGCCGCTTGGATCCAGGACCTTGTTGTTTCGGTCATGACCCAGAGCTCATGGCCATAGGTGAGTATTTTGGCGTAGATCGACCGGTAAATTGAGAGCTTTGGTTTCTGGCTTAACTCTCTCTTCACCACGACGGACTGGTACAGCGACCACATGAAGGTGGACGCTGCACCAATCCAGCTGTCAATCTCACGCTCCGATCTTCCCTCACTCGTGAACAAGACCCCAAGATACTTAAATTCCACCCACCCAGAGAGGGCAAACCACCTTTCTCCGGTCGAGAACCATGGCCTCAGACTTGGCGGTGGTGACCCTCATCCCAGCCGCCTCACAGTCGTCTGCAAACCGTTCCAATGCATGCTGGAGGTCCTGGCTCGATGAAGCCAACAGGACAACATCATCTGCAAAGAGGAGAGAGGAAATCCTGTGGTTCCTAAACCAGACCCCCTCCGGACCCTGGCTGCTCCTAGAAATTCTGTCAATAAAGACTTTGAACAGAACCGGTGACAAAGGGCAGCCCTGCCGGAGTCCAACATGCACTGGGAACAGGTCTGACTTACTGCCGGGTATGTGGACCAAACTCCTGCTCTGGTCATACAGAGACTGGACAGCCCTGAGTAAGGTTCCCTGGACCCCATACTCCCAAAGTACCCTCCACAGGACACCACAGGGTACACAGTCGAACGCCTTCTCCAAATCCACAAAACACACATGGACAGGATGAGCGAACTCCCACAAACCCCTTCAGCACCCTAGACAGAGTGTAGAGCTTATCCACAGTTCTACGACCAGGACGGAGACCGCATTGTTGTTCTTGGATTTGAGGTTTGACTATTGGCTGGACTCTCCTCTCCAGTACCCTGGCATAGACTTTCCCAGGGAGGCTGAGGAATGTGATTCCCCGGTAGTTGGAACACACACTCCGGTCCCCCTTCTTGAAAAGGGGAGCCACAACCCCTGTCTGCCAGTCCAGTGGTACTGTTCCCGACTGCCACACGATGCTGCAGAGATGTGTTAACCAAGACACTCCCACAGCATCCAGAGACTTGAGGTACTCAGGGCGGACCTCGTCCACTCCCGGTGACTTGCCACAGAGGAGCTTGTTGACTACCTCGGTGACTTCAGCTTGGGTAATGGACAGCCCCACCCCAAGGCTCTCAGCCTCTGCTTCCTCAAGAGAAGGCATGTCAGCAGGATTAAGGAGATCCTCGAAGTATTCCTTCCACCGCCCAACAATGTACCCAGTCAAAGTCAGAAGCTCCCCACCTGCACTGAAAACGGTGCCTGCAGAAAACTGCTTCCCCCTCCTGAGACGCCGGATGGTTTGCCAGAACCACTTTGAGGCCAACTGATAGTCCTTCTCCATGGCCTCACCAAACTCCTCCCACGACCGAGTTTTTGCATCTATTACAGCGTGAGCCGCAGCTTGCTTAGACTGCCGATACCTGCCAGCTGCCTCTGGAGTCCCACAAGTCAGCCAGACCTGATAGGACTCCTTCAGCTTGACGGCATCCCTTGCTTCCACTGTCCACCAACAGGTTCAGGGGTTGCCACCACGACAGGCACCAGAAACTTTGCGACCACAGCTCCGAACAGCAGCAGAGACAATGGAGGTGGAAAACATGGTCCATTCAGACTCAATGTTCCCAGCAGACCCTTACGGTACGTTTGGGTCTGCCAAGTCTTTCCGGCCTCCTTCCCCGCCATTGATCCCATGTTGATCCTATGTGTTTTACCCGACCGGGGCCCGTGGGAGGAGCCCCGGCCACCAGGCGCTCCCTTGCGAGCCCCAACCCCAGGCCTGGCTCCAGGGTGAGGCCCCGGTAACACCAATCCAAGCGACGCAACTTGATCCATGGTGTTTTTTCCCATGAAGGAGTTGTGAGTTTCAGCACACTTGGCCACCTACACAACATCACGAAGTTGGCGATCTAGAGATTAAATGCAGGAAGGCCCACAGACTGCTGCAGCAGCCAGAGAACAGCCACCGCTCAACTCCATAATAACCACAAAAGGGGAGAGAAGCGCAAAGCTGTCAGTCCGCTCCTTTTACGCACGACGTGACCTTGCAGCAACAATGCCATTTACCAAGACGCCTGACGAGAAATCCAGGATCACTTGCAGAATCTGTGCGTGCACCACCACAGCAAAGCATCAAGCATAGCATAGCACCTGTTCCTCCATGCTGCACTAATGAAACTGACTAAACTGATTTAAATTAATGGAAATTCAGCTCATCAACCATCCACATCTCCATCTCATTAAAGCACTTAATTTTTCTCCCCTCTCATGTTTCTGTTGTTTTATTTTGCTTGTTTTTTCTTGTTTTTCTTTTTCCTTATCTTTACTCCCCCAAGCCCCCAAATTTAAATCAATCAAAGGCAACACTGCCTTGGTAAGTACTCATTTACTTATGCACGAGACAGGCGCGCACGCCCGCGCATGTACACCCAATCATACACACCGCAAACACCTCACATAGGCTCATAAGGACACAGTTGTTGATCCAGAAGGCACATTTGGCTGATGAATCCTCCTGCTTTCACAGATTCTTCTCTCTCGGTTCACTCTGACTCCACAACAATTATAGAAGGAGACCTCAACTTGGTCCTTGATCCTGAATTTGACAGACTCAGCACAGCAGGACACCAGCACACATGGTGGTCTGCAAGGATTTTTAAGCAGTAGATGAATGGTCTGGGTCTCTGAGACGCTTGGCGCTCATGTTATCCAAACTTTAAAGTGTTCACTTTCTTCTCTCCAGTTCACCACTCACAGTCTTGCTTAGACTTTTTATTAATAACTCTCTTTTAAAAGATATCAAGGATTCCAACATTCATTCAATTATTATTAGTGATCATGCACCAGTTTCTGTAAATATTTCTAGAGACATACCCACACCTTCAGGCTTAACCTGGAGGTTTAATATTTCTCTGTTAAAAGATCAAGAGTTTATTCAATTCTTTAAAAAAAGAGTGGGAAACCTTCTTAGAGTTTAATGATACTCCTGATATTTCACCATGTGTCCTTTGGGAAACAGCAAAAGCAGTGATGAGGGGAAAACTATTTCTTATTCAACAAATAAAAAAACATAAAGAGAAAACAGATCTATTGGAAATAGAAAATCAAATCAAAGATCTAGATGCTGTTTATGCTGCTTCTGCACAAGAACACATTCTGGGAGATCTGAAAAAATTAAAGCTTCAGTTAAATGACATCATCAATAAACAAGCACAATTCCAAATACAAAAACTACAAATTGAAAAATATGAAAACTCAAATAAATCTGGCAAATTTCTAGCTAATCAGCTTAAAATTAATAAAGAAAAATCAACAATTACCTCTATTATGGACCAGACAGGAACTGTCACTCACGACCCGGTTAAAATCAATAAAACGTTTAAAGATTTTTATAAAAACTTTTACACATCAAAGGTCAATCCATCAGAGCAAAGTATTAACTCATTTCTTAATAATGTAACTCTACCCAGATTAAACGAGGATCAAAGCTCAAACTTAGACTCTCCGCTTTCATTGGCTGAACTTCATGAAGCTCTGTTACTGATGCCCAACGACAAAACTCCAGAGCCTTATTGCTTTCCTGCTGAGTTTTATAACTAAAAACCAGGAAACAACCATACTCTCATTAGATGCTGAAAAAGCATTTGCCAGAGTAAATTGGAAGTTCCTCATTGCTGCCCTCCATAAGTTTGGGTTTGGGGAATCCTTCATTGATTGGATTAAAATATTATATCAGAACCCAAATGCATCAGTCAGAACCAACAAACAGACTTCTGACAGGTTTTTTTTCTTGGTAGAGGGACCAGACAGGGTTGTCCACTCTCCCCCTCTCTTTTTGCTATATTCATTGAACCTTTGGCTGCAACAATAAGACAGCGCGAGAGCATTAAAGGAATTACAACAAAATACAGTAATCATAAAATGAGTCTTTATGCGGATGACATATTACTTAATAATTTACATTCCATCAGTGAAACAACAATTATTAATGAATTCTCCATCTCAGACTACTCAATTAACTGGAATAAATCAATTTTATTGTCACTTAACGGTAATGTCGAGCAAAAAAATCTCAATACCAGTCTAATCAGGCAATATCTAGGTATATATTTCTCCCCAAAACTACCATAACTGGTGCAACTAAACTACACCCCATTACTGAAAAGTATACAGGACAATCTAACCCGCTGGGTCAACCTGCCTCTGTCACTCATGGGTAAGATAGCCACAGTAAAAATGAAAATTTTACCCAGAGTTAATTAATTATCTCTTCTCAATGATCCCCACACAACCACCATCTAGATGGTTCTAAAGCATTAGAGTCAGCCATATCCAGCTTCTAATGGAACAATAAACCTGCAAGAATTAGTCTAAAAACTTTAAAATCTGGAAAAAGCTGTGGAGGCTTAGAATTACCTAACTTCCACAACTATGTTATTGCCAACAGATTACAGTACATCTTAAGATGGTTTAAAAACAGTCCAGAAACCAACCCATGGATGGTTCTGGAACAGGCATTTCGTGGAAAGATTAACCTGTCAGATCTACCATTTATCAGCCCAACAACAAAAATCATGACTGCTACCAAAGTAGTAATATAAGTACTACTTTAACAGTCTACTGGGAATTTCTTAAAGTGTCAAACTCTTCACTTTTACCATGCAAAATGACACCCATCTGGAACAATCCAGACATCCTGATAAACAGAAAAAAATGTTGCACTTCCCTGCTTGGCGTAAGACTACTTAAGCACTTAATTATCGATAGAGGATTCATAACACACCAAAAACCGGGTCTGCACCCCCCCTCTCTCCACCTGCAATCTTTATTACATCAGTTGCCATCTGCCATTGCTTTATTTTATTTGGTTTATCATGCCTCTGTTTGGTGCAGTGCGATTCACATGTTGTCCCTCTTTCCCACCCCCTACGGGGGAGTGGGAGAGATTTCTGATTCCAGGTGGATCATCTGTGTTCCTGTCCTTGGCTGTGACCTTGCCTTTGGCCCCTCCCGCTCCTGTCCTTGGCTGTGACCTCGCCTTTGGCCCTTCCCACCCGTCTTTGGCCGTGACCTCGCCTTGGCTCTTCCCACCCCTGTCTTTGGCCGTGACCTCGCCTGGCTCTTCCAGCAACCCCAGCTGTTACCACAACTCCTACTGGATGAAGCCCATCTGATAGACTATTCAAACATGTCTTTGTTTATTTAATGCTTAGCTGTTATCTTAACTCGTAGATGTTTATCTAGACGTGTTTGTTTATTGGACATATACTTGTTATTCAACTATGTAGTTATAGAATTAATTAAGCTCACTTTTCTTTAATAGTTTTAGCATATCACCTGTCCGTCCGGGGTTGAGGATATCTCCTTCATGTGGGCAACCCTGAGGTTTCTTAGTTTTTTTTTCCCCCCAAAAAGATAGGGTTTTTTTTTATGAGTTTTTCCTCAGCGAGAAGGAGGGTGTAAGGGCAGAGATGTTTGTTCAGCTTAGTCTGTTTTATAACCAGCTATTGTTTACTTTTACATGTTAATAATTTTTTTTTTGCTTCTTGCAATATATTGATAATCAGTCCAATGAGACGACTATGGCTGTGATATTGGGCTATATAAATAAAATTGAATTGAATTGAATTAAAATTACCAGAACTAGTTACCTCTATGATTAATTTTTTAATGAATAAAACTCTCTCCAAAATATACAAACTCTTATGCAACCTAGATAATGAAGTTGAAGCTTGGATAAGGAAGTCTCAATTCCAACAACAAAATAGGAGGCAGACTTAGGCAGAAGTACAGACACAAGCTTCTGGTCAGAAATGTGTATAAATACCTTTAAACTAACAATAAGTCCAAAAGCTGCAACTAACCCAACCAAAACTCTTCACAGAATTGACTATACTGGACAGAGGATGTCCAAGATGGGTCTCAAAAACTCAAGACATTTGTGAGCATTGTGATAGTAATCTACCTGACAATTACATGCATGCTCTGTGGTTCTGCACACCTGTCCAGGCTCTCTGGCAACAGGTATGTGCTGATCCATCAGTCTGGCTTAAGGTTTCAATCACAGCTTCACCTTCACTTTGTGTGATTAGTGACATGAGTGCCATTGATACAGAGGGAAGATTAGTATCTATAATCTTCATAACTGTATAGCAAAAAAAAAAAAACAATTTTATTAAACTGGAAAAACAAGAAAAATTTTAGTGTAAATCATTACAGGAATCTGCTATTAGATCATATCAGCTTGGAAAAAATGTCAGCTAAGAGTTCAAATAACTTGGAAGGAATTCAGGCTCTCTAGTCTCCAATAGCTAACGCCATGACTTAGGAGGTGGGGCTTTTGGGTATCGCTGCGCCTTGACTGTCTGCCGGGGTCTGGTCCGGCGCCTGGGTGGGGCGAGCGTGGGGGCCATGGTCTCCCGGGCCTGTGTGGATGGCGCAATTGGGTGGGTTTCTGGCTTCAGGTGGGGTGGTGGTGGTCTTTTTCCGTGTACTGGGGGGGCAGGCGGTTGGATGGGCGGACCGTCTGCACCTAGGGGCTGGGATCACTCTTTCTCTGGCCCTAGGACGGGGTGGGCAACTCTCTTGGGCCTGCGTTTGCTAAGGGGCCCCGCACTGGTCACCCTGGTGCAGTGGGATTGTTGCTCCTCTGACTGGGCTAGGGCTTGCACTCTGTGCTTCCGTGACCTCACTGCTCTCGGGTTTTGGGGACCCATGTGGCAGTCCTGCAGGCCCTGGTCTTGGTGCTTGGCCGGATGCCGGGCAGGTGGATCTCCTCTGTTGGCCCCACAGTACGGGTGGGGGCCCTGGTCACCACTCCTGCTTCGGTGGAGTTCTTGTTGTTGGGATGGCTGGGAATTCTCCCTCCTTTTTTTATTTTTTTAAATTTTTTTTTACATTCCATCATCCACTTCAGCTTAACATAAACATTCATCTGAGCAGAGGTGTCGCTCACCTTTGCACTTTCAAATAGTTTATGTGACAGAATGGAACGCTTTACACATGTTGGTTTGTATGCATAAGTGTGGGTTTGAACTGGATGTTGATACGTTTGTGAAGACTCTTGGAGCCAGCAGGTATGTTTGTAACAACTGAGTGTGTGGACAAGCCCCGCCCATTTTAGACTAACACTCACAAATGATTGTAATGAATATAAGCTTCCAGCATCTTGTTGCTTGTTGTGCTACAATTCTACCCTCCCTCCCCTGTAATCATCCTCTAACTTCTATAACCCACCCTTTTTCCCCTTTTCCTTTGCCTCCAGGACAACTTTTTCTCTTTTTCTCCCTTTCTTTTTCCGCTTGGTCCAAAAACCACAGCCTTAGATTTGCTGATGCTGATATTCACACCCAGATATGGACCACTCCTAATGTATGCTGAAGGCCCTGGCTCAATACTGCCAACAGGACATTATTTGCAAAAGGCAGAGAAAATTTTGTGGTTCACAAACTAGACCCCCTCTGTGCCCTGGCTGTTCCTAGAAATTCAGTTCATAAAGATCACAAACCAAATCGGAGATAGAGGGCAGCCATGCTAAAATTAAACTTACTTTTTTCCTTTGTGCACGTCACTGGGATGTTGTTGTCTTCTGAGGCGCTTTCAAAAATGACCGTTTAGTCCCTTGACTCTGTGTCATTTAGATTGTCACTTGACATAACTTGGGCCAACTCTTGAACAGGGCGTTTCTTAAAGGGTCTCACTCCAGAACTTGCCTTTTGGGAAGGCCTCACATTTTGCAATTTTTTGTTAAGCTGGCAATACACTGTGACCTGAGACAGGATTAGAACAAAACTTTAAAAGTGCAACAGTTTAAATAGCTTGATCCTCAAATGGATGTAAACCAGCACTCACCCATTTACTACTAAAACTTGAGTCCCGATCCTGTAGCATAGGATAGTATTGTACTATTTTCTTTGCCATGGCAGTCATTTCGTGTTTTGATGGATACATGTCTGCTTCTTTGTCCTTTCTTGCTCCAAGTGTGGAAATCATGCTGGTCATGGTGTTTCGGATGAGACGGCACCTGAGGTCCTTTGAAATTTGGTATCTGCTCTCTTCATTTGTCTTTGTCAACTCAAAGTAGTGTCTTTGGACTTGCTCCAGTTCAGTGTCTGTGTACAACGTAAATTCTGGAGTAGATAGTCTGACCACCTTCTCAGGGGATGTGTACATAGAAAGGCATCCTTTAACAGAGCTGGATGTTTGTGGCATAGATGATTCATTCACAGATGATGAGCAGGTGGTGGATTTCGAATCCTCTCAGCCAGATTCCTTTAACATAAGCAGCAACATGTCACTAAATGTATTAATAATATAAAATCCACTGGTATTATAATAATAAAAGTTGTCTCTTTCTCCTTTGAACTAGTTTTCTGTTTTTTTAGGGAAAAAATAATATTAATTTTAGAAAGGAATAAATGGGTTGGTCAAGAAAATACTTTAATATATACTGATCACTGCCATTAAGCTCACACTACAAACAGTTCTGAGTCAAATACAAATTGATTGACCATGTTTACATAATAAAAAAGCTCATATTGTCTTCAAATTATGTTAAGCAAAGAGCTTTCTCTATTCAAAAGGCTGCTTTTTATTTGGAAAAAGTGATGGAAATTCATCTTGGCCAAGATGCATTTTGTTGGTCTTAAATGGGGCTGGGCGATGAATTGATTAAATTGATTAATTCGAATTTGTTGTTTTAGACTATACATTTTTGGGAAAATCAAGATTTTATTTCCCCAGCTCTGCTTTCTTGGGCTTCTGTTTTTTGGAGTAAAGTCAGACCATCTGCCGCAACGAGCAGACATGAAAGCCGCAGCAAGCAATATAGGAGCAGCAGCCACAAGGCTAAAAAAAAAAAAAAGCATGTTGCGCAATATTCACAAGTGCGCGCTATATGTGGTGAGTAAAAAATAAAATGTTGAGCAGAGGTGTTGTGACTTCAAACTTGGAGAATCAAACACACAGCAAAACCTGTTTGAAGGTTGTAGCTGCCAAAAGTGGGAGTTCGACAAATTTCTTTCATGCACTGAAACAGACTGAAACTTTGTGTTTGAGCAAAATTCCAAAGGATATGTTATAAAATAGTTTTTGTTAAATATATTATATAATTTATATACTCCTTGATAATGAAACTGAATTATATTTACCTCATCTGAAATATGGCAGATCTCCCAAATTGTATATATATATATATGTATATGTATGTATGTATATGTATGTATGTATATGTATGTATGTATGTATAAATATGTATAAATATGTATATATATGTATGTGGTATGTGGTAATGATATAAATATATAATGATAATCAAATATTACCTTTCAAAGTTGTCACAGCAATTTCGTCTAACTTCTCCGTTTACATTACATATATAAACCAGTACTGAATTTAAAAAGATATAATTCTAAATTAACTTACTATAGTTAATGTTATGAAACGTTTACCATACAACACGCTGTCCGTTCTTACAAAATATTTCTCCTCAAGCTAAGCTATCTTTGTCGTTTTGCGCCAATTTTTTTTAGAATAAGCACCCGTCCGCTTGACAGTTGGGATAAACCATTTCTAAAAGGGGTGCTAGTTGCAAAAAAAAAATATATATATATATATATATATAAATAAAAATTCTCCTGCCCGTCTAGGGGCAGAGGGGAATTTGACAACATCTGCGTCACCCACCCCCACTTAATGTCATGGTCTAAAACGTTAGCTTAATTTTTACCTACCGGAGAGTTTATCGGTTCCTCTTGTGCTGTTGTCGTTCGAAGGTATTCCAAGATGATCTGGCGTTGTGTCATCTGCTGCTTTTTTGTTGCAATGACTCTAAAGCACCTTTTAAGCCACATTAACTCAATGCCCAGTCGCAGCCGTGACTTTCGTGTTGTTTGCGGCATTGACGGCTGTTCCCGTGAGTACCGGGTGTATCACTTGTTTTACTACCACGTCAAACGAACGCACACTCATCATCTTCTCCAAGCCGAAAGGGCCGAAGATGAAGGGTTGGCCTCCCGTGGCTTATCAGTAACTCCAGAGCGCAACGTCACGGGCAACCAAGCTGCAGAAGTTATGGATGAGGAGGGTTCAAACAAGATCTCTCAAACTGTAAGTAATGTTATTTTAATGCTTAGTTTTGGTCTTATTATCAAAACTAAACTATGAATTCATATATATTTTAATGAGATTATATATATATATTTTAAAGGCAATTACTTAATATTTAAATATGCTCTCACTGTTTCAACTGATTTATAAAAAGTCAAGTGTTTAACACTTTACACTTAACTTTTTGTTTTGTATTTGTTTTACATCTGGGGCACATGTTAAGTAATTTAGTTTTTTAACACGTTTCATGTGTTAGTTGGTGGAGCAGATATTATTGTGAAATGAGCAAGGCAGAAGAGACACTGGTCAAAAGTTTTATGAGCTGAGATGTTTAGGATGCCGCAATGACCGGATGCAAAACATTTATTTCTTCAGGGTGGAGTTTCAGAAAATGCAGGGGAGAATGTGGAAGTCAACCTTCACAGACAAGCAACTGCTTTTCTACTTCAAGCCAGAGAAACCCATCGACTGACACAGGTAGCATTCATTTATGTTTTGTGTGAGTGTGTAAATGTTTTTAGCATCATTAGTTGATTTAATCAATAAATTTACATTTCTAATCAGGGGCTTTTAGACTCTTTTGAAGTTTTTTTTTAAAAAGTAAAATGGCTTCTTCTGCTTCTTTCCCTGACAGTTTGAAATGCACCAGCTCTTTTGTTCTTAATGTAAGATGAAAAGCTAAACAATTTGTGTTAATATTCTTTTAAAGGGGTCATACCATGTTTTTCTTAAGCTTTCAGGGTCAACTATATCCATATATATGATCATATATTACCTTTGGCACACTAAAGAACAAATAATTTATGAAAATTATTTTTTTTTGTGAGTTCTTATCATACGACTCGATCTCTGAGGCACCGCGTTTAGCTCCTTGTTGGTCCCGCCCATATCACTATTCCATCCTAGAGACGGCCTCAGCATGCCTGCCTCAGCACCGGCTATCAATCTTTGTGGGTGCCGCCCATTTCATCATGTCAACCTTGATCTGCCTTAAGTCTCACCCACAAAAACAAACAACATCCAAACTTTTTCAAGATGGATGTGCATAAAAGGAAAGTGTTTTGGCACACACCGCTAGCTCCAGTGCGTGTTTGTGTTAGGCTGAGGGCAGTGCTGGCAGCTCTTCCTGGAAGGGGCTGTTCTCACTTGTCTACATCAGCTAATGAGAACCCGCTTGTTTTCGTGGGTTGGGAGGGGCTGGTGCTCATAGCGCTGGCTTGTAGAGTAGTGCTTAGAAACGGGTGAATGGATCAAAATACTGCTTTAGGCGTTCTTTATAGTGAAGAATTAACATTATAATACACTTAAAGCTAAAAAAAAATGATTGCGTGTGGAATATGTCTTTTAAATCTAGATTTAAAAGTTACTATCCCAAAAATCATTGCATCTGCACATGCAAGATTAATACTTATCACGTCCTTTTTTCTTTTACAGAGAGCTTTAAACCAGATGGTGAATGGTGTCCAGCAGTATCAAACATTATTACTGGAGCATCTATCATCTGAAGCACAACCAGCTATATGAATGTTGCCATAATGTGCATGACAAACACCCAATCTTTTCAAATGAACTTGAAATAGGCCCAGTCTCTGAGGTGAAAAACACCTGTTATGTGGAAGAAAAACTTTGAGAATTTTTTGGACTAGAGGAAGTTGATTGTGTTGTTTCTGTACCATGGATGTTGCAACATGGAAATAAGTATGCATGTGGGAAATCTTCTGCCATTTTTAATGTAACTAATAATACTCTAGAGTTTGGACTTGTAAAAAAGATATATATTGTTAATGAGTCAATTCATTGTTTGGAATGTCAAGTTTTTACAACTGTTCAGTGGAATGATTATTATTTAGCTTATGAGGTGGAAGTTCCCTGTGAAGCTCAAGCCAATATTTTTGTGAATGCAGACAATCTTCTTGATCATACACCATACTATTATTTAACATTTAATAACAGGAAATACATTCCAGTGAAGTATAATCTAACAGACATCATTGCACATCACACCCAAAATGCAGTTAATTGGGATGTAAAGACAAGGTGCTTTTGCAAACATCTTATGAATTTGGCTTGGATTACTATGGTGTTATAGGAATGTCAAACTGATGTTTAATATACATTATGAGTCAAATAAAACTTTGCTGTTTTCTTAAATCAAGCATGTCTGTTTCTTGAAACAAGACCACTCACCATTCACAAACAAAACTTCTGCTTAAAAATAGTATGTTAAGTAAAAAATAACACGTTTCATAACAAATTTAACTTAAAATAAGATGTTTTCAAGATCAAATAACTCGACTAGATATTTAAGATTTTTTTGTCTTAAAACAAGTCATTATATCTTACTGCAAAGTTACTAATAAGTTAGTTTTGTCTTAAATTAAGTGTAATAAGATATTTAAGCTAGAAACTAGACAAAAATACTAAGTGAGATTTTGTGTTTTTGCAGTGTGGGAACAGGTGAATGGTCATTGTAAATGATGTAGACTCATTTAGCGTTGTTTTTCACATGCCAAAACTTACATATATGGTCAGTCAAAAAACATGAGTTTGAAATATTCCAAAACAGTTATTAGAAAGTGAAGGAGGCTACAAACTGAGAGTGTGAAGGAACTTACCAAAGGAACAGTATCAAATTGATAAGAACCACAAAGAAAAATGTCTTTGTTTCCGTGTGTAGCACTAAAACTCAGGATTAGGTTAAAAACTGAACTCAAACAAGTAGTAATGTGCGAGTCAAGAACGAATCGCGAACTTGTGAGTTACTTTACTGACTCATGAATCATGATTCATCTTCACCACTGACTCATTAACTGACTTGTTTCCTGCCAACACTAACAACCTGCACTTGTAGAAAAATATCCAGCTTATCACTGTAATACTGTAAACTCTTTTTTCCTCTCCTATAAGAAGTAAAAACCATAGAATGAAGCTCAAAACACAAAATAATACTCGAACGCTCTGTTCTGAGCAGCACCGCTCTGCTAACATGGTGCAGCTTCTCACCCTTCTTTGAGTCTGTGCTGAATCATATACGGATTTGAGTCTTAACTGAATAAATCACTAAACGATTCGCCTCGTGTCGAGCTGAATCACTGAACAATTAGCTGATGATTCATGACTCAGAGTTCACCGGATCACTCAACAGCGCCGTGTTTAGACTGAATGATGAGTTATGACTCATAACTAACTAATCACTGAGGAGTTTGCCTTGTTTTGAGCTGAATAATTTGAAAGAATCACTCAGCAGCTCGGCCTCACTGAGAGATCTCTGTTTACAATCCTCTGTGCTGCATCAGCAGCTCAAAGGTAAGAGTCTGGCAGGTGAATGAAGTTTAGAGAACAGTCGTCTTTCATTTTAGTTTAGCTTTAGCTCATCCGCTTGTTTTACCGGGAGGGGCAGTTTCTTCTCCTCAGCTGCAGCTCTGCTCTAATAGTCTGCTTCCAGATTATTACATTTTTCTTTAATTTATTTTGCTCTGCAAGACATAAAGAAAATTACTCCGTTCGACCACTTTTTAAAAACTTTATACAATAATAATTGTATTGCTCCATAATGCAGAAATTGAGCAGAAAACAAAAAAACCCATAATAACTCTGTTGATTTCTGTCCTTTATTTAATAAGTATATTTTCTTCATTTGCATTTGGTTTATTTTCATTTGTTTTGTGTTTGGCAGAAGTTGCATTTGTGTTATCAAAATAGAAAAAAAAGTTACTAGTTTGAAATGTATATATTTCCATTTTTCCCTCCACAATTACATGATTAGTTTTAATTTTCAATAGTTATTTTAGAAGTATGAACAAATTAGACTTGACAGCACATTGAGCTTATGTGAATATGTATTGCTTTGCACTCTGGGTAAGTGACTCAAATGACTCAATTCACTTTGGTGAGTGACTTATTAAAACTTGAGTCAATTTTAAAAAGTCACTACAAACAATATATATGCATGCATAAATTCAAGAAAATGTACAAAGTAACAAAGTTTCACAATATAGCCCTTGTGCTATCCAAGGAACGTTAACGTTGGAATTGGGGTCATCTGGAACCCACAAGATATTTTTTTGAATTTTCACTGGTGTACATGGCAGACATGACATCAAGTTCACCTTTGTCATGAGAGGGATAACACATCAATGTAAGGATTCGGGTCACCTGGACCTGCATTTGTCAAAATAATATTTGTCATTTTATGTGTGTTTTACATGTTTGCTTTAGTTGTATTTGGTTGATGTTTTTGATTATTCTTTGTTTTAGTCTAAACAGTGAGCCAGTTTTCAATGAAGAGTTTTCTCCTGGTCATTTTTTTATATTTAGTAAAAGATGAACCTTAGTTTTCTCATAAATGTTTTTGTTCAATTAGTACAAAAACAGCTGTTATTGTAGCTCATAGACTTTGTTTTTTTTAACCAAAACATTACCTGTAGATTGTAAGTTCAGCAAAAGAGAATAGGGAGGGATTAAAAGTTTTGTTTTTGTTATTTAAAAACACATTCTTTTATTTAAAATGTTATCTGAAAGTTTCACAGAACCTGATAAAATCATTTAAAGTTTTTGTTTAATCAGTTTTTTATGTAATGTCATTTAATTTTTTTATTTTTATTTCAGTTTTCATGTGTTTCTGTACTGCACTTTTTTTTCTTTACCATTTTCTGGTGGAGATAATGATGCTGTTTCGTCCCTCTCTCCCTTTCCTGCACTGAGATGCATAGACTTGACCTGATTGAAGTCTCTTTATAATAACATAACAGCCATAACAGCTTACAGCTGACACCGACAGCTCACAACAGCAGTAAAAGAAAGGATCTTTTTATTCTGTTTTAATTTCTTAGTGGAACTGTGCTCCTCCAACGCCTTCATTCCATCTCATGCACCAGCCCCTCCCTTTATGTCCTTCAAATCTCAGAGAACTGGTTGTCTGTCAGAACCCCGGTCCTTGTGCGTTCACTGAGCTCCAGACCTTGGCGTGCCCAAACAGACACACAGCCCAATTCAGTCCACTACAGTATTTTTTCATTTTTATACAATCCTCTGCAAAACAGCATTTTGTTTGAAAAAGTGCCGAGACAATTAAAACAATCAGCTATAATTGATAAGTTCTTTTGCTGTTTGACATTTCCTCTGATAAACAGCTTTGTTTTGCTGCAGATGTCCGGAGCTCAGTGAACGCACCAGGCATAGATGCTCGGCAGCCCGGAGGTTGTCCTTTTCAGTGACTGATTATTTAGGCTTCAACAGCTGACGGTGTTTTCCGGTCAGCTGTTTAACTGACATCAACTCATAACTGCATGATCCCTGGGTTGTCCAGCGCCCCCATGGCATTACCATTTGGGAAACACTTCTTTAAGCAGCAAAGTAGATTTCGTTGTTTTAAAGCAATTAACACACTGTGCTTTTCTTTTGCTGTCCTTATTGTGTGAGAGGACCTGGTTGCAGAAAACATGGCACGAGATCACCATAGCCAGAAGTTCTCAACCGGAACCGGAAATCAAGGCGCGAGAGTGTTTTTGCATTTAGTCTGGGATTTTCGCCTGATTTTCGCCTGAAACACTTTAAAGGGTTTTTTCACCAATCTGCGACAGTTAACTAATGTAAAGGGTTGCAAAACTACTTTTGTCCATGATAAAAAGAGCCAATTCATGTTGATCACTTTAGGAGTTGAAAAGTTACGGCAGTCCAAGGAATGTAAACACGTGAGCTAGTTAAAGTACACTCACACAAAACGCGATTTGTGCGATAGAGACGGAGATGGAGAGATATAGATATATTTATATATATATATATATATATATAGAGAGAGAGAGATAGATAGAGAGATAGAGATAGACAGAGAGAGAGAGAGAGACAGAGAGAGAGAGAGAGAGACAGAGAGAGAGAGAGAGAGACAGAGAGAGAGAGAGAGAGATAGAGAGAGAGAGAGAGATATGGAGATAGAGAGAGAGAGAGAGACAGAGACATAGAGATATAGAGATAGAGAGATAGAGACAGAGAGAGAGATATAGAGATAGAGACAGAGAGAGAGAGAGAGAGAGAGATAGAGAGAGAGATATAGAGATAGAGAGAGATATAGAGATAGAGATAGGGAGAGAGAGATAGAGATGGAGATAGAGA
>BSAI01000187.1:2264082-2294910 GCA_036245035.1 Adrianichthys oophorus | reverse complement strand
AATTATTATAAAGCCTTCTGAAATATATAACACTGTTGGTGTAATTATCATGACAATTTAAAAGTTACATGTTATAAATAAATGGTCTAAAAAAAACAATTTTTAATCAACAGTGTAGTGAGATTTTGTGGATCTCTTTTGACAGTAAGAAACTGGACCAAATGGTTCTTTTAGAGGCTGCAACACAAACACAGAGGATCCTAAATGTGTTTTTCAAAGAAATTAGACCTCTGTCAATGGTTGAAGATTTAGAGACATGATTGTGGAGCTTGCACCCTGACTACTACCCGAGTCACCCTTACAAACTAATGACGGGAAAATTACTGTCGAACATTTTATTGTTTACTAATTGAAATAAAGTAAAATCATGTTCATAAAAATATTTCTGCTTACTACTTATGGGACGTTTAGACAATGATTTAGTGCAGGGATCAGGAAAACCAACTTATGATCCAATTAAGGCTTTTTTGTTCTAGCATATCGCTGAACTTGGACCTTAGGCTTTTTGTATTTCATGAAAGTGAAATTAAAATTCATGAACTATACATGTACATTTTCAATTTCTGTGAATGCAGCATATGTTGAGCACCAGTGGTCCAATAAATGACGCAAACCTCCATAACGTGATAGTACCCGCACTATCACGTTTTGGGGAAAAAAAATTGCACATCATATTACGTCAACAATAATTGTTGACTAGTAGAAAAAAATAAATGGTGACTAATCGACTTTGAAATATTAATTAGTGACAGCCCTAATATATACCTTTTAAAAGCATATCATTCTATAAAGAAGAAATCTATATCGGTGTTTTTTGATCCCCAATAAATGGCATCCTGACAACTGCGGTAAAAACACTTTACCTGCACAGGTGACTGTGTGGTCTTGAGGTCCGCTGTGTACATCGCACGGCATTTATTGTGATGCTCCCTGAGCGTCGTCAAACGCCTCTTAAACCTTAAGGTTCTGCTGTCAATCCAACAGAAAAGTGAGTTAATTGAACACTTAGATAAAAGATAGACTCAGTTAAGTGACCCCACTAATAAACTATTTATATAAACAAAGTTTATTATACACCAGAATATTAGTGATGACAGTCTGTGCAGATGAGGTTTCCAAGTTGAACTTGAGCTTTGGACCTCCTTGAGTTTTTGATTAAAATTTTTTAGATACATGCTCATTAATAAATGTGCTCAATGGTTGACTACTGCACGATGAACAGACCAGGAAGAAGCAAAAGTATGGAAACATGCAAGCAGTACTTGAGCTTTGAACAAAAGACAGGTACAAAATATTACTAGATGTCAGAACAAGGCATACATTTTAAATGCACTTGATCACAGTTCAACAGAGCACCACTGTTTTCTATCATTACATGTGTAGCTCTAAAAACCTAGACCACAAAAACTGAGCTGATACTGGTTTTACAAGCCAAAAAAAAAAAAAAAAAAAAACTGAGTAGTTATCAAAGTTTGCATTAAATAATAAATCAATATGGTAAGAATATTCAAATTTAAAAACACAAATACTGCCAACATGGTTACAAATTTATACAAGTTAAATGCAAGACTTTAGGACCTTTTTAAGATTTAAAATATATAAACCATATGAATAAAGAAAATGAACATTATGTGTAGTTTAGCAAACATACAAACACACACTAAATGTAAGAACATGTCATGTTGACAAAGCAGAATGTAGCGCTTCTCAAATATTACATGTGCACCATCACGAAAGTATCGCAAAAAAGGGGTGGGAGCAAGGCGCCTACCTAAGCCAGCTCAGCCATAAATAGGGGTGTTTGAAATCAACCACGAGCCCTCCCCTGGATTGTCAGCGAAACCAGGCGGCTGCAGTCGGGGGCAGGGAACGGCACCTGAGATTAAGGCGAACACTGAGCTGCAGCAAGAATGAACGAGAACAGGAAGTTTAGGGTTGTCCTTAACATTAGGTTTAATTTTCATAAGCCTCTCTCACTTAGTATGATCTATGACATTATGTGTTTTGTATTACTTTTAATTGTTGTGATGTATGTATTTTTTTTATAAATAGATATTTCAATTGACCATCTGTCTGTGTTTTTATTTTATATTCTCAGATTTGTAGGTAGACAATTTGAAAATATGTCCTGGAAAACAGATGAAAAACAACCGCTTAGATCTTTAATGTGCACTGTCCCAGATAAATGAATACAATTGAAATAGAAGCGAACTTTTAAAAACAACAATAAACAAAACCACGGATGATTTGTGATTCCTGTACTTCTGAGTTCCTTTTCTTGCAGAAATGCAAATGTCTGTCTGATGTTTTGCATAAAAACCAAAAGGATTATCAGTACAAAAAAATACTGTGATGAAATATTTTAAGTAAAATAGGTTTTAATGATGGGAAATCATTGTCTAAACGTCTATGCATTGTGGTAAACTGTGTCCTCACAGTTCTTGTAGTTTGCATGATGATGATCAGAAATAACTGGCGCCAAATGAGGGGAATGTGTGAATTTTGTAACTCTTTATACAAATAGTGAATCACTGATGAAAAAAAAATATTTTTATTTATTTATGGCTGTAGTAATTGAAAACAACATCACTCATATAACTTTATCTAAAGACTACGTGAAATATCAGAGAGACGTTTGTTTTTATGCAACAAAAGGAACTCAGAAGTTCAGGAATCACAAATCATCTATGTTTATTATTGTCTTTAAAAGTTCACTTCCATTTCAATTATATTTATTTCTTTATTTCTAATTATTGTATTAAATTATCCCAGAGGCTGTTTTTCATTTGTTTTTCCCAAACAGATGTTCAAATTGCCTACCTACAAAGATAAGTATAGAAAATAAAAACCCAAATGTTAGACAATCAATTGAAATGTCTATTGATAAAATATACAAACATCACAAAAATTAAAAGTAATATAAAATACATAAGTGGGAGAGGCATATTCAAATTCAATCTAATGTTAAAGGCAACCCCAACGTCCTGTTCATTCTCGCTGCAGCTCAGTGTTCGGCCTCACCTCCGGCGCCTTTTCCCGCCCCCATCTGCAGCCGGCTGGTGTCGCCGACGATCCAGGCGAGGCCCTGGGTCATCTCAAACGCATATACTATCTGGATGATGTTAGGAGCCGAAACATTACCGATGTTTTTGTGGAGCTCCTTTAATTAAAGAACCAGATTTCTCAACGGTACCCGTGTCTTCCGTGCATTGTAAATGAGAAATACACAGACACTGCCTCATGTAGCAATCAGGCTAAGGCATTAATTGGTAGCTCCTCCAAAACGCAGGTGAGGCGTCAAGCTTATGACATTTTAAGACATGGGACGAGCAGAGAAAAAAAAAAAAAAAAAAATTGCCGCATGACGAAGGAGGCGGTCCGAAAACAAAATTAAGAACCAAAACTTAAGACAATCTAATACTTTAAAGACTTACTTTAATAAATTAAGTTAAAAAAACATTTCAAATGTTTTAAAGATATGTAGACACTCTGACCAAAATCACTTTGAGCCAGCTGGCTTTGCCATAAGCACATGCTGCGTTAGCATACGAAGAACTAAGCTAGCTATCACCATGTGCTCTGCTCTAATCGAACTATTCCACTGACGAAAAGCCCCTAAACCCAGACTAAATAGGTCTCAAAATTATTTAATGTCTGAATTTAATATTTTTTAGCAGGATTTACCTAGTTTCCATGAAAAATCGCCGTTATATCCGAGACTCCAGTGGATTAGCCGTCTATGCTCTGCTCTGCTGGGCTGGGGGCGCAATGCTGTACCTGCAGGGCTTGAACGGGCGTGGCTTTTCTCTACTAGTCCACATCTCACTTTTGGTGGGGGAGGGAGATAGTCACCGTGGGAACCCAAAAAGTCAGGAACTACAAACTAATCTACTTATACATGCTTTATCTTTATAAGAGCACCTTTATTCACTTGTGTAATCACTGAATTTTTTAAAATACATTTATAAATAGAAAAAGAAAGAAACAAACAAACAACCAAAACTTTGATCAGCTTTAGCTAATGCTAAACTATAATAGTAACAATAATAATGAAGGTATTTCAAACTAAAGCTGGCATGACGAGTAAAAACATATTTTTCCAACTGTTTCAGAATGATCTTTCTTGACAAAACTGTTAGTTATTTGGCTAGCTAAAAGTGAGAAATTGAATAGAAATGATCACAGATTATTTAGCTACCTTAGAGAATACATAAATTGTGCTTAAATATGAATCTACTGAAAGTAATGTTCCATGTATGACTGATTATGTTAAGTTATTCTGATTAGGAAGCTAATTAACAGAGTGAAGTCAAATATTAAAAACTTGCAAATTGTTTCTCCTAAAGGCAAAAAACACCAGAACTGGATAAATAACCCCGCCTATGAGCTAACTGTCGCAGACAAAGCCATTGGTGTTTTCTCCTGCCAAGAAAATATTCAAAATGCTAATTGTGTGAATGCTGTAAAGCATTTACACTATAGTGTTCTTGTTTTTCTTTATTATTATTATTATTATTGTGTGAATGCTTTGTATGAGTTTATTGAACTTGAACAAAATTACCATTAAGCCTCTATAGTAGCATAGGTCTAGCTTTTTGGGCAAATTTAAAAACTTTTTAAATTTAAACTACTGTCAGTTTGCTGTAATATCGTTATGCAAGCTCATTTAGCAAATTTTACATCTACTAAGGTTTTTTAAAACTCATTTTGTAATTAGCTAATATTTTAGCTTTATGCTAGCTGTTTTGGCTAATTTAGACATTTTTTTTCCCAGTTATTTCAACTAATTCGGAGTTTAGCTAACATTTTAGCATTATGCTAGTTATTTTGGCTAAATTATACTTTTTTCAGTTATTTCAGTTAATTTAGAGTTTAGCTAATAATTTAGTATCATGCTAGCTGTTTTGGCTAAATTAGACATTTTCCAGTTATTTTAGCTAATTTGGAGTTTAGTAAATTTCTTAGCATAATGCTAGCTGTTTTAGATAAATAAGACATTTGTCCAGTTATTTCAGCTAATTTGGAATGTAACTAATATTTAAGAATTATGCTAGCTGTTTTAGCTAAATTAGAATTTTTTCCAGTTATTTCAGCTAATTCTGAGTTTAGCAAACATTTTATCATTATGCTAGCTGTTTTGGCTAATTTAGACATTTTGTCAGTTATTTCAGTTAATATAGAGTATAGCTAATATTTTAGTATCATGCTAGCTGTTTTAACTACGTTAGACATTTTTCCAGTTATTTCAGCAATCTCAGAGTTTAGCGAATATTTTAGCATTATGCTAGCTGTTTTGGAAAAAAAATAAGAAATTTTTCCAGTTATTTCAGCAAATTCAGGATTGTAACTAATATTTTAGCATTATGCTAGCTGTTTTGGCTAATTTAGATATTTTTCCAGATATTTCAACTCATTTAGAGTTTAGCTAACATTTTATCATTATGCTAGCTGTTTTGGCTAATTTAGAGATTTTTTTTTCAGCTATTTCAGCTAATTTGGAGTTTAGCTATCATCTTAGCACTATGCTAACTGTTTTAGCAATATTTTACAGTTTGCCAGTTTCTTTGGCTAATTTGGCTTTTAACTAAAATCTTAGCAAAATTTCAGCATCAGCGTTGTCAGCTATCAGTTTCAGCATTTTCAGCTATCAGCACTAGCATCTTCAGTGGCCAAATTCATCTTATAGCATTCACACTTGCATTATCATAGGTAATGCTATGTATCTAGTGTTGTGTTTGCAACAGGAGGAAAAGTTACATAACAAACTCAGGGAAAAACAAATTCAACATGTCAGAAAAAGGAAGAAGAAAAAAACTTTGCGAAGAGGAATTTGAAAAGTCCAATAGTTTATTAAATTGAACTTCAGATTAAAATGACACAGAATACTCAGTATACTTAGTTCTACTCTTGTTAAAATATAACATAGCCTGCCGCTAGCTCCCAGAGCAATGAAATCATGACAATCTGGTAGCTAAAAGTCTATTATATTAAAAGGTGAACAAGACTGCTGCTGCAAGTTTTTTTTTCTCCCTGCACCTTATGTGACCTAGTTGAAAGCTCATATTGTTATTGAATCAGTATTGACAAAAACACATTTTGAAAGGAATTACTTACCAAAGAACAAAGTTCTTAAAGAAGCTAGCTGCTTGATGCTGGCTGTTTCTCCTCTAAGGCTTGGCCTGTCTTTGGGTGGGGGTGCAGCTTTTTAAGAATGCTCAGCATTCAGTATAAAGTTTCACTAACTTAATATTTTGTTGTTGTTGAGTGAACTCAAAACGGACAGATATTCGTCACCTTCGTGAATGCAGACTAAATTGTAGGCACTGCAAAGGTCTAGCTTGGTGAAATAGCGCACCTGGCGCAATTGCTCTAAAGCTGGTGGAACCAACCTTGGTGGCGGTTCTGACAGGATTGAGAGCTGAAGGTGAGTTCTTTGGATAACCACACAATGGTGAAATCCTGTGTCTCATGCCAGGGCAACCCTAGTATGATGGCCAGTAAGGAGAGTCAATGGCGAAAAAAGCAAATGGTCTCTTGATGGCTGTTCTAGACGCTGAACTGTAGATCTGGGGTCACATGCCCAATGGTCAACCATCTAGAGCGAAAACTGTCACCCTCGATTCACAGGGAAACTGTGAAGAGATTGAATTAGCTTGGGCGAAGGTAAGGTCAATGACATTTCCTGCTGCCCTTGAATCCATCATAGCAGTGGTTTCTACATCCCAGTCAGTTATCTGAAAACTAACTGGTATTTCAAAGGTGTGGAATGAATTACTTAACCCCCCCAGATCGTTGAGGAAGATGATCGGGGCAGGATGCTCTCCGATGACCAGGCCAACCACAACAGAGGCTGATGTACTCGCGCATGTGTTTTCCTCTTTCTTCTGGTGTGAGATGGGTAGATCCCAATTGCATAGGTTCACAAAAGCTTTCTTCATGATGAAATGTCACAGAAGACTCCATCCTAGGATTGGGTTTAAAGTCTTTGATCCTTCATAGACGAAGTAGATTGTCCAGTTGAATGGTCATGGCGATGAGCTGGTCTAGATCCATTTCTTTATCACGGCAAGTGATCTCAGCACCAAAGTTAGTCCTCGACAACATACAGTCTTTAGGCTACATTGAGACCATGCTGTTTGGGCAGCCAGAGTTCTGAAACATAGAATGTATGCAGCAGCTGTGGCTTTGCATTGTTTTATGTTGATGAGCTGTTCACCTGGTTCCTTTCCGTTGGTGGCAACGCTCAGCTGAGTAAACACTTCATAAGAATAGAATGGCAGAGAACCTCCTGAACACACTGCGGCTAACCACTCCACTGCCTCTCCAGACAGCAGTTAACACAAGAACGACACCTTGGCTTCGTTGGTGGGGTAGGGATGTGCTTGCTGATGAAGAAACAGCTGATATAGCATTAGGAACCAGGTACAGTGCTCATGCTTTTCGTTGAACTTATTTGGTAGTGAGAGGTGTGGACCAGACATAGAATTACTACTAGGACTAGGCGGAGGAACTTCTTGGTTCTGCTGGTGAGACAACAACTGCCCGTGATGATACGGAAGGCGTTGGGCTTGCTACTTGGTTAGCCTTCAGTCATTACATGATGGCTTCTGGTGGCTGCGGTCATATGGTGAGGCTGTTGGCTATGCTCCAGTAGCATGCTAGAGTAGCCCGCTGTGTTGGAGGGAATGGGAACGCTTGTTGCAGGATCCTGGTCAGGCAAAGTCTTCTGTGATGAGGAGGAAGACACGTGGGGATTCATTTGCAAACGGTTTAATGACTCAGAGCAAAAGCAAGACATAAACGTAGTGAAAATCCAGACAAGGGTCAAAATCACAAAGGCAAGGCAGAATGACGAGGAGACAAGGAGGTCAAAACGCAGAGGAAAACAATCCATGAAAACAGAAGACATGCGTGAGGAGTTCTTCTGTGCTCTTTAGAACGTTGGGCAATTTAGGTAGTGGTAAGAGACGAAAAGCCTTGGAAAAGAGGTCATTAACAGACAGGATGGTGGTGTTACCATGTGAGCAAGGTAAGTCCATTATGAAATCCAAACTGAGGAGTCAGTTCTCCGGCGAGAGCTCCCTTTTGTGGTTGGAGGCTGGAATTGTGGACTGAACTGTGACACTAATATTGGTTGAAAACAGCAGAAAATGTACATGGGGGCCCCTTCTGAAATAAAATAAAATGCTGATCAAATTTCAGATTGCTTGTCGGCTCGGTTAGCTAGTTAGTCCTAGCATCATGCTAGCAACAAGCAACATTTTTTTTGCAGGGGGGCTACCGCGGCAACCCTTCGGTTGAAAATTGTTGAGTCAACTGAGTCACTTGCATTAACTGAGCCACCAAGGAAGTCCCAAACATTAACATTCAGCTCATCCAAGATTTTCCAGATGAGGTGTTTCCTTTAATTTCTTAGCTCTCCTTAAAGTGAGCGCTACCAAACTTACCAGTATTGAATAGAACATTGACCCTAACTAGTGAACAAAGTTGGAACCTTCTGTGATCAAATTTGGCTTCACAGGACCACAAAATATGTTTTTTCAGGACGAGGCCTCAAGTTTCCACTTTTTTTTATCTTTGAAATTTGAGTAGGAATTGCTGATGTTTATCCAGGCTCTAAAAATTTTATTTTAGGTTTATACTAAGTCTATTTATTTGACAAACATAATTTTTACTGTCTAGATGTAATTTCTTATAAAATGTAAAGAAAAAAAATTCACACTTTGTCCAGAAAATGTCCCCATGAGTCTAACTTCACACACTGCAATACCCTCTTTGACCACCAGGGTGTCATGTCGAAACACACCCCATCATGAAAAGTCAACTTCAGGGGACCAATTTTACTTTGTAAAAAAAACAGCAGTAGGCATATCAGGAGGCTATTTTCTATTGATTCCAATGGTTGTGCCTGTGGGGACCAAGCTTCGGTCCCCACGGATAAAATTGGACCCCATCAGGTGGGTGAAATTTCAGGTTATGGACCCCAGAAGGGTAGAAAAACAAACACACACACACACACACACACACACACTGGTTTCAATTTTCTCTGGGTACCAGTTTTGTGGCCGTTAGTTGTGGGGACTAACCTTTCCTGATGTACTAGATCACTGAAAAAAAATAGGGGGGCGCTTAGAAAAAAATCGTCATTACCTTCATCACTTCAAAAAGCCAAAAAGTCTTACGTTTTTGGATGCATCTGTAGCTACCAAGTTATGTGGGGACGCAAAGAAATACGAATTAACATTTTACTTGGGGACTGAATTTAAATAATATTTGCATAATTTACACAAAATACCATTGATTCATGGGGACTTTGAGCAAGGTCCCCACAAATTATTGAAAAACTAACCTGTTATTAATTTATTTCTTTTTAACAAGTTGAGAAATTATGTTTTAACTGAGAAACATTTAACAGGCAAAAGTTTCTTGATAACAATGGTGAACTATTGTACTTTACAAGTAATTATGTGGGCATAAAGTGAAATTTAGTTAAACAAAAGAACCATGAACTCTGAAAGTGCAAAAAACTAAAACGTTTATCGACAACTTAGCCAATAAAAAACATATTTGCTGGAATCCTTTTTTTTTTTTTACAAAGCTGCTGTAAACAAACAAATTGTGGTGCAGTTAGAACACTTCATAATTCTGAACAAGCTTTTTTTTTTCCCCAACAGAAAGCAGTGTAACCCTATTATTTACACTGGAGTTTCCTTTTGTATGCCGTTATGCGGTTGTAAACATAAAACTTAAGATGTTGCCAGTCTCGATTTTTTAAGGCTTCTGGTTCAGCTGCCAAACATATCTCACAGTCGGCCTTTGCTGGTACACAACAAGACGTGATGAATGTACTCATCTGTCTTTCCACAGCTTGAACTTCAGTTTGCGTCCAAGGTCGTTTCTCCTTTTTGTTGACTTTACCTTTGGGATAGAACACAAAGTCAGTTTGCTCATTTCCGTAAGAAGTCATTTTAAAAATCAAGTTTTTTGCTATTCAAAGACAACTTTTACAAACTTTTTATCTTAAATACAGATTTTAGATATTGAAAATTAGAGCTTCTTGGACTGAAATAAATGGAAAATGCCAGATATGATTGATTCAACAATATACATATTACCAACATTTGCATTAGTTAACCATTTTCCTCTGTCTAAATTTCATGTTGTTTAAATTTCACTCCATATTCCTTTTTTTTCCACCATCTACAAAAAAAAAAAAAAAAAAAAACAGGAAACCCAGGTCCTGAAAAGCTACTCCTTTTCTTGTTTTCAGCTTTTGTGTCTTAAAGTCTCACTTCAACCATATATTTTTTTCTATTGCATAATCATTCCCAGTGGTCCTTTAATTATAATTACTTTGAGCATTTTCTAGCATCCGATTATCTGATCCAATGCAAATGGAATTAATACACAGAAACGCAGTTTTAATGACAACTTATTTTGTATCAGTCCTCTACTATGAGAACACAAAAAGACAATTTTCATTGGAGTGGGCCTTTAACGACCAAGTTTCCCGTTCCAGGTGTTTTTGGTAAGTCATATGCTGAAGGATAACAAAAAGTAAGAATGTAATCATGAAAGAAAAGGGCCACTTTCCAGTGCCTTTGACTGAACACATCTAATACTGGTATTGACATCAGGTTTAAAAACATAGCAGGGCAAGCCGCCCTTAAAGTTTTGTGTTAAACTCTGTTCTAAATGCTGCAGCAATTAAAATCTAATAACTTGCACTTTACCTGTGTATAAAAGGTGCTATGCATTACCTAATAGGCATGTAGACCACCTTTTACCCTTTGCAAATATACACAAACAACTTAAAGTCATTCATTAAAAATAACACTTCTCTAATAACTATACTGGGAAATTTAAATGCACCTTTCAGATTAGGCTTTGGAGTGACACTTGAAGGTGCCTCATCTGTGGAGGGAAGTCTTGATCTTTTTGAAGGCGGAGATGACAGCTCATTCTTGTCACTTGATGTAAGTGAGCTTTCTGTAGTTGGTTCTGTGGAAAACAAACCTTTCAGAAACATTTTTATGTTTATGTCTTTGACAAAGCAATTGGTTATATTTTAAAAAATGTAAAATATTAAAGTACACATCTTTCCATATTCTCCTCACTTGCAAATTAGTTATATGACCCTAAACCATTGGACTTTGGTATGAGCAACTTTATTAACAACAAACAATTCAAGGAGAATGTATACCATCAACTGCTAACTGAAACGAATCATTTTCCTCAATTATGCATCCATCTTCTTCTGTGATGGGAACTTTATCTGTTGGGTTGTACAGAAGTACAGGATAGTTGAGCGACCAAGACTTGTGGTTCAACGTTTTAGTAAAATAAAGAAATAAAACAAACCATCTGGGTCAATTCCAATCTCATCCAGGTTTTTTCCATGAAACTCTGCCAGTCTTCCTTGCTCGAGAACCATCAAAACTTTGCTGACTTTGGCAAGTTGAAGGGTCTTCTCTGGTAGTCTGTAGAACTTGCGGTGAATTCTAATATCATGTCCTAGAAAGTTGGCCAACTGGTCCATCTCTGTATCTGTCATATTTAGCCCGGTTGAGAGGGTTGCAGCATGCTTCCGCAGTCTGGTAGATGTCAATGACTCTGGGGACTTTGCACCACACTTTATTGCAAAATTCCGAAGGCAATCGGAACCTCTGAAATGTGTCATGGCATCTTGTCTAGCAAAGAAATTATTGTTCTCTTTCAGAACCCCAGAAGCATCTCTTTGCTTCACTAAGAGTTCCAGTGCACACAGCATGTTTGGCGTCAGGAGGATCGGAACAGGACGACCTCGTTTTCCTCTGATGATGATTCTTGTAAAGTGTCGGCAAAGCTTTTTTTCCACTTCAGAAAGGGCCCAATCCACATCTTCATGAGCATCAGAAAGGTCTCTTTTTTCAAATGTTGATAAAGGCATGCTTGATACCTCTCCTTCTCTGCGACGGTTAAAGAGAATTATCTGTGTCAAGCAAGTCTTTGACAGTTCTGTCCAAGCCTTTGTGGAAGGTTTTTCAGAGAGTAAGCTGACCCACTCTTCTTGGACTTGATTACGATGTGTGTGCAATTTTTGCACGTCTTCAGTAAAGGGCATGAGATTGGGAACATTCCACTTCGCTTCACTGATGTTTCTTAATGCTGTCGCTGATATCATCTCATTCAACCTCCCTTGATGGACTTCCTGAAACTCACAAGCCATCTTAACAAGCTCTTTGTTATCATTAATTAAACCTTGAGCTTTCAAGAGTTTGCTGACTTTAACTAATGCATTTCCATGCTTGTTTGCTAGTGATGGGACCGAGAACTTGTTTTCTTCATCATCATACCCACATGTAGCCTTGACAGCTTTCACCGTCTCAGGGTACTACTTCCAGCCTCCATTACAGCAGCATTGTGTGCGTAGTTTCCTTTGTTGCGTATGTAATCCAAGTGTTTTTTCCTCTCTCTGGAGCCCTTTGGAGAGCTGATAGCTTTTGCCACATCACATTTATTATCATGAGCACGTTCAAGATGTCTGGCCATCTTAGCATAAGGCTTACGACAATACAAGCAATATTGCTTCTTGTCATGAACCCTTTTTCCTCCTCTTTTTTGGCAAGCAGTGACAATGATTTGTTTTTTTTTTTCTCACTTGAACAGGGTTCTTCTTCTACTTCAAAGTCATCTGGCATATAACTGGGTGTGACAGTATTCCTGGATGTTGCAGAATCACACGTTGAGTCGCAGATCTGTTCACCTGAAGGATTATTGGCATTTGGCAAATCATCAAGCCTAGGAAGTCTTTCCCGTGCAGGTGGTCTGTAGCTGCTGTCACTGTCAGTGTCACTTTCTGATGTGGCATCTGGAATGTAATCATCAGAACTTCCTGATGTGGAGTCAAAAAGCTGATTGGGATCCTCTAGATTCAAGTCTTTAATCTAAAGAAAAACATTATGAGTGACAGTGCTTTCTGAAACAGCTGCATTTTAACAAAAAAGAAGAAACTAGTAACGAGTAAAAATCATGGATTTCCACTATTATGTTATATGTGAGAGGAATGTTGATGTATTTATAAAAAACACAAACCTAACTTAAAAAGGATTTAAAAATTGTCTACCACTGTGGAGATGAGCATTTTATAAATGTTTTTAAGCTAACAGAAAAATATTGACAAAGGGTTCCAAACTTACAATGACACTTTTAGTTCTTCTTAATCGTGGTACAACTTCTTCATCAGGATGACTAAAAAGCTGCAAAAGAAGGCATGCATATATTTTTCAAAGCACATAGAAAGTTTACAGTATTGACAAAATGTTCATAAAAAAAAATGTGTAAGAAAAAGTATAAGTTCATGTAGGTTTTTTTATTTGTTTTAATTGAAAATAATTGAAAGACTAGGCAAGAGACTAGACATGTTCAGTACTTTACATTGAAAAAAAAAATTAAACTGATTAACATTGGTAAATTATTACACATAATCTCACAAATGACATTTAAAAATGCAACACTGTATCACCTCATATGAGGCATGCTTAATTGATGGACTTCTTCCACCTCATCAAAGTGAATTTCATCTGTTGGTGACTGAATGATGTATTAAAATTTATAAATAAAACTTTTCACAAGAAACCAATTTAAAATATGCTTAATAATAACAGATAAAATTCAGATAAAAAAAACAAAACAAATACAACATGGTATGACTTATGAACAAGATAATTTCTAAAAATGTGTGATAGGATGATGTTTTAATATTAGAAAAAGAAAACTGGCAGTATCATAAACTCAGACATTTAAACTTAAAGATACGAGCACAATCTGGGGACCAGTTTTATTTAAGACCTCCCCCACAGCAGTTCCTTAAGCTATGTGTCCAGAAACGTGTCTTTTGGGGATGTCGTCAGGGACGAGATTAAGTCGAAATATCAAAAGTTGGCCTGAACTCTATTTTACACAACTTGGATTAAAGCTGCATCATGGGGACCAATAACACCTTCCCCCACAGCAGTTCCTTTAAACTGTGTGTCCAGAAATGTGTCTTTTGGGGACGTCGTCAGAGTCAGGATTAAAATCACAATAAATACAACATTTTTAAAATGTAAAAGTTCAAAATCACAACAAATATTCCAGTAACATCACTTTTTAAATTGCATCACTCAAATCTGTAAATAGTTACTTTTACTCCAACGTAACAGAACAACTAAGCTGGTTTGGCCCTCATGTACCCAGTCAAATACAACCAAATATGGCCAGGACAAGACTTTTGAAGAATCCAATTCCAAACTAAAACCAAAACAGACTTGTACCTGATGTAAAGAGCCGCTTGGCCCACTGGCATCATCTTTCTTGATCTCTGGCAGTGTTGCACGATGGCCTCCTTCCACTGCATCCATGTGAATTCCACCTGTTGCAGGCTGAAAGATAAAAACATATTCACAATATAATATTGATAGAGAATGAAATACCAGCAACTGTATAAACAGTGCTTAAATTAAACATAATCTCTTTTTAAACCAGAAATTTCTTAAAAGAAAAAGCTATCATTAAAGAATTGAATGATTTGGCATGATGGACAACAGAAGGATCTTTAAATTGACAAACTTGAGAAAATTAGCAGATTTAAAACAAAGAGTGTTATACACATGTAGATACAGGAGCCTCCTGGGGACCAGCTTTATTCAATACCTCCCCCACAGCAGTTCCTCAAACTGTGTGTCCAGAAACATGTCTTTTGGGGACGTCATCAGGGACGAGATTAAGTCGAAATATCAAAAGTTGGCCTGAACATTATTTTACACAATTTGGATTAAAGCTGCATCATGGGGACCAGTAACACCTTCCCCCACAGCAGTTCCTTTAAACTGTGTGTCCAGAAACGTGTCTTTTGGGGACGTCGTCAGAGTCAGGATTAAAATCACAATAAATCCAACATTTTTAAAATGTAAAAGTTCAAAATCACAACAAATATTCCAGTAACATCAATTTTTGAATTGCATCACTCAAATCTGTAAATAGTTACTTTTACTCCAATGTAACAGAACAACTAAGCTGGTTTGGCCCTCATGTACCCAGTCAAATACAACCAAATATGGCCAGGACAAGACTTTTGAAGAATCCAATTCCAAACTAAAACCAAAACAGACTTGTACCTGATGTAAAGAGCCGCTTGGTCCACTGGCATCATCGGTCTGGATCTCTGGCAGTGTTGCACGATGGCCTTCTTCCACTGCATCCATGTGAATTCCACCTGTTGCTGACTGAAAGATAAAAACATATTCACAATATAATATTGATAGAGAATGAAATACCAGCAACTGTATAAACAGGGCTTAAATTAAACATAATCTCTTTTTAAACCAGAAAGTTCATAAAAGAAAAAGCCATTTTAAGAGAATTTGATAATTTGAATGGACAAGAGAGTGATTCCTAATTTACAAACTTGAGAAAATTAGAAGATTTAAAACCAAGTGTTTTACGCATGAAAATACAGGCACCTTTTTTTCTACACAGATTCCAAAATAAAGCCAACTTTTTAAACAGATCCTTTACATTTTGTACTAAATTTGTCTGTAAACCTAATTATTTAGAACAAGTAAATGAAGTTCTGCCAAATCTTGTAAAAAATTGCGTGCCTCATTTCCACTCAGTTTAAAGTTTTATCATAGAAAAATTACTTCTTGTTTGGTGGCTAAACAGTGATTATACCATATGATTTTTTGACAATGATAAGTCCCCACCCTAGCACATTTAGAGGTCAAACTTAAGCAGTTTGTTCCCCTCTAATTTTTCATGTGTCTGTGATCCCCACGCACTGACTGAGGTTGTCCATATCTCCTTTTTTGCGATATTTGCATCTGAAATAAGTAGGGTGAGTTTGTTTATTTGTTTGCATTTATGTAAACGTGTGAAACTCAGAGGAGGGAAAAAAAGGAAAAGAACAGTTCTCAGCCGATCGTGATTCCATTTGTTCATGTTAATGATTTATTCGTTCGTCTGTGAATGCCACATCTATAATTAATTTCAGTTTGTAACTTTGTTTTTGATGCAAGTAGTACAATTGTGAATGTTAGTGGTATATAATTTTGTTTTGTGCGCTGCACATTTTCTTGTGTGTTGAAAATATGCGAGCAGTGCACGATTGCGCAGGCGCACAGGGAACATTGCCCCGGGCCGGACTGCCCCCGTCTGCATTTATGACACCAATGATTTTCAAAAAAATTGGACGGAAGCAGCTAATTGTTAATTTCACTTGCGCAATGGCAGTTTTATATGCAACCTTAGCTTTAAAGAGTAGTTGCCATAATAATGATGACTCCAGACCAATCACCGCTGACTATTGTTGTCTGGTTTTAAAATGGCAAAGTCTGTACTGCAGACAAGGTATTTTCTATGAGTGACGACACATCCCGCTTCATCCAGTGATGATAATATCTGTCTATGAGCTAAGCACAATGTTTTCAAGTCAATAGTCCAAGCAGAGAGGGTACATGAGTAAAACTAACAGTGAAACAGTTCAAGGACCATGTTTGGTCATTGTTTTATGTACAATCCTTTCAGGCCATCACCTGCACTTTGAACAATTAAAATTATTTTATACATTTTGCAAAGGTCAAGCTAACTATGGAGAGTAATTAATAAATAATACCTTGGTTCGCCATGGGCAGTCATTGCCTCCATAGTCGAATGTAATTTCTTCGCCTTATCCAATATTGTGTAAGGCAAATAAACAAAGGTGTGGCTCTCCATTGACATCAATTTTTTTCATTTTACAGTTTGGGCGTTTGTGCTCATCGTTAACAAACCGTCCAAGAGAGCCATCTTCTCTGGAGGCATCAATGCTGTAAAAAAAAAAACAAACAAACAGATGTTTCACACAAAACATAACATATTTAACATAAGTTAGCTTACGAAATACTGATGTCTAAAAATAAACAAAGCATTAACGTACCACCATATTTTCTCCTTCCATCTAAAGGCAAACATAAAAGCTGCACAAGAATGATGGTAAACTCTTTTTCTTCTTTCACATTCTTTTTCAGTTATCATATCTCCTCTGTATTCAACAATAAAATCTCCCTTGTTGAACGAATGCGTAGCAAACACACCACGTCCTGCAAATCAAATATTTATATATTAAAAAAAAAAATCAGTTGATGAATAGGCCTTGAATTAAAACATTAGAGTGAAAAGCACAAAGAAGTTAAGGCAACCAAGTCTTGAAGACCAACCACCCTGCCTTTTTCCTAGCATGTATTGCTGCTCATTGCCTAGAACAGGTGTGCTCCCTCAATCAGAATGAGGAGACACCTCAATCTTCTGAACAGAAGCGAGAGGGGAAGGACTAGAAAAAAGGCAGGGTGGAAAATCTCCAAGATCAGGGTTGCGCAGCTCTGATTTAAACAGTAACATGCAAGTTCAAAGAACACATTCTCACCTTTAACTGCACTGATGAACTTCACCTCTAATTTTCTTGTTTTGTCAGTCTTTGTCATGACGCATTGCATCTTTATGGGGGCTGATGCGTGGTGCAATTTTTAACTGCAAGAAAGTCAAAGTGATTATTCTCTTTTCATGCATCATAGGTATTGCACAGAAGATGGGTATACTAACGGGAGTGGGCAGCGTTTCATATTGCTACATAGCTTCATAGCTAAATATCAATTTAAATACAAATCAAATTTTCTAAAGCGAGAAACAGAAACAAGGTGCTGCAAGCTGACTTGCTGCAGTTTCTGTCTTGAGCTTTTGTCCTCCCCAAAATAATATCATTTAACAACACGTTTAATCTACAGCTGCATATCTCCCTTTTATTAACAGAGTTACGCTGGCTCGTGTTTCATGCGTTTTAAATTATGTGCTCCAAATAGGTCTGCGGCCGGGTTCAGTCACACGGAGTCGCTCATCACTTAATCATTTGAGCACATCACCTTCACCGCTGCTCATTCCTGCGCCGCTATCGTTTGTCTGCACAGCTCATTTCCGCAGCGTTCACCGGCGCATTCATACCTCCAGCAGCAGCGGACATATGCAGGCGCCGACACAGGTGTTTGCGTGCTGACGTCATTGGCGGTCCAATGTCGGGCATGTAAGAAGTTCTCACATGTAGTGTAAAAAGAATTAAACGAACATTTTCCCAACAAATATTAAAGTAGACACGAACAGAAAGAAAACAAATTCACACATGCAGCATTTGTCCTGTTTTCGAACGAGACGAGGCCAGCGGCCACCACTTTGAAGTTTAAGCTAATATCTGCAAAGTACTTTTCCAACACGACAACACGGCAGAAACACTCGAAAATGAGAGCAATGTGTCAAAAACAGCTTACAGTAATGCTTACCAATAAAACACACGATTAAAATACATGACTAAATATTTCTTTTACCGTGTCTAAGATCCAGTCTTTGGAGATGATCAGTCCCGCGCAGCCATCTTGTCTCCCATCATGAAGCACCTGTGTGAGCACTGTTGGTCACATGACTATTTCCAAGCGCGAACAAAACCTACCCAAGTTGCTTAAAATACTCAAGAATGGTTCTAATTGAATTAAACGAGTCATGTTTAAAGTGAAAAATTGTTTGGGCTCATTTGATGTAATGAAAGATCCGTGTTTTTAGGTGCGCTGGGGTGGCGGTGGCTGTCATATGAAATATTAAAGTTTCTTAAAGAAAAATGCAAATATTTTTTTTCCCCTCTCAGACATAGTCTAGGAAAACGTTACTTAACTTATATGGTTAGGTTGACCAAGATTTATCAAATAGAAATGTCAGTTTTATTCAATCTTTACTGTATACAGTGTAGGGATTTTCCACTTCCTCCCATATAAATCTGGTCTAAATTTTTACCTGCTGGGATTAAATTGCTGCTTTCCATCATTTCTGACAAAAGCTGCATAAGAAAAAGAGAAATATGTTACCACCGCTATGTCTTAGTCTTGTTTTAATCTTGTTATCAAATATGTAGTTTTTCTGACTAACTTGAAGCACTTTTTTTAAATCTTTGCTTTATCAATTTAAAGACATTTTTTCCAAACATTTTGGACAAATCCTGTTGTTGGTTTTTTTTTTTTTTTTTTTTGGCATATGTGTGACATGTCTTTGTGGTATTTTTGTATAGTAATGTCTTCCTCCTTGATTTTTCTCATGGTTAAATTTGCTTTACTTTCTAATTTCAGAATCAGAAACTTTGACCTTAGTTCAATTAACACTTAAAAATCATCCCCTTAAGGCTATATTCCTCTCTGTATTGAAAACTCTAGTTAACCTCACCGTCCACACAAAGAGTGTCACACTATCATTTACTAACATCACACAGTTTATTTCCATCTCCTTAACATTAACTGCTTCTGCTCCCCCTTCATTTGATCTTGTCTGAAAGTATTCGGCCCCCTTGAATTTGTCAACCTTTTGCCACATTTCAGGCTTCAAACATAAAGATATAAAACTGTATTTTTTTGTTAAGAATCAACAACAAGTGGGACACAATCATGAAGTGGAATATATATATTTTTATATTTTTTTGATATTTCAAACTTTTTTCACAAATAAAAAACTGAAATATTGGGCGTGCAAAATCATTCAGCCCCTTTACTTTCAGTGCAGCAAACTCTCTCCAGATGTTCAGTAAGGAACTCGGAATTATCTAATGTTGACCTAAATGACTAATGATGATAAATAGAATCCACCTGTGTGTAATCAATTCTTCATAGTAATGCATCTGCTCTGTGATAGTTTTAGAGGTCCGTTTAAAGTGCGGAGAGCATCATGAAGAACAAGGGATTCACCAGGCAGGTCCCAGATACTGTTGTGGAGAAGTTTAAAGCTGGATTTGGATACAAAAAGATTTCCCACCTTTGTCACACCAGTCACAGGGACGGGATCTGGAAACCCCACTGCCCAGAAAGGGATACAGTGGGAGGAAAAAATGAATGAAAGTTCAGGAGAGCTATGGATTGATCCACCATATTGGATGCCTTCTCCCCACTGTCACTGAAAACACCACATGCCCAAAGTTGAGTTCGTGATTGGTTGAGGAGATGCAATCACCTCCAAAGAGTTTTCTTTTAAACTCTGGCCAGCCGCGGCGGCCGCTCAATTTGCACTGCGTCACTCAATTCGCTCTATTTCCAGACTTTCGCACCGCGTCGGTTGCTCAATTCGCGCCGCAGAATCTTAATTCGCATCTAAACCATTGACTTTACATTTAAATTGGCCGCTTCGCGAATCGTGTTCAGTGTGTAGGCACCATCAGGGTTGGGGAACATGGACACTGCATAGACTTGGAAGTAATACTGGAATGAGGAATAACCATTATGAGTTGCTACTGATGGATCCCTGTAGAGGCAATATATATACCGTGGGAAAAAGGTACAGATATGAGCTTGATTGTATTTTAAAATGACATAGAAGAATCAGAGAAACAAGGTCAAAAAAGCTCTGGCATGGCTGTAGAGCATGACAGAGCCCCACACTGAAGAACTGGCACTCAGTGGTCAACCCAATGGTTTTCTCATATGACAGCAATAGAAATCAGAGATGAGGGCCCTGTTCAAGAAGGCAGGGTAGGTTGCATATCCGGGTTAGTTTAAGCACAAGTTCATTGATATCCTCCACTTCTGGTTCTAAACTCTGTGGTTATTCTTGGGTTTGCACACCAACTCAATCGACTCAGAGAGTGAGTTTTTTTCAGGTTACAGAGCACAGCGTGCCTTTTTAACACCGATCCTGTGGACATGGAGGTACAAATCATTGGAAGCACAAATTAGACAAGGCTTTTTTCACCATGAGAGCGTGGTAAGGCCACACTTGGGTGTGCTGTTTAATTCCAAAGATAATTTCTAAAGCGCAATACCCTTTTAACAGAAGGCTTGTAATTTTATTTGGCAAAAATGTGGAAACTTTGCTTCCTTGCGCCTTTTTCAAGCAATTTATGTAAATCATCATGACAAACAACATTTCATGGATTTAAAGGGTCATGCATTCTATGTTTAAGTACAAATATGTCTATTTACGATTAAGAGTAATTATAATGGCATCATTCACATGTGGATGTATGGATATGTATCTCTTACTTTTTTTCAATCAATTAATTATTTACCTTGAAGGAGGACTATCACCATCCAACAAAAATAATCCCATTAAACATTAACAAGTACTAGCTAAGATCATGCCATTATTTTGTCAATTCATTCATGACATTTGCTATATAAAAATAATTTTGAATTTCCCACGACAATCATGGAAGCCGCCATGTTTGGGTTCAGCGCACCTAGCGGTCAGAGTGCGCAAATTTGTGTTATTGATGCATGATGTCACTCTGGGAGAAAGCATCAGCAACTATGGCTGCCACAGAAGGAGACAGGAGTCAGTTTTTCGAAGAAGAAGAGTAGTTTTTCAATGATATTGAAGCACTTGGGGTTAAACCTTATATGTATGAACCGGAATATTCAGAGGGAGAAGAAAGACCATCGGGAGAAGAAAGTGACGATCAAAGTGAAGATGACTCCTGGAGGATCAGACAGACTGAATAGTGCTCATGCGGCATGTGTGGACCAATGCCAACCTATCGCAAGAGCCATTGTTGCAGAAAGTTGGATGTTTTAGAAGAAAAAAAGAGAAAACGGGCATAAGAATCTTCATAGCATCCATTACCAACCAAAAGAAAAATACAAAAGCAGTGAGAATTCTTACAAAATGTTCCAGAAATGGAAAAAAAAAAAGATACGTGGAAAGAAGCTGAAGAACAGGCAGGTGATCTGAAGAAAGTGAAGATAAGATAGGAGAAAGAGGAAAAGACAAGGGAGACTGAGAAAGTGAGGACTGGGAGTACTAGTATGTCTCATATGCTCTGAAACCGTTGCACTCATTAAAAGTGCAAATGTGAAATGCCACTATGAGACAAAACATAAGACATTTGAGGAAAAATACCCCTCAAGTCAGAAATAAGGTCACAAAAATTAGTAATGTCAGAGCTCAATACAAGCAATCTACCAGGATCCTGAGCAATACATTCACTGCCCAACAACGTGCCCATGAATGTTCCTTTAGATTGGCTTGGATGTTAGTACAACATAAAAAGCTATTTGTTGATGAAGGTGTTGTCAAAGAGTGTATGCATGTAGTTGCAGAAAGTATGATGAGTGACTGTGCAGGTGTGACTGAGTAAGTGCACTTGCTCAGCATTATCTCATCAAGGACTCCTAGGAGGAGGTCGGAGTGTCTGAGGGGAGAGAGTCTTGCTACGGTGCCAGCCACTGATTCCTCTGAGGCAGGGTGTTGTTCGCAAATGGTTAGGCCTGCCAGCGATGAAGACAGACAGCGAGGGGGAGCTTTGTTCCTGTGTAGGAGGGGAGGTCAGCTGCCTCCTGTAGAAAGCCTAGAGCTGGGACTAGCCAGTGCATTGGCCGCTAGCGCTCTTCTACCTACCTGCTGCATCTCGTGGCAGAGAGGACAGCCAAACTACTGTGATCTCTGCTGTCTGGCATCGCTAAATCCCCAGGGCAGTTGTACGGCATCAGGAGCTCAGACCTCAGGGGGTGGGGGTGAGGAGGTGTCTCGCCTCCTAGGCGAGCTAAGTATTCATTTTTAAAAAGACTCTTTTACTCTATTTTATATTGTTTGTTTTTATTGTGGATTTTAATGGAGAGTATAAGCTGTGGATGTGACAGCTTGCCAATAGTTCAGGAGTTTCTCTTTTTAGGCATTTTAGCATGTTTGCGGTGCCTCGTTCAGAGGATGTTCCGTTGTGTTTTTATGCTTGATGTAAATTTTTCTCTTTTTGAAGTTGAGGAACTTAAAAAGGAGAGGACTAGATCCGAAACAAGTGGTTTCAATTACAATAGATGGAGTCCCTACTATGATTGGAAGAGAGGAAAGGGGTTGTAGCAAGACTGAAAGAGGACAATCCTGAGCTCAAAGCTTACTATTTTATTGTTCATCAGTCTGTCCTCTGTGCCTCCTTGTTGGATGAACATTCTGAGGTTTTGAATACAATAATGAAAAATATACATTTTCTCAGAGTATCTTGTTTATCACAAGCATCACATGCTGAGGGAATTCCTTAGAGAAGTTGATGCCAATGCAGATAAACTTTTGCTGCACAACAATGTGTGATGGGTTAGCAAAGGGCGGGTGCTTGCACACTTTTGGTCCATTAGGAGAGAAGTGGCATGTTTTTTGACGAAGTTAAAAGGTCATAAAGCTGAACAGTTTTTTTTATGGAATGAAGAACAAAGGACCCTGTTGCATTTTTGGTGAATATAATTTCACATTTAAATGAGCTAAATTTGAAACTGCAGGGCAAAGACAATTCAATCTGTGAGTTGATGACAGCTGTTTTCTCTTGAAGTGTTCAGGAAAGACCTGCAGGGAGACTCCGCACACTTCTCAGCACTGAGGGAACAAATGCAGGGATAGCGAGACGTGTCTGATTTTGTCAACTTTAATGGCAAGTTGATTGTAAACTTCAGCAACATTTTGACAGCTTCAATTTTAAACAGCAGCTCACCGTGTTCATCAAGAACCCATATCTCATTACAGATGCCAGGCTGTTCTCAAAGAAAGTCACAGCACTTTAAATATGCAGATGGTGGGCTGCTCCAGATGCAACTGGTGGATCTCCAAGCAGATGTGGCCCTGAAAGAGCAGTTTCTAACCACAGATTTTTCCACTTTCTGGATCCAAATGGTCCATGAAACAGTTTCCTCAGATCTGAGGAAAGTAGCCAAACACATTGTGACCATATTTGGCTCCACACACAACTGTGAGGCAACGTTCTCAACAACCAACATAGTTAAAACAAAATATTGTTCCAAACTCACCAATGAAAACTCCCACATGTGCATGAGACTGGCCCTGACACCATTCGAGCCCAGATTTAAAATCCTGACAGGACAAGCTAGAGCTTGATTATGTCACTGAGTGAAAAATTGGGGGATCAGTTCTGTTTTTACTTTTAAAATGTTTCCAGTTTTAAAATGCAACCCTGATAGACTGAAACACTTTAAACATTTGTTCAAATGTGCATTCTTTCTGGGAGGTGTTTGATTTGTAGAAGAAGCTAACAAGGGCTAATGGATCCTCCTTTCATCCAGTTTTCTCGGTGATCAGCAGTTGTCCTGGTAGTTTTCAGATTGTTTCTGTGGCACACAGTTCCATTTGTTTTCTGTTATGTGACATTAAATACTGTCAAAAGTTTAAATTTTACTGAATTAATTTGAAGAGTTAGATATTAATTACATGCTGATGTTCCACCAATCCCAGGCTACTTAAAAATATATTACACTGAATATTTAGACATGATTTCTTTTCTAGACCTTCACTTCAAGAAATGTTTTCTAACTAGACCTCTTTAAATTTTAGTTGAAGACCACTGCTTTAAAGGCATTTAAGGTTTATTTTTAAAAAAAGGTTTATTTTTTGGTAATACATAGCTAAGACAAATACATATAGTCTATATCACCCTTGGTTTAACACTTGTTTTAATAAAGATGTTCATAGGAATAAGAAAAATCATGTTTTTTTTTTATTTCTAATGAAAATGCAACTCTGAATTTAAAAAATAAATAACATTGACTAAGGGATTTAATCTCAGATCCTTCTAATGGAAGCGCTGGACAAACTGCCATCACCACAAGACCAATTGAGTTTAAGGAGTGTTTCCTATTTGCTGACAACATAGCTAATTTAACTAATTAGCTAGAGGTAGCTAATCTTCAGTGGTGGCCTCTGGAGAGAAAAGATGAAGAAAAGATCATGAAGAACATTTCACTCAATTAAATGAAAAAAAACATTTAAGTGGATTTCTTGATTTTGTGTGATTTTCCCACTTTAGATTATCCAATTAAACTAATATGGGAGGATTCTAATATTTAGTTTGGGTTTTTGTTGTTTTTGGTTATGTTCTGAGTTGCCCTTGTCAGTCGCACCAGTTCCAGTTTCATAATGATGCATAGCTCTCTTCATTTCAGTTCAACTGCCCTCTGCTCATTTTATTGCCTTTTTTTCATTTTATCCTTGTCAGGTTGTCTGCCCTGTTCTGTCACCTCTTTATTGTTGCTCTCATGGTTTTAGTCATGTTCTGGTTAATCTATTAAAGATTAAGGTTCTGTCAACAAGCCCAGTCTCCTGCACTTTGGGTAATATACCACCAGTTCTTGACATATGAAGCCTTCTTGCAGTGAGGCAAGAGCACTAACCACAGCACAACTGTGTAGCTCTCACTTTGCAACTCAAGGAAGTAATCTAAAATGAGCCATAACAGGAATACTTTTCACTTTTAAAACTGTTTTTTTTACATTTTGTATTTGTACAATGTTGTGGAATGTCAAAACTGTAATAAAATACAAGTAATGCAACATTTTATATACTTATTTGTCATTATATGTACTGCAATGATTGCACTAAATGAACCATATAAGTGGGGACTAGGAAGTGGGCGGTGCTTGACCAAATTAGGAGAAGTGTGTGTGTGTGAAGCAAGGGCTGTAATACCATCGAAGAGACACAAGGGGCACCAGTGAGTAAAACTCATACACTAACACGGATGAAAAAACATGGATTTTGTGCCTATGCTAAAAAATGCACAGGGACCTTAAAAATTGCTTTTAAAACAATTTAAAATTAATTTCTTTATGGGGACCAGGTTTTTGGTCCCCACTCCGAAACTGGTCCCCACTACGTGACTGTGTAACCAGATCCGCGTAATTGTCCCCATAATGTGACAATTACCAACACACACACACACACACACACATTCTTGCAGGTACTGTATAGTGAGGACCGGGGAAATCGACAGAGAAGTGAGGACCAGCCTTTCTGCTTCACTTCCATGGCTGTAAAACGCCTTTCTGGACACTAGAGGTCTCCCTTGTAAATTATATGAGGCATGATTCTTTGTCACACTTAGTTTTTGATAAAAGTTCATTCATTCATTCATTTTCCAATCCGCTTTATCCCTTTCGGGGTCACGGGGTTGCCGGAGCCCAACCCGGCCACTCATGGGCGAAGGCAGGGCACACCCCTGGACTGGTCGCCAGTCCGTCGCAGGGGCCACAACCACACACCCATGCACACTCACACTCACACCCAGGGACAATTTCGAGTAACCAATTAACCTATGAAGCATGTTTTTGGACGGTGGGAGTACCCGGAGGTACACACGCATGCACAGGGAGAACATGCAAACTCCACACAGAAAGGTCCACCAGCCAGGGCTTGAACCGGGAACCTTCTTGCTGTGAGGCAGGAGCGCTAACCACTGCGCCACCATGCAGCCCTTGATAAAAGTTTTTAACCATATAAGTGAGGACCATCATAAGATTTACACTCAAAATTTTCCATTTTCCTGTGGATAAGATATTGATGTTGAAACTTGATTCTAGAAGAGAGTTATGATATCAGTTTTTTTTCTAATCAATGCTACCATAGTTAGAAGAAATTTATTTTTTGCAAAAATTGATTGTAAAATTGACTATTCATGCTTATAACAATAATAAAATTAAATTATGGTGACTTCAAGCCTTTTCTTTATTTAGCAAATTTGAACAATATATCTGTTCATTTGTGCAAAATACAAACATAAATGTAAACATTAAAAATTAAAATTGTACCTAAAAATAGAACTAAATGTGCATTTTGCTCAATAACTTGAAATTAAAACTGCAAAACAAATGCAAAAATCTTAAATCATATTTTTCTTTTTGATTTTAATAATTTCATTGTACACTAAATATTTGATGTCTTTCCATGACCTGTTTTGCAGTATGGGAGACTCCTCAATACAAGTGCTACAGTCTTTCTTTCCCGGTACCTTTCTTAGTGCAATGAAGCTGGTCATTTTTCGCTGCACTGCAGTCCTCTCCTCTTGGCTCCATGGCTTTTTAATAACTGGTTTTGGCAAGTCTGACGCCTGCCCTGACCCACGCCTGATCTCTAATTACTCTTGCCTACTCTCTGATATTATGTTGAACCAGCTGTCTGCCCGTTTGGGATACCCGCAATGAGTGAAAATCTGCAAAGCAGTGACACTGTACAGACATTTTTAAAAAATACTTCACATCTTATAACTTTCCCACACATTTAAAGCACATGTAAACCCACTGTGTGCATAAGGACTGGTCCCGGCCTGGCTGAGCAGCTTACTTTCTTCAGAAATAGTAACACCATAACAGCTGAACCGTGATATAGCAGGGAGTAACTGTAATTCCCGTATGTCCTTATTCCAGCAACCTGGCAACACTTTAAACATCCAAGATATATTTTTACTGTTTTGAACTCATATCTGGATTGGCACATTGTTTTCATTTTTACGCAAAGATAAAGGGTATTAAAGATATGAGTATTTGTTGGAACCATGTCAAAACTGTTACTTTCAAAGTCAGGGAATGTGTCAAATGCAGGCAACAAAGTTTATGCACCTAGGAGCGTGACAACTTGAGGGACTTTAAATTTTAACTTTAAATCTATAACAGATCCACTTATTTACACATTTTTAAACAAAACTCAGCTTGTGCGAGATTATTTAACTTTTACAGTTAATGTAGTTTGGCATCTACTGAGGTTTAAAGCGTACTGTAGTGACTGTAAAGCGCTTTGGTCCTTCAATAGGTAGAAAAGCGCTATATAAGTAAACGCCATTTACTTATAAAGCGCTTTGGGCCTTCAATAGGTAGAAAAGCGCTATATAAGTAAACGCCATTTACCAACGCCAATTAAGATGATTTTGCATTTAGCTATCTATTCTATTGCTCTGGTGGGCCTGAAATCGCAGCCCAGGACTTTTGGCAAATGCGCGATAAATGCATCATTATATACTTTATACTTCGAAGTGCAGTCACTTGTTTAACTTTGATTTTATGTTTTTGTGTCATTTGAGATGCAATGTGTTACTATTGTTTGTTACAATAAAATCTAATAATACTATCTTTGAAACTTAAGATCTCCAATCTTACCTCTTTTCTTTGAAGTCAACTTCTTGCTTCCACCAGAACTTGAGCACTGCCCGTCTCCATCTGAGAGAAATGTAATTAATACAGTTCCTAAACTCCTGTTAACAACTGTTGTTTTACGCACCTCCATCATCATCGCCATCATCACCGCCTTCATCATGTTTTGGTGCATTCCTCTCCTTTCTTCCACAAGAGCTTGAGTACTGCCCCTCTCCATCTAAAAGAGACATAATTAATAGAAATCCTAAACTACGTCCAATAACTGAGGTTTTAAAAGCTGAACACACCTCCAACATCAATATCATCATGTTTTGGTGCATTCCTCTTCTTTTTCCCACCAGAGATTAAGTACTGCGTGTCTCCATCTAAAAGAGATGCAATTAATATAAATCCTAAACTACGGCCAATTGCTGATTTTAAAAGCTGAACGCACCTCCATCTCCATTATCATCATCATTATCATCCTCGCCAATTCCATGTTTTGGTGCATTCCTCTTCTTTTTTCCACCAGAGATGGAGCACTGCCCGTCTCCATCTAAAAGAGATGTAGTTAGTACAAATCCTAAACTTTGTCCAATAAGTGATTTCAAAAGCTGAATGCACCTCCATCTCCATTATCATCATCATCCTTGCCACCACCATTTTTTGGTGCATGCCTCTTTTTTCCACCAGAGATGGAGTACTGCCCATCTCCTTCTAAAAGATATGTAATTAGTAGAAATCCTTAACTACAGTCAATAACTGATTTTAAAATCTGAACGAACCTTCATCTTCATTATTATCATCATCATCATCCTCGCCACCACCATGTTTTGGTGCATGCCTCCTTTTTCCACCAGAGTTTGAGAACTGCCCGTCTCCATCTGAAAGAGATGTAATCAATATAAATCATAAACTAAGGTCAATAACTGATTTTAAAATCTGAATGCACCTCCATCATCACCATCATCTCTGCAACCACCAAGTTTTTGGTGCATTCCTTTGTTTTCCACCAGCACTTGAGTACTGTCCGTCTCCATCTGAGAGAGAGGTAATTAATAGAAATACTAAACTACGACCAAAAATAGAGGTTTACATTTCCAATTTAACTAGTCTGACATACACTCAGAAGCCCCATTATTACATATACCAGTTTAAAGGCTCCGTGACATCTCAAATCAGCCAATATGACATTAACATATCAAATGTTGCAGACATTGTGAAGGTAAACAGCTGAAGTTTAAAATGCAATACAGCAACTGTTTCACATCTTCATTTGTACCGTATATCTTCCGATAACGCCTGGTCTCTAATAGACGCCGGTCTCCGATAAACACCAGGTCTGACAGGTGTTTTAGACTCTAATAGACTCTAATAGGGGCTGGGCTCCTTAAGACTTGCTTCTTATCAAGGTTTTTTTCTTTTTAGTTTCCTTATTTATCCAATTGTCTGAATTAGTTTTTTATCCAACCTAGTAGAAGAAAAATTTGAAAACCAGTAGGTATTTTGGTTTAAAAAAGGTATAGTTAATCTGTTTAATTGGCTGAGTGATTAATGCATTTATTGAATGAACACATCTGAATAAATTGCTTTTCACACAGCCAAGTTTTTACAAGTTATCATCTTAATAGATTGTATTGTTTCTAAATTTTACAAAAATAAGAAAATGAAATGATTTGAATTTTAATTGTTACTTGAATTAATGACTGACAAACATACCTTGTTTAAAATTATGAAGTAGTCCAAGAGTGAGAACTAAAATACCCAATGATGAAAAATTATGTATTCAAAAGTGGGATAATTGTTATGCATCTTAGAGAAATATTGATAAGTAACAACAGCTCTAAAGACGAAAGTAGAACAGCAGTGCTTGCAATGTGGATGTACAGAAACAAACAGAAGGCTAGAGAAATGCAAATAATGCACATAAACAGAAAAATTAGAATAAAATCATAAAGATTGTTTACATACCTAAAATCACAGAGTCAAGTTCCTTCAGAGACTTCCCTTTGAGAACTTTCTAACCCGACTCCATTGCAAATAAAAGTTTTCCAATCTTGGCAACTTGAAAGGTTTTGTCCGTCTGTCGATAATAGTCAAAGTGAACCCGGATATCATGTCCCATGAAACGAGCTACTTGCTCTAGTTCTTGGTTATCAAGGTCAAGAAGCTGGCATAAGGTGGCAACATACTTTCGTAGTTTTGTTGACCGGAGTAGTTCAGGATTGCTTGCTTTGCACTCCCCAGCATGTTTTCAGAGGCAGTCACAGCCACGAATGCTGGTTGTTGTTCCAATCCTGGCAAACAGATACGGATTGTCATCTTGTATTCCAACTTCTTTCCTTTTTTTGATAAGGAAGTCAAGTGAGGCTTTTGTACGCTCCAAAAGTAAAATTGGTACTTTTCTGCCCCTCTTTCCACGTGTGACAATGCGTGTGAGCCTATGACTCATTTGTTTTTCCACTGGTGACAGAGTTTCATAAATGTCCTTATTTATGGAACCTGTGTCTGCTTTTAGATATGTCTCTAATGTTAAACGTGATGCCTCTCCTTCACGCTTTTTGTTAAACACAATAATTTGTGCAAGAAGACTCTCACACAAAGTTTTGCATGCTTTGGCACTAACATGCTTTTTCAGTTCACCCTTGGCCTCATCCTCAATGTTTCATAAGTAATTTTGCAGGGTAACAACATCCTCTCTCAGAGGTATGCAGTCATCTTTGTTCCACCTCCGCTGTTCCATAATGCTATGAGCGCTTGTGGACACATAGTTGGACCAAGAACAATCCAGCAACTCTTTGAACTTCTTTGCTTTCTTTTCCAATTTCTCATCTGACATCATCAAACAGCGTCCGATCCATGCTTCCGTTGCGCCTTTGAGTGAGAAACCTATTTTGACTGCTGCGGATGGTTTACC
>BSAI01000187.1:2172205-2234082 GCA_036245035.1 Adrianichthys oophorus | reverse complement strand
AAGCATATTTGGAGCTTCTAGAACACTATATAAGGCTCAGAAAAATGAGGACCCGAAAAATGTCCTGATATTTCCAGAAGTACTGATATTGAAGGTGTGTTATACAAATGTACTGATATGTCATGCGCACACACCCGCATTGTTAAACTACATTTAAAGTAAAGAAATAACGTGCGCAAAAATAAATCTGCACAATACTCCTAATTTTAAATGTAATGGACAGCTAATTCACAAATTCAAAGTGATTAGCAGATAAAAGTTAAGAGTATTCTCAGCTTAAACGAAAGAAAGAAATCCTTACATTAGACAACAGCTTTAACAACATTTTATGTTATTCTCCACTTTGAATGTAAGGTTAGTTTTATAGAAGACTGAAAAACAAAGAAAAAAGGGGTTGGCATCTTTACTTGAGGAAAAAGTATGCAAGGTTTTTTTTTTTTTTATTAAAGGAGGCACTAATCAATTATATTTTACCAAAATCCCAACAAACAAACAAAAAAAAAAAAACAAACTGCAAGTATGTGTCAGATCAACAGAAATTATCTAGAAAGTTTAACCACATAGTTCCCATCCTGTCTGTCAGACATCAAAAATGAAAAATAAGCAGTCATTCATTGTTTACAGTCTAATGAGGTAAAACTTTTCATAAGTGAGCAAATGTAGCAGCAAACTTAGTTAACACTTAGCAGGAAACACTCTTAGGTTAGTAGTGAGTCAGTTTAAAAAGACAAATTTGCTTTTTGCTGCCGTTCTCCTCCCATCAGAACACAACCTAATGATTTCCCTGCATGAAGAGCGCACCTGTTTGTCATACACGACGTGATTACCTTAATGAGGGGAGAGGGGCGCGACTAAGCGGCTCCGTGAGCATGAAGCACATGAGCATAGTTAGCAAGTTAACAACACTATTTTGCTTTAGTTAAATTAGAGGCGCATGTCTAGATCTGCCAGTAATGCTGCTCTCCCCTTTTATCAACGTGAAACGTTTAGCTAAATCTTATTTCAGAGGAGAAGTTTAGCCTCAATGGAAAGTTATTAAAATGTGTTTTAGGAAACAAATAAGTTTGCAAAAATGAGTTGGAAACACTCCTACAACTTATACTATCTCCCAAAAACAATTTTAATAAGTTGAGGACGATTTTAAAGCTTACCTGCTCTTTAATGAGGCAGACCAGACTCCGGCAGCATTTAAAAAAAAAAAAAAAAAAAAAGTCAGGTGGTATTAAAAGACTATCAAAAAAAAAAAAAAGCGGGAGGATACTTTAGACACCAAGGATTGCAAATTTGCCCTTTGAAATTCGGGGAAAATGAAATTCCCCTATTGAATTAAGGTACAAATAAAAGCACAAAAGGATGGATTTCACTGATAGTTTGGAGGTATGTATTCAAGAAGTTGGGGGTCTGGGACATTCACTAAGGACCCACTTAAACTGAAAGATGTAAACAGGTTGTAAAAGTGGTAAATGATGGGGACACCACCTCAGCCAGGTCCAACACAGGGGAGTACAAACAGTTTAGCGTTTAGCTCAGAAAAAAAAAAAAACAAAAACCCACACAACAGCAAAACAGCAGTGGCAACGCTACTGGTAAAAATACATAAATTAGTTCTTCCTGGGACATATTTACAAACTTATTTTACCTTTAGTGCCCCAGAGTCTGAACTCATCTCTCCATCAATATACATACAATTTAAAATGTTGGGCAACTAAAATTCTTCAAAACTTCAATACAAAAAGGTCCTCATTTTCAGGTCACTCACCATAGCCAGCCAGGAACCCAAATCTGGTTTTGGATTCCCACAGCTGCTATTTATCAGGCTCATGAGCCAATCTCAACTGAAGGGCCAGCTGTGGCCATCAAGTGTAGACTATGGTGTATCATGAGGGACAATCTACCTCCCACAGTCCTGTCTGTCACATAATGTTATTATTAAAAGTAAGCCCAAAAATTTCTTCAAAAATGCAGAATTTCCTAAATTAGCTAAAACAGTAAGTATTAATATAGTAAATAATTATATATCTAGTGTTTAAAATAGAACTATAGTGCATGAATTAAATAAATTATGCAAACACAAATTAGCATTAAACATGTATTTAAGTTAATCTGTAATGGGCTCAAAAGAAAGGTCATACATGCTCGTTCCAGGTAAAAACAATTAGCTAATTTAGCTAAAACAGCTAGCAAAAAGCTAAAAAATTAGTTAAACTCTGAATTAGCTGAAATATTTAAATTGACTGAAAAAAAAGATAAATGTTTAATTTAGCCAAAACAGCTAGCATTAAACTAAAATATTAGCTAAACTTTGAATTTAACTGAAATAACTGGAAAAATGTCCAAATCAACTAAAACAGCTAGCATAATGATAAATTACTAACAAAATGCCAAATTAGCTGAAATAACTGCAAAAATTTCTAATTTATCCAAAACAGCTAGCAAAATGCTAAAATATTAGCTAAACTCCAAATTAGCTGACATAACTGGAAAAATGTCTAACTTAGCCAAAACAGCTAGCATAATGCTAAAATTTTGGCTAAACACAAAATTAGTTTTAAAAAACCTTAGAAGATGTTAAATTAGCTAAATTAATTTTCATAATGATAATATAACAGCAAACTAACAAAGTAGGTAGAAGTTTATAAATTTGCTCAAAAAGATAGAATGTTGCTACTATCGAGGCATAATGGTAATTTAGTTCCATAAAAACAAAGTACATTTTGTTCAGACATGTAATTAGGTGGATCTGTACTGTAGTCAAAGTACACAGCGAAAAGTGGTCAGACATGCTCATTCCAAGTGTCTTATTGAGCCCAGAAATCTACTAGATTTGTGTTCAAATCATTTTTATGAAAACACACCCTCTCAGCAGGTAAAGGGCTGGCAGAAAGCTGCAAAATGCTATTGCCCACTCCTTTTCTATGTGTTTTACTATGCTGACTGAGGCCAACCGACGCGAGTTCCATCACAGGGGGCTGCCCCCCCTCCTCCTTTTTTCTCTGCCCCGCCTAAGGCAAACCGACATTAGAGTTCCATTCGTCAAAGCAACGGCACCTTGGTAGAAGCACAGGGAAGAGTTTCCCCCCTTTTTTTTTTGCTCCTGGCTCAGACAAACTGCTCATCAGTTGCCATAGACTTTCATTCAAAACTTAAACTCGCTGACATGTCGAATTTGACCTGCAAGATCTCAAAAACCGTAAGGAGTCTTCAAAAGAAAAATACAAGTTAAAGAACCCAAAGTCTGACGAATAGTTTAAAAGTTGAATGGTTTCTGTAGTTGAAAGTCTACTGTAGTTCTATTGTTTTGTAGAGGGCAAAGTTTATAGTTAAAAAGGGGGATTTGAAGAATGCATAAGTCATTTTCAATGGGGTTAAAGAAGTGGTAGTTAGTTGAATAGTTTAAATAGTTGAAACGTTTTTAAGTTGAAACTGTCGAGCAGTAATCTCCTAAAAGAGCTGAATATTATGATAGCTGAATGAGCTAAAACCTACTAACGTCCAAAAAGTGTACGGGAGAAAAATGGATCACTATTGTGTGAACGCTTCACATCATTCACAGTATAAACTTCAACTTATTTTAATGTTCTGTGACGGAGATTTTATTGAAAAACAGAGGGAATATAGCAATTATTAATGGGAGTTGTTTACAGTCAGAATTCAAAGTATAATATATATATTATGCAATTCACAGTTGACAATTCAAAATACAATTCAGGCTTAAAATATGAAAATGCATTTTGCAATTTATAATTCAATTTTAAAATATAAAAATAAAGTAAAATATTGAATACAAACCAAATCAATTACATTTTAAATTGTCATGGGTTTTTGATGTCAGAATTCACATGAAAATGCATTTTGCAATTTACAATTCAATATTTAAAAATGACATTTCAATACACAGTTTGCTTTAAATTCATTTTAAAGTAGCTTAAAATGTATTGGATTATAAAACGCCATGCTGTTTTAGTGTCAGAATTCTAAACAGCCCCCCCACCCCACCCCCACCCCCCCAGTGTAATGCACTTTCATTCGCACAGTGTTGCGCTTTATGTAGGTCAAAATTCGATTTGAAATGCAAACTGTCAGACTCTCATGAAGGTAGGTCTCACTACCTCCCTAAATTCACCTAAAGTCCCTAGGCATGAATGCGAGTGTGAATGGCTGTATGATTGTGGCTCTGCGACAGACTGGAGACCTGTCCAAGTTGTGTCCTGCCCCGGAGTGGCAGCTCCATCCATCCATTCGTCCGTTCGTACATCCATCCATTCATCCATCCATTTTCTTCCGCTCATCCAGGACCGGGTCGCGTGGGCAGCAGTCGAAGCAAAGATGCCCAGTTCCCTTTTCCCGGCCAGCCCCGTGACCCCAAAAGGGAAAAAAAACTGGTTTAGAAAATGGATGGATGAATAGTTTTAGTTACTAGTTACATTTTTCAAAATGTAATTAAGTTAGTAATTCAATTACTGCATCTTAAAAATAATTAGTTACTGTAACTACTCCAATTACTTAGTTAAAATACTGCAATAAATTTAATGTTTTTCCTCAGCTGCCTGCAAATGAAACAAAGCATTAAAATGCAATAACTGAATTAAAATGACACTTCTAGTATTCTGGTTTAGTTCAAACAATTATTACAAAGGATATTTCATTACACAAGGGAGGTGATACCCAAGAATTGAACAATTACAGACCTTTTGCAATCATTAATAGTGTTGTGAAAGTCTTTGAAAATATTATTTTAATCATTTTTTTTGTTTTCTCACTGCTAACAATTTGCTATCATTCAATCTGGCTTTAGAAAACACTTCTCTACTACAACTTCTTTAATGAAATTTAAAAATGACATCTTTACAAATTTTGACAACAATATCTGCATTGTTTCTATTTTCCTGAACCTTACAAAGGCATTTGATCTAGTAGACCACTACTTGCTTTTCGACAAATTGTTTGCTATTGGTCTCTCTACTCCATCCCTCCCATGATTCAACTCAAACTTTCATCAACAACATCAATCTGTGTCATATAAGGTCAGTCAGTCAAACTTTAATACAGTTAAACAAAGGAATCCCTCAGGGTTCCTCTCTTGGGCCTTTGCTGTTTTCCATATTTATTAATGACCTGCCAAACTGTTGTTCCAAATATAATATTCATTTGTATGCTGATGAGGGCTGCATAGTGGTGAAGGTGTGAATGGAATTTCCTATTACACTCAATTTATTATACTAATTTAGTTAATTTTTATTCATTATATTTTCTGTTTATTGAAGATTTAATGTGTGACAATGTTTCTGCAGACACTTTCCTGTTTCAGTTGTTGAAATCTGCTCAGATGCACCTAGCAACCGAGAACTGACTTTAGCAAAAACTCATCCTGTTTGAACCAGCTCTTTTAGAGAAGTGTTAACTAAAGTTGTCTCGCCAGATGTAAGTGGGAAACTTAGATGCAGCAGGTCTAAAGGTCATGAAAAGTGCAAAGTTGTTTGTACATCACTATAAAAAGGCGGTGCACCACTCAACGTTGGAACATTCCCTTTGAATCTCCCCTACACGTCTGATCAATGAGTACTCTATTCTTTCACTTGTGTTCATTAAAACTTTGTGTATGCTCTTAAGTTTGGTTCTCTCATTCAGATTTCAGAAAATTTTCCACAACAAAGGTTAGCGCTCTTGCCTCACAGCAAGAAGACCCTGAGTTCAAGTCCCAGCTGGGGGACTTGAAACAGTGTTCTCCCCATGCATGCGTGGGTTTTCCCATGACTTTCCCATGACTCTTACTCAAATGTGTTTCCTCAAACTTGACGATGAATTCTTAAAAGCACTGATTTTCATGGTGTGTGGCAAACAAAAGAGACACTGGATCCTGTAAGAGCCATTCAGTATATTGGCAAATTAAAACATTTCTTTCAAATATGGCCATGGATGGTTGTCATTGTCGGCAGTGGCACTGCTTGATGTGCTGCTTCAGCTTCATCACTGGCTGCAGCCATGTCGCTACATCTGGTATTAGCTAAGCTGGCTGCTGATTCACGTTGACGTGATTTAGCTCAGAAATATCATGCAGTACCTTCAGTACCCTGCAGGTGGCGATATCCGCCCAACAAACCAGTCATAGTGAATGAAAGATGGGGGCCCGTTGCGCACAATCACAAAGTAACAAGTGACAGTAAGTGTCTTTTCAAATATGATGGACTAAAGAGTACATATATTCATTTAAAAATGTTACTTGATTTGGGAGTAAAAGTTGCTTATATTTTTAATACTCAGTACAAGTACAAAGTAGCCAAAAAAGTACTTAAGTAAAGTAACAAAGTCAATTTACTCAAGTACTTCACACCACTGGTTGCAGGGGCAGTAAAGCTGGAATGAGCTTTAGCAACATGATGTGGTTTTCTTATTCGCGCTTTCTCTCCTGGCAGAAATTACGGTCTATATGCACCATGTCTAGATATTGGTGTAGCTCTGCATATTGCTCCACTGTTTTTGAACCATATAACATGCAAAGTTATCCAATGAAGACACTGGAAAAATATCGAGTTTGGTTTGCATCTTCCTTCCATAGATTAGTTCATAAGGAGAAGTGGAGGTTGTCGCATGTGGAGTTGCATGGTACACCTTGAGCCAGTTTCTCACAGTGTTTTCCAAGGTAGACACGGCTGAATTGCAGTCTGGAAGCAGGACCTGAGACCATGGTGGAATCTCTCAACAGCTCTTTTAGCAGCTGGGTAGTAGACAGATTTTCTGCTGTGTGTCGTGCCTCGCAATATCTGCACTGTTGCTATTTTCCTGGACCTTACAAAGGACATTTGATCTAGTAGACCACTACTTGCTTTTCGACAATTGTTTCCTATTGGTCTCTCTACACCATCCCTCCCATGATTCAACTCAAACATTCATTAACAACATCAACCTGTGTCATATAGGGTCAGTCAGTCAAACTTTAAAACAATAAACAAAGGAATCTCTCAGGGTTTTTCTCTTGGGCCTTTGCTGTTTTCCATATTTATTAATGACCTGCCAAACTGTTGTTCCAAATGTAATATTCATTTGTATGCTGATGACTCCATAATATACTCTTCTAAACCTAATGTTTCAGATATCTGCATTACACTGCAACAAGACTTTGACTCTGTACAAAAATGGATGTCATCTAATAAGTTAATTTTGAATAAAACAAAATCATATTCTATGCTTTGCAGAAACAAAACATGAATGTTGATAGAATAATACTTAATTAGAATTTTCTAGATTCCTCTCCACTTGAGAAAACTAATTATTTCAAATACCTTGGTGTTTGGTTAGAAACTGAGTTTTCTTTTAAGACTCCTTTTACAATTTATTACAATTAAAATAAACTATAGTTTTAAATCATTGTATCAATCAAATAACTGCTTTAATCTCCCTGTCAGGAAAATAATAACTTCTCAACTCTTGCTACCTATACTTGACTATTTAGACATTGTTTACTTTTAAAGTATTGCAACCAATTTACACTCTTTAGATGCCGTTTACAATACTCTGTCACTTTTGTCCCGCTGCCCCTACATGACACGTAACTGTACAATGTACCAACAGTTAGTTGGTTTTCACCATCAGTTAGAAGAAGGTATCATTACTTACTGCTTATTTTCAAGTGCTTTCATTTGAATTTCCCCCATGTTTAAAGCAGTATTTGATTCCATTCAATTCACAACACAATCTCTGTCACACTCATCACGTTTATTTTCTTATACAAAGATTTAACAGAAAACCAGGAAAATACACCTCGAAATATGCGTTTGAGCCTCCAGTGAATGGAATAACCTTCCCTCCTCAGTAACCTCACATACACATACATCTTTATCATTATTTAAGAGAGCTCTGTTATTACAATTACAATATATTTGCACTTGTTTTCATCACATGATTTAATTCATAAGGTCTTTTTCAAAAACGTCTTGGAGGATGCCCTGCCTCCTTGACTCCCTAGATAACCATGATCTTGAATGACCCCCTCACCCCCACACACACATGTGCTGCTTCACACAAAAGTCAGACAGTCTTACTGTGAAGTGCTCAGGGGGGAAGCACTCCAGAATGGATAAACCACATCAACAAACTGAAGTAACGCTCCATGATTTGCATGGTCACGGCATTGTTGCAGGGATAAAAGTAATTAGTTAGATTACTCCGTTACTTAACTTTTAATGCCTTTAGTAACCCAGTTCTACCTAAATGCTGTTACTCCCAACACTGCTTAAACTACCGTAACTTTTCAACGCTTAATGTAATCAGCATGACTCAGCTTGTTCCGTAACTGTTAGGGTCGCCAGTTAAATTAGCCTTTTCAAAAAAAAATAAAAAATTGTTGCGGACTTCTGATTCTGGCTAATGATAGCTGGGCGTCATCTTGATGTCCACTGCCAGGTCCTCTTGGATTTTTCTCTGGAATTTTGCTGCATGGAGCAGCACTACAATACAAAGTAAATATAAAAAAAAAAATCTATGAGCAGAGCGTCATGCTTTTATTATATATATATATATATATATATATATATATATTTAATATTATATTTATATATATTTAAAGATGTACTATTTTTCTCATGATGTAGGACATATGTAAAAAAAAAGAAAAAAGTATTCAAATCATGGTGAATCAGGACCAGACCCAAAAAATGATGTTGGAATAAGCTTGTAGTTTCAATGCACAAACTACAACTGGCGGGCCACTAGCTCCCTGCTCCGCTCCATTCAGATGCATCCACTTGCAGGCAAATAAATAGATCTATTAATGTTTTCATTTTCTTTGTTCAAGCTGCCATCTGGCTCAAATCTGTACAGTTGGATGGCTCCAATATTACCCGCCATTTTTGTTGCACTGCTAATGTTAGCTTGGGCGTGTGAGGGCTGAAAGTTGGTGGGAGAGAGTATAAACAATGGGATTATGGGAAGGCTCACTCTGTGCCAACAGTTTCGCCCACAAGTATGAGGTGAATTTCTAATAAACTCCTGCTGCTCTGAAGAAACTATGTCCTAGAAAGGACAGTTTATTTATTTTGGCCAAAAATGGTATAATCATAATTAAAAGACCAATGGGAACACTTTGAAAATAGATCAAAATCTGATTGGATTGGGACCTTAAACCATTCACATCTTTGCACTGCAACACAATTTTTGCCATTTGAAACTGAATGTCTGTAGAATTTTAGGAATGTCTGACTAGACCTATAAGTTTGGTTCATATGACTGCGACCATGCCATACAATGATACGTTCACTGTTTGTCATTGTGTTGATGTCACTGTGTACCTCTTTGCCCTGCCACCTCTTCAAATCTGAGTTCATTGTCCATATATTTTTTTATATCTTTCAGGCTCATAGCACAACAACTAACCTCTGCTGACTTTGATAACGCTGCATGGTGCTCAGGCCCTGTCTCTGTGTGTGAGGTTTGACTTTCAGAGCATCTGCTGGCTGTGGACATGGCAGGGGGGCACAGGTGGTGTATTGTTTTTTCTGCACACACTTGCCTAATCATACACACTGATGAAGCTCACAGATGCTAACCTTGTACGAGGCCAGAGTCCTGGACTGTCAGCACTTGTCACACAAACACACAATGCCAAAGATGAGATGCCCATTTATCCTGGCCTTGTTGGGTGCTGCCATCCTTCCCAGTTGGGGTATATGTGCTCTACTGGTAAGGGGGAGTATTGATGAATAATGCTTCAGGTAATGAGATGCGTGATAATGGGGACAAAAGCAGACAGGAACCTGTGTGTTCTTTAGCATATTACAGCTGCTCTAAATCAAACAAAGGTTAGCATTAAGGTAAAAGGAGATGAAGCAAAAAAAAAAAAAAAAACATTCTTCAACAGATTGCAGTTGTAGAAAACATTATATCAAGTTAAGATGAATATCTAAGAACCCAGCATCTACTATCTGAGATTTTTTCATTAACATGTTTTTTGGGACAAAACTGTATTAGTTTAATGGCTGTAGGGCTACACAGGGATGTAGTGGTCAGCAATCTTGCCTCACAGTTAGAGGACCCTGGTTCAAATCTTGGTTAGGTCCTATCTATGTGGAGTTTGCAGGTTCTCTGTGCATATCTGGGTTTTGTCCAGGACTTTAGCTTCCTGTCACAGTTCAAAAAAAGGCTTCATAGGTTGATTGAAGATTCTAAATTGTCACGAGGAATGTGCGTGTGTGTTTTGTTGATGTTGGTGTAACAGGACTGTTTTCAATCTGGAGGTCAATCAACCTGGGACCACAGATCAAGGAGGGTTAAAACAAAAAAAAAAAAGGTTTATTGTCCCATAAAGGCATGCTGATATGAGAAAAATCTGTGAAATCTGTGTTTAAAACTGCAATGATGGAATGACTTGCAATAAATGGACAAGTAGCAAAACACAAACACGAACACATTTTCATTTCACTGTGAATGTTTTGTTTAAATAATGTATGGTTTTCAGGATATATTACATATGGTCTGTGTTTGGAGAATGTCACCTGTCCTGAAAGCAAAGTATCTCCAGATAACTGACATTAGTGGTGTAGCAGATCACAAAACTTGCGGTTCAGGTCGTGTAAAGGTTTTAGAGTCATGGTTCAGATAATTTTTCAGATCAGTAACAAGGGGAAAAAGGAAAAGTAACTAGATCAAAGCTAAACATTTATTTTGTAATGGTTTTTGTTAGATCTAAAGTACTTGTTATCTTAAAACCTAAGAACAACGGAGAAAAATGAGACTGGAGACTGGAAATAGTTTTTTCAGTCGCGACCGGGAGAGGAAACTTCCTTGGAGTTATTCTGCCCTCAGATGAACCCTCTCTCTCTCTCTCTGCGCTCCTCCTCGATCGGACCCTTTTATTGAGCACGCTGTTGCTAGGCAGATTTGGCAGTCATACGTCACAAGGTATATATGTAAAAAAGTGAAATAAGACACCCTTATGGGTCAGTCATGTTTTAAGCACGCAAACACATAAGTAGAAAGAACAAATTTATCTTACATTTATCTTACAGTTTTACAACATATATGTTTAATAAAACATATATAAAATATAAAAACACATATTTGATCTCATGAAAATCTTCTATTAAAAAATACTAAATATGTTCATATAAACAAAAGTGCATCATTGGGCACTGCATCTTTAAAATATATAAGATGGATGGATTGATGGATGGATGAACTTACAACTTAAAATTCTTCAGTGTCCCATTGTAGCAAACCCCCTCAGGGAGCAGCCGGGGTTTTTCCCCACAGTTCAGAGATATACCAGGAAATTCTTTGGATATCCTCACAAACCTGAACATGGAAACGTGTTTACTGATGTTTTTTTTGTAAACATAAACCTCATCTCTCATCATCCATATCAAATGAGTTAAACTCCTCCCACACTCGACGGGAGTGTCCGATTTTTTTAGACACACTTTTCAACAAGAATCAGGCAGCGACTTTGAAATTATTATTATTATTATCATGTTAAATTATAGACGGACGAGAATTTGATGCATAAATTGAGTGTTGTTTGATCGGAAAATTGATTTTGTGCCGAATCGTGGCGAGTGATCCGACTCGTTAAACCCGTGACCGACGTGCTTTTTTTCACCTCTTCTGAGGTGCTGCTCTCAGCCATCGCAAGTCTTGTTCAGTCACATGTAAGGAAAAACGTTTTTTTCATACTCCTGCACCATATAGAAGGCGGGAATCTAGCATTAAAGGACTCCTGTGATTGGTCAATGACACGAAGAGCTCTATACCATTGGTTTAATGCATAAAGGGCTTTATTTGATTTGTTACTTCAAATTACAAAGAGAGAGTTTAAGGTGGGTGCAATTGGAGACCACTTATCACCACTTATGCCACCTTTTGCGTTATGCATACCACACTGGGCTGTTATCGTGATGATGAGGAATTTGAGGTTTATTGCGCAAGCCTAGTCCCATTGGAAGTTGGCTGCCTCTTCCTAAAGTGTCTGTCTATCCAAAGGAGCCTCTGTCAAAGGAATAAAATACCCCAGGGGTTTGAGAGTCCAAAACGCCAGGCTCTGTAAAAATCACTAAAAAGCACACAATAATCAATAAGCATGCGAATAAAAGAGCGACTCTGGCGACTAAAAAAAAACAAATCCCTCTGGGGTAAAAGGACAGAATAAAGAAAAGTGTCAGAGGGGTACTTAACTCAAAGAGGGGCGGGTCATCACTGCACCCTTCTGTTGTCTGTCTGTTTGTCCACGCCCCCTCCAATCGCTGTCTGGCTCCTGGCTCTACTGCTCCCCCAGATTCGGCACTGGCGTCCCTTCGCAGTGTGCGGCTCCGGCCGTGGGTGTCCCTATTATTTCCAATGGTTGCTCATCTTTTTCCTTACTTGTGGAAACCAAATAGAAAATAGTATCATAGCTTAGTAGCTGCTCTCTGTTCCTTTTCTGTTTCTGCTATTTGCTTCATTCATCTCACCAGGGCGAAGTGGGACAACTTTTCAGCCCGTGAGTTTCATGGCGAAGACCAGCCCATTTTTAGCCAAATGAAAAATTAAGCAAAAATGTTGCATGTAGTATAAACATTTAATTACAAGACTGAAAATAATCATTAAAAAAAACAAACAAGACTATAATAAAAAAAAAAACATTGTGGTTGAACAGAATATTCACAGTATGAATATGTAAACAAAGGCTCAATGGAACTTTTTATTAACATTTGTTACAGCAATTGCTATGACAGGACTGAGGGAACAAGGAGGAAAGCAGAATGGAAAAGATATGGTAAGAATGGAGGAGAAGGGGGGAGGTGGCAGTGGGGGAATATATCCCGTGTTGCTCACAGCTCCCCCACCATATAGACTTGCAGAGGGGGCATTGATGGCTTCAGTGTTGTTGCAGGCCATGTGGCCTGTGATCTTGAAGATGGGGGAGAAAGAGATCAAATGACAGAAGAAGAAAGGGATCTGATTTCTCAAGTTATAGCAGCCAGGTTGGGAAGGGGAAGAGGGCAATCAAGCCCCCCCAGAACAGACTGCTTTGCCGCCAAACACAATTGCATTTACAGCACTTTTGCCATCCTCTGCATACACACCACAAACAAGCTCACAGATCACATATCCCATAGGGACAAAAGGAGGGGTCCAAAGCAGGCCAAAAAAAACATTGCATTCCTCAAAAGGATATAAAATAAAATTGGTTAAATGAGGTGCATTCAGTCCCGGTTGTGTAGAACAGTGGGTCAACCACTATTTGATGCAAGTCGGGAATTTTTCCAGAGATTTTTAGATGCAGCACCTTAAGTGCTGCCTTGGAAAACCTGGTTTGGACCCAGTGACACATTATTAAGATTGCACAATTTATTACACAATTTGGACTAATTAATCGGGTAAACATCCTTCTAAATCTCCAGAAATTGAACTAGTGTTCAGAACAGCTTTGCTGGTGGGATTTTCTGGACCTATGAAGACTTGAGCAGGACCCAGATCTTTTTCCTGGGCCACAGGAAAGTTCCAGAGGCATGTTACTCACCCTCTGAAGAAGTACATGGATGGTAAGTTGAAAGATGAAACACAGTTGAAGGATATAGAAGTGCAGTTATTTAAATTACAACTAGTTGAAGAACACACAGATGCAACCCAAAATAAAAAAGATTATAAAAAGCAGAATAAAGAAGAACAGGAAGTTAGGGCTCAGGGTATGATGTGGCAGGGAATGATGCACGGTGGTGGTGGTACTAGGGGGCGTTCCACTGGAAGACATTCAACTAATGCAACCATTTTCTGTGGACCCGAGAGACTAAAGATCAGGTTCCCAAATGGACAGGAAAATGAACTGTCCAACTGGACTGTATACACACGGATAATGGCTGGTACATCCTATACATCCACTTCCGGAGCCCTACGCTGACATCTATGGGGCTCTTCTGGAACCTGAAACGTTAACACAACAGGCTGAGGTTCATTTGCTCTTTCACGCATGGAATCCTTGAATACAATCTCTGGCTCCATACCACACGCCTGTTGACCCTCTGCATTGTACTCTGAATTATGAAAGAGAAAGTGATGAAGTATGTAAGGAGCTTTTCAAGGAAGTGAAGAAACCGATTGGCAAATTGAATCTCATTATGCGTATATAGGTGAAGAGGGAGTACCAGCCCACTGTAAATTCAGTGATGAAGAACTTATCTGGTACAAAATGGAGGCCACGGCGGTGCCCCATCTTTTGTTAGCCTTAGCATCAGGAGAAGAAGTTAGGGAACTAGGTCCAAAGGTTAAATATCTTAGTAGCCTATAAGACTGGTTCAGTTCGGATCTTCTGTGAGTTCAGTATACACCTTCCAGTGAAGCCTATCAAATTAATGAGACGTCAGTAAATTCCGTAATCTTGGGACATTTGGTACTGACACGTGACCACGGGCGTGAACATTAAGATCATGATTTAGCAAAATTTATGCTGGAAGATTTCTAGATGATCTTTGGTCGAAAGGTCCTTTTGATGTTGGGTTTTGCAGAAATTACACTCCTATTAAACTAGATATTGACAGTGTTCTGCTTCACAATGAAGTGTACCACTTTGATTTGTTTTAAAAGCAGATAAAAACAGTTACCAGATGGCGCAGGATTTTAGACCTATAAATTATGTAACCAAAACACCTGTTTTGTTCGTTTCAGATCCACATCCGCTTTTGACCTCACTGGGCCCAAACTACAAGTGGTTCACAGAGTGGACCATGCTAATGCTTTCTTTTGTCTGCCCTTAGCACCCGAGAGCCTCAAATATTTTACTTTTTTTCTAAAGGGGTTGTAAATGGTGTGTTGAATTAAAAGGTACAGGGTTCCAGGAAAGAGTTAGCAAATAGCAGAGCCCCCTTAGATTTCTTGGAAAACAGACAATCACTGTGAAACAATGGGTCTCGCTATTTTGAGCACAAAGACTAAAAGATCAAAAAGTCATGTGACACCCACTTATCATTCCCACTGTACATTCCATTTTGTTTTATATGGCATCAGCAGAATTCACTTTATTTTTCCTAAGTCAAACCAGATTGATGAAAGAACTTACAGCACTACACATTTAATACACACTGAACCACTCAAAACAGGAAGGCGAATGTTCACATATGGCTGTTGTTGTTGGGAAACATGATGTTTCATTGAGTGCAGCAGCAGAGGTGGTTGAGTGTAAGGATGAACAGTATTTCACAGTGAACACAGAGGTCATGACTCAGGTGCCCTCAGCACAGCCTGCTGAGGTGCTGGCCTTATGTTTGGCTTTGGAGGATGCAGCCCATCAAGAGGTGATGGTTTATTTTGACTCAGCACATGCATGTAACGTTGTTATTTGGGAACTGGCAGAATGGTGTAGAAATGAGTTTATGACGGCAAAAGGACAACAAAAAGCTCATAAAGATAAAGATCAAAGACAGTCACGGGCTGTGGAGGGGCCACTGTGGATGGCCAGTTCTTCCGGCAAGTATGTTTTATGAGGGAGCTCTGGAACAAGCCTTTGGTTTGTCTCATGTGGGCACCCAAGCCATGGTGGCCAAACTTTTCATGTGGTAGCATCCACATCATCGAGACTTGGTGCAGAATCTTTTTTTTAACAATAAATGTAAGACTTGTCTGCTGTTCAATGTTAAACCAACTCTCAAACCCAGTACGTTTTCACCCGCCCTGTGGCCAGGGGCTGAGATTTTTTCTTGATTATATTGTTATGATTGTTGATTCTTTTAAGGGCAGACCCGAGGCCTACCCCAGGTTCCACCTCAGTTATTAAATCATTGATTGATCATTATATCCCCACTCATGGTTTATTAGTTCTGATTCACTCTGACAATGATCCTTATTTTTGTAATAAACATTTTGATAAGGTTGAGAAAATGCTGGGACTAAAAAACAAATTTGGTTCAGTTCATCATCCCCAACAGCAAGGCAAAATTGAACACATGAACAGGAATTTCAAAGTCAAATTGGCAAAAATCTGTACTACCACAAAAATGAACTGGGTGCAGGCTTTCCCACTGACTTTTCTAACAATTAGGCGAACTTTGACTCACTCCACAGGTTTCTCTCCATATGAACTCTTGACAGGTCGACTAATGCCAGGTCCTCCAGCTACCATCCCCTGCAGGAGGTGTCACTCCCGGACCTGTCATTTAAGCCCTACTGGTCACAATTGCATTCTCTTGCATGTCACATTTCTTCACAGGTCGCTGATTTCATCAGCCAGAACCAGACAGACGATTCAGAACCATTTATCCCTGTGTACCTGCAGGTGCTGACACAGGAAGTGGTCACACCTTAAGTGGACTGGTCTTTTTAAGTGGGCAGGGTTATTGCGGTTGGAAGGAAAAGGGACTTGCTGGTATTTTTTTTTTCATGATTACCTGCAAAGGATAAATACTGACTTTTTTGTTTTTTTAACTTTTGTTCTGTTTCATTCTTGTATTTCTTATGTCTGCTTATTTTGAGGACCTGGGATTCCCAAGGTCCAAGAGGGGGAGAGTAGCCTTAGGGGTTTCATGGGACTGCTTGCATATATTGTTATTATAATTTTGCTTTTAGGAGCAGCCTCATGGTAAGACAGAGACCACGGTAATCACTGGTGTTTCTCCAATGCAAAACAACCAGGTTACTTCTTGCAGAACAGGCGGTCCACATGACGAAGAGGGATGGCCTGGTTTGTATGGGTCCTGGACCATTGCTTAAAATTGTTTCTTGGTCTGCTAGCTACAACCTGCATGGTTGACTTAATTAATCATACTGTTCCACAGAACTCTAACTGTCTATATTGGGACAACATCTATCTTCTTGACCCAGTTACGAAATGAAAACCTGTCTTTGACAGACAGGTGGCGCCAGACAGTTTTTCTTGTGCCAAACTTTTTACAGGTCTGGCTCATACACTTCGACAGGTAAACCAGTCGTGGTGTTTAGATGTACGGACGGTAATTAACGTCTCTCTCCAGAGCCGTGCAGACATTAGGTGATGGTGTGGTAAGAATCAATTGTATAACAAACTTTCCAGAAAGGCCACAGGTCTGTGTGCCCTAGTGACTTTAATAGTTCCACTTGTGGTAATTCCTTTGAAGTATAACAATTCCTTAAACAACAGCTGCCATTGGAGTTCCTCGAGGTGTTCCTGATTAATATAACCTGGTTGACCAACATGCAGCAGGTTTTGAGTCATCTCTGTTTTGGTGGGTCACAAGTAATAAAGATGTTGATCAGATTAACTATGTGCATTATAATACACAGAGGCTTAGTAAATATATACAAGCAGGTTTTGAAGCTATGAAAGAACTATGGCGTCACATCTCTGCCATTAATTGAACGGCAGGTATTTGATAACTGAATGAGCGTATCCTACGCCACTGCACTGTGCAGTCCTAACTGAGCGTGTCCAGAGCTCTCACCACGTGCACGCAGAGTTCTGACCAAGCTTGCAGAGCTCTGACTTCACACTCACTTTTTTTTTCTCTTCGGATAGAAAGTGCAGTGGGGTTTTTTTTGTGCTGGAAGTTTCATTTGCCAAGTATGCCTAAATGCGTGTTCAAGAATCAAGGTCTGGAACAAATTTGAAGTTTTCCACCAAAAGATTTGTTCCTAACATGTAAGTGCTAATGACAGAGCTCTGGGTCTTTAAAATGTCCCTATCTGGGGGACGATGAAAAAGACGCCCTCTGATCCTTGACCCATCAATTTAAACACAATGATTATGCATAAGCAAACAGTAGGCTGGGTCTTCATCTCCGATTGGTCCTTTGTGCCTCCTTCCTCACTTGTAGTTTCTTGTGGATTCTGTCCCAGGTGAACTGTTTTTTTTCAACTGGTCTGTGAATGCCATCCTCCACATGAGCTGGTTTAAGGACCCCGCATTCCTGTTGACACTTCTGCTGGCATGCACCTCCAACTGTAATTCTCACCAAAGAGCAGCTTGTCCTTTAATATAATTCCAACCTCTGTGGAAAATCAGAATTACACAGTATGCTTTGCAAACTACATATTCATGCAAACTTTTAATCACTAAGCATTTCAAATGAATAAAGCAAATCAGATTATGTTAAGTTTTATTGAACTGGAAACTGCTTCTCTTCTTCAGACTCTAAGAGCCTTCGTAGAAAATTGTTAGGTTCAAATAACCTAAAACATTTATTTCTGCAAAAGAAGGCAGACAGAGGCAATTAGGTTCCTTTTACTTGCAAGGAGAGACGGAAAGGAGGTGCCCCAATCGCCTCTAAGCACCCCTTTCTGGACCTTTACTATTTATTAAAATCAGGGAGTGCCCTAGTTACAATCAGATGCAGTTCTGAAGGAGGGGTGAAAGGAAAGAAAAAAACACCGCTGCACCTGGGGACAAGAGTTATACATAGTTTCAGATTCTCAGCTCGCATGTTGTCAGTGTTGGGTCTTGTCACTCCCTCAGCCACAGGTCTCCTTAGCAACAGGCCTTCAGCAAAGCAGCAAGGTCAGCAAAAACAGCACACTGTATAATATCAGAGCAAGCCACATTTCAGACGCTGATTGTAGGTTCTGCAAATGGATGACAAAAGATTTTAGGATATGTACAGTTCACTAACAAAACTCAATGAAGTTGTGGAAAACCACTCTTGAAACCAATGGCAAGCCACTTGCACAAGTCCATCAAATGTGGCATGTGCCAAGGAGATGCTCTGTCCCAACTGTTGTTCTGCATAGGTCTGAACCCCCTCAACCAAATAATCAACAAGACTGGCAATGGATACCAACTAAGGAATGGGGCAGCCATCAGTCACCTCCTCTACATGGATGACATCAAGCTATTTGCTCAGAGTGAGCCCGACATTAAGTCCCTGATCCACACCACCAGGATCAACAGTATTGACATTGGGATGTCATTCAGGTTTGAGAAATAATAAAAAAAAAAATTAATAAAAAAAGAAGTCAGAGGAAAGCCTTTTCTTGCCTTGTTTCCAACTCCTTTCTTTATGTAAAACTGTGGAAAACACAAAATACAATGATAAATATCTTACAAAAGTATTCACTTACTTTCCCAATCAAATTAAAATGTCTACAGAAAAATGAGAACAAAATCTAGCTTATGATTTATTAAATAATACCCATAAACATAATTCCTAAACATAACATCTTCTCAGCTTTATATATAACCTAATACAAAATATTTACAGTACTTACAGACAAATAGTGCCCAAGGCATCAACCAGTGAAAGATTTAGCTTAGTTATGAGTGACTGTACTCTGTCAGCATCAAAATGGTAAGCTATGAGTTGTAGCAATAAATTACCAAAGGGTGGCACTATTACGTCCAAGTTGCACAAATTTCTTAAGGAGACAGAACACTGCCAGTCATCAGATACCCTGCAGGAATAATAAGATGGCCAAAGGAAGAGATACAGACAACGGATGTTAAGACATCAAAGCTCCTCACCATACATAGAGGGTTCCATCCCAAATCCAGCACCTTGAGACTGTATGTTAGCCGCAAGAAAGGAGGCCAAGGACTACTGAGTGTGGAAGCCACTATCCAGGATGAAACATCCAAGATGCATGAATATATCAGGCTCAATGCTCCAACTAACAGTGAATTTCTCTGACAATGGACAGCTGAGGATGCGATGTTGGAGGACAAATCCTGGTGCGGCCATGATGCAGTGGAAAGGGCAGTTGGCCTCTGATCAAAGATCGCAGGTTTGATTCCCACCTTGCCCACCCATGTGTTGAAGTGTCCTTGGGCAAGACACTGAACCCCACATTGCCGCTGATGAAAAGTTGGTGCCAGTGTTTGGCAGCGGAGCCACCATCAGTGTGTGTGAATGGGACTGTGACTGTAAAGCGCTCAGACCTATGCAGAATGAGAGAGGACACTTTGACACATGAGCAGGCAAGGTGGGAATTGAACCTACAATCTTTTGATCAGAGGAAGACCATCCTACAGCTGCACCACTGCCACCCCATGGAAATGCCAGCTTTGCTCTTTGTCTCTGGACACATTTTTAATCCACAATCTGCATTAGAAGCTATATTCCACTGTTCTTCTTACAAATAAAGTAGAAATCAGCATCATTGTAGATGCGTTGCACAGCTGTTTCTGCTGACCAGTTCTTCAATAATTTGAAGCAGACAAAACGTGTGGGGCTTGATTAACACTTCACTGAAAGCTGCTGGCGTCAAGAATGATTGTTTGAATTTTAAGCAGGCAGAAACGAAGTTGCTCAGCAGGGGAGTTGACAATCAATGCCAGAGGGAGGCTTTATTGTTTACGTCTTCCTTGGTGGGACTTATTCACAGTGTCACTTTATTATTGGAGAGGAGCATGACAATAAAATCACATTAAATGCTTATGGTGCGGGGTGACTTGAGTCAAATGCTCATTGCTGATGTGTCACTACTTGTGAATAAAAGCTTTTTTCTGCCTTGTTAGAGGCCACAGGCCAGCTGGGAGTTTGATTATTTTCTTTCCCATCATTTCTTCAGCTATCGGTCAAAGCTGACAGAAGCTCCTTAAGGGAATGTTAACGCTGCCAAGTCACATTTACAGTCTTTCTGGTTTCATAACTTCTAGGTTGATGTTTTATTCTTTGATAAAAAATATTTTTTTCTTTTGTTCCCATGCTGAGCTTTGACCTACTGGACATTCAGAAGTTCAAACGTGATATTGGTTTTTGTAAAGTTGGTTAGAGGAAGTTCGTATTTCATTACAAACAGAGAGATGTTTGTGTTGCAGCTTTGAGTAAGAGCGGAGACTAAATTCTTCCAGGCTATGCTGTCCTGTCTCTTGGAAGTTTGGAGCTGTAGCTGGACTGCTTCTAAGTTGTCCTTATCTCAGCAACATTTCCTGAGGTCTCTGGGTTTCTTTGCTCAACACTTCCATCCATCCATTTTTTCATCCATCCATCCATCCACCCATCTGTCAGCCATCCATCAATATATCCATCCCTTTTCCTTCCATTTTTTTTTCCATCCATCCCTTATCTATTCATCTATTTTTTACCTATTTGTCTATCCATCCATCCATCTATTCCTCATCCATCAATGATTTATTTGTCTACCATGTATTCATTCGCCCATGCAACCATCTCCCCTTATATATCCATCTCTTATCCTTTCATCCATCCATCCATCCATTTTTTTTCTGCTTATCCGGGTCACGGGGGCAGCAGTTTAAGCAAAGATGCCCAGACTTCCCTCTCCCAGGCCAGTCAAGAGAAATAGTCTCTCCAGCGTGTCCTGGGGCCACCTCCCAGTGAGACATGCCCGGAACACCTCCCCAAGGAGGCGTCCAGGGGGCATCCAAACCAGATGCCCGAGCCACCTCAACTTGCTCCTCTCAATGTGGAGAAGCAGCGGCTCGACTCCGAGCTCCTCCCGGGTGACCAAGCTTCTCACCCTATCTCTAAGTGAGCGCCCAGCCACCCTACGGAGGAAGCTCATTTTGGTCGCTTGTATCCAGGAACTCATTCTTTCAGTTAAGACCCAGAGCTCATGACCAAAGATGAGTATTGGAGCGTAGATCGACAGGTAAATTGAGAGCTTTGCTTTCTGGCTTAGTTCTCTCTTTGCCACGACAGACCGGAACAGCGACCGCATGACGGTGGATGCTGTACCAATCCACCTGTTGATCTCACGCTCTGATCTTCCCTCACTCATGAACAAGACCTCAAGATACTTAAACTTTTTCACTTTGGGAAGGAGCACTCCACCCAACCAGAGAGGACATACTACCTTTCTCCGGTCGAACCATGGCATCAGACTTAGCGGTGCTGACCCTCATCCCAGCTGCCTCACAGTCAGCTGCAAACTGTTCCATTGCATGCTGGAGGTCCTGGCTCGATGAAGCCAACAGGACAACATCATCTGTAAAGAGCAGAGAGAAAATCCTGTGGTTTACAAACCAGATCCCCAGCGGCCCCTGGCTGCACCTAGAAATTCTGTCCATAAAGACTTTGAATAGAACCGGTGACAAAGGGCAGCCCTCCCGGAGTCCAACATGCACCAGGAACAGGTCTGACTTACTGCCAGCTATGCGGACCAAGCTCCTGCTCTGGTCATACAGAGACCGGACAGTCCTGAGTAAGGCTCCCTTATTCCCAAAGTACCCTCCACAGGACATGGGGCACACGGTCAAACACCTTCTCCAAATCCACAAAACACATATGGACAGGATGAGCGAACTCCCACAAACCCTCCAGCACTAGACAGAGTGTAGAGCTGATCCACAGTTATAAGACCAGGACAGAAACCGCATTGTTGTTCTTGGGTCTGAGGTTTGACTATCGGCCGAACTTTACTCTCCAGTACCCTGGCATAGACTTTCCCAGAGAGGCTGAGGAGTGTGATTCCCCGGTAGTTAGAACACAGCCACCGGTCCCCCTTCATAAAAAGGGGAACCACCACCCCTGTCTGCCAGTCCAGTGGTACAGTTCCCAAATGCAACGTGATGCTGCAGAGATGTGTTAACCAAGACACTCCCACAGCATCCAGAGACTTGAGGTACTCAGGAAGGCCCTCGTCCACTCCCGGTGCCTTGCCACCGAGGAGCTTGTTGACTACCTCTGTGACTTCAGCTTGGGCAGCCCCACCCCAAGGCTCTCAGCCTCTGCTTCCTTAACAGGAGGCGTGTCAGCAGGATTGAGGAGATCCTCTAAGTATTTTTTCCACCGCCCAACAATGTCCCCAGTTGAAGTGAGGAGCTCCCTACCTGCACTGAAAACGGTGCTTGCAGAAAACTGCTTTTCCCTCTTGAGGTGCCGGACAGTTTGCCAGAACCTCTTTGAGGCCAACCAAAATTCCTGAAAGTGAATCTGTATATTCACCCATTGATTCATCCATAATCCATGTGTCATTTATCTATCCATCTATCCATTTGTGGTAGAGCGGGTGTGTTAAGGACCAACGAAAGGTCGATTGCACACAAAGAGCAAGAGGCCCGTGTCCACAATTTAAAAATTAATTTTATTACAAAAATGACTAAAAACAGCACAAACAAAAACACTAAACCAAAGTTGGGGGAACAGAAAACTCAGTGTCTGAGGCCCAGGGCCGCTATAAAGTGGAGGTTACAAAAAATATATCCTGCTCAAATTCACCCACTCACGTGATGCAGAGCACACACTCAATTTGTGAATCCCTTCACCCAAGACACAGCAATCCACCCGGGGGAAGACCTCCACTTAAACAGCGGCCACGCTCGGGTCCTCAGCACTGAAGGAATGGGGCCACAAAAGAAAAGTACAGTTAAAAGGTTTCACACCACAATACAGACACTCCCATGCATCAAAACAGCAACGTGAACAACGAGCAGTTCAACAGTCCGTGGGTTGCTGGTAGGCAACCCTCCGTTAATCCCTTTGACGGGGAGGGGGAGCGAGTCCGTATCGGAATGCCCCGTCCATCAGCTGGACCGCTCGAATCCGTGGCCGCGGGCATCCACGCTAGCAGAAACCCCGTCACACGTCTGACGCGTTCACAAACAGGAGAGTGTAGCCAAGTTAAAAGTCAATCCTAAGAAAGCAGCAGCTGTCTCCAAAACCAGAACCAGAAGGGCCCGGGTTCGTCACCTGAGAGGGACAAGCTGCACCATGCCCAAGAATGCAGGGGCGTTAATGGAGCTAGCGAGTGATGTTTTTCTCTCTGGAGCTGTAAGGCTAACCAGAGGGTGCAACCAGAAGTGGGTGGTTCCAAAGGCCAAGAGATGCCCCTGGTGGCCAGTGGGGACTTTAGCATTTTTATATCGCCCAAAAAGGGCACTGCCTGCAATTAATCACACAGCAACACCTGTGCCAATTAATTCTGCTACACATCCATCTATTTAACCATCCATTTCTCATCAATTCCTCAACCTTCCTTCCATCCATCCATCCTTTTTTTTTTTGCAGTGATAGCTCCAGTGTAGGTATCATTTCTGTTCGGCCTGTCAGATTGGTATGGGGCTTTCGACTAGTGATGACTTTGCAATATTTGATTGGCTGCACAATGACCTGCTGTCATGTAAGATTGCGATTGGACAAATTACTTTACGGTTGGCCGGAGCAGATTTCGACACTAAAAGGCTATATCTGAATTCCACCTTACTCTTTAACTGCTAAAAAACTATATAGTGCAGGACTATCTACTGCCCTGGATTTTAAAAGCAATTCAGGCACCATGCTCACTACTTTTTTGTTAAGAGCGAATATAACGTCATCGAAGTGAAAATTCAATCAAAACAAGCATTTTACGAAGACTGTTTATGAGTCTACCATGTTCTGACAAGGAAAAAACTGGTGGTTTACTTGAAAATCACTTTTAAATATTGTTTTTAGCTGAAATTGTGCAAATGCAATGCATTGCGGTCCATATTCCCCAATCTAGTGAGCATCAATGCACATTGGTTATTCACAGAGAATTGTAGGAAATTTCTAGGGCACTCAATTTTGGAATTTTAGATTCGGACAGCTCTACAAATTGGCAAACACACTAAATCGTGAGTAGTGAAGGAATTCAGACAAAGCTTAAGTAGTTTGACTAAGTGGTGTGACCAGCAATTCGAACATAGTTTGCCTTAGTTGTGTTACCGTAGTGTGACGTCATCACTAGTTGCAAGCCCCTGTACTGATCTGACATGCCATACACAAATGGTACCTACACCAGCAGTGTTGATAATTGTAAACACCGATCTTGCCTTTTGTCAGGTTCCACCCAATTTTAAACACGCAGTATTGAGACTACTGTTAAGAAAGGAAGGCTAAATACTACAACGTTTTCAAATTATAGACCAATATCCAATCTATTGTTTTGTGAAAAATCTTAGAGAACATTACAAAACGTACAAACAGTTGGTCTCTTTCTTAAATGCTCTTGAAATCCTGGAACCTTTCCAGTCAGGGTCAGGGACCCAGACTGCTCTTAAAAAAAGTGATGTTTAGTGAGGAACAGATCCAGGTGAGTTGGTTGTGGTCTTATCTCACAGAAAGGTCTTTTAATGTCAGTATGGACCTTCAGTCTTCCAAGTGTTACCCTTTGAAGTGGAGAGTTCTTCAGGGGTCAGCCCATTGTTGTTTTCTGTTAACTTGCTGCCACTGAGAATGTTGAGCCAAAGGCACAAGTTGAATTTAATCTGTAGGCTGACAACTGTCACTGCCAGAGACTGTAGAGACTGGCTGAAAAGTTTGGGATAAAGTGGTGATAAATCCAGCCATGCCACGAAAAGCCCTTAACTGTCCTCTAGTTTGTAGTACAGGACAGGACTCAATTGCGTGGACTTTGTGAACTTGGGGTTTTATTACTCCCCCTCCAATAGTGTACCTTGGTTACACTATTGGTCAGTTTCATTTTGAGTGAAAAACACACTTAGCTGGATTGATGGTTAGGCCAGATGTAGCCTCAGACAATAACCTCAGTTTTGTTTTTGTTTAACTGAAGTAAGTTGTGACACATCCAGTCATTAATGTCCTCGATGCATTTACCAAGAGCCTGCAGAGGCCTCAGTCTTCTGGTGTCATTGTAATATATATCTGCAGAGCTATGGTAACTAATGTTGTTCTTTATAACCTGGGTCAGTGGGAGCATGTAGATATTAAATAGAAATGACCCCAGGGTGGAGCCTTGGGGAACTCCACATGTAATTTCTGTCAGCTTTGATGTGAAGTTACCAACTGAATCCTAACCTAAATCACATACAGTAATCTTGGAACTAGTCAGACCTTTGGAAATCAATAATTCAAGAATATGCCCTCTGTTGTGTGTGGGCCTTGATACATGTTCGGTCAACACAAAATTTTCCAAAGTGTTATTCAGGTCTTTAGTCCCTTTGTTCTGAGAGTTGTCAACATGGATGTTAAAATTTCCAACAATTATACAGTCAAAATCAACACAGATCATAGACAGCAGTTCACTAAACTCATGGTTAAAATCTTCACAATCTGGGGGTCCGGTAGATATTTATAAATATGGTTTTGAATGAGGCCTTCAGCTGTAGGGCTGAGTTTTCAAAACATGGAAAGCTTCCAAAACATAGCTTCTACACTGAAATAGTTCATTGAACAAAACTGCTACACCCCCCACCCCCAACCCCACTTCTGTCTGTTCTTTCCTCACTGATAACACCATAGTTCGGAGGGGTAGACTTGATGAGAGCAGTTGAACTGTTATTTTCATCTAACCAGGTTTCAGCGAAAAACATAAAATCAAGGTTGTACTCAGTAATAAAATAATTAAAAATGTTTTCCCTGCTAAAGACCTGACGTTTGACGATGCTAACTTAAGAGGTCTAGGAGTAACAGCATTGTCATTTGCCTTGTGTTTCTGGATAGGAACAAAAGGTATGCTTACCTCAGTTAAAATCCTTTGTCTTTGTTTTGGCCAAACCACATTCCTCCTGTTAGTAACAAGCACAGGAATTGTGTAAGTTTCTTTATGAACAGGGTCTCAGGTTTTTATTGAGAAAGTCATGACTGTTGGTAATTTCACAGCATGGACCCTCCACACATCAAACTGCGGAGACAGGATATGAAGTCGTATGGGGGGGGGGGGTTTTCGTTTCCCCTTTTAGATTTTTTGGACGGGGGGTTACGGAGGACAAAAATTGATTGGCCAGGAGAGTAGATCTAAGCTCAATACCTACTCGCTCCATCATCTGTTCAGAGAATTTCAGGTGGGGGGCAAGAGGGGTAAAGGGAGGAGGGGGACCTGTCAGGGGTTTGGTGATGTTTGGGTTGGTGAAGAACATCCATCATCCTCATTTGTGCTTTTCGGGGGCTTGGAGGCAGATAAAAAGTCTTTCCCATTTTTGATGTTTTTCTCCAGTGGGGGCAAGTCCATCTCTTGCATGAATCCAGTCTGTGTCTGGCCTTGACATTGAGATAAGTCTTTGTTTATCTCAGTCTTGGCATGACGTAGGTAGTAACAAAGTTTAATTCCTGACTTGTTCAAATAGAATCCATTTGCTTTAAAAAGATTCCAACATTCCCAGAAAATGTGAAAGTTGTTAATAAAGTTAACTCCGTTGTCAGAACACGCCACAGAAAGCCTCCCGTTTAGTGCCAACAGCTTGCTGAATCTTTCTTCTCCTCTTCGGATAGCTGGTATGGGACCACTGATGAAAACAGCTGCATTCAGAGAGCTCACAGTTCTTATCAGTCCAGTGAAGTCTTGCTTTAGGACTTTAGATGAGGATTATCTCTCGATTATTTGTTGTTGTGCAAGATGCTGTTTCTTTCTCTGTCGTGGTATCTGTGCCTTTTAGCTGCACGTTAGCTTTGTCTTCTCTGCTGAGCTGAGGTAGTGACAAAGTAGTGTTGTTTCTATAAAGTCCATTTACTTCTACATTCACTTCAATGAGGCAAACCTTTATTTCAAGCACTGTTATCTTCACAAGAAGGTCTTGGTAATCCTTTGTGGAGAAGGAAGGCATCTAACCCTGTTGCTAATTAGCCTCGAGTTAGCTTCTGTACTGTAGATCAGGCTTCAGCTGTGTGTGTGGGCCATGCACACGTAGTGCTTAAGATAATAATTCCAAAGGAATGTTAGAAAAAAAATTATTTGTTTTGAGTAAAAAAGAAAAAAAGATGACCCGATAGTTTAAAAGTATTCAAAAGTTATTGCTGGTGTGATTAAAAAGAAATACATAATCAGCAGAAATTAAAAGCAGAGGAGAGAGCAAAGCAGTGTGCGTCCGCACTGTAGCAAAAGAGGGAGGATTTTCAGATATCTCATGTGCATCTTTTAAAATGTTACTGCCTTAAAGGACTAAAGAGATTGATGAAATACTTCAGGGAACTTGTGGCAGCCTCAATATTAGAGAAAAAACATGAAATTCAGCACTTTTAGAGAACCTGCAGGATCCTCTGTAGAGGACTGTCTTCTCAATGAAAGATTCATTAGGTCATGGGTGGAAATTAATTCATGGCCTGATCTTATAGAAACTGCAAAAGAAACCATACATCAAACCAAAATCCTTCAACATTTGTTAAAACTAATAAAAGTTACATTCAGTACATACATTCTCACACACAGAAACAGTCAAACCAACCCACACATACACACACACGCCCATGAACAAAGAAACAAACATACACACATAAACCAACACTCTTACACAGAAACTAACACAACCCACATGCACACAGACAAACCCTGTCATATACACACAGCCCCCCCTACCTCACACACACACACACACACACAAGCAAGCAAGCAAGCACACATACACACACAGGAACACACTCAAACCCACACATACACATCCATAGAAACACAACTGCATAATAACATAAAAAACATACACAAATATACACACAGGTCACATTGCATGAGTGCTCTAGCATCATGCATGTTCAGTTTAGACCTTGGACAGATGGCAGTCCCAGCACCTCTCAACCATGTGGACAGAAGGACACTAGAACTGCCACAGGGCCCCCCATCTCAGCCTTTTCTTCAAAGTGACAAATGGACAGGCACACTGTTTAATGCAGATCTGCACAGCCTTCCTCTGCAGCTCTGGCTTCTGTTTTAGCTCAGTGACTTCCCACCATCTTACTTCTGATCTTTCACTAAGGACAGGCTCATGATCTCTGAACCTGTGTCAGGACATAAGCCATCCACTGACTGCCCTCTAACCTGCAGGAGTAACCCTCCTTAATGTTTTCTTTGGCCATTAGTGTTTCCTCCACAAGTAAAAAAAACAGAAAGTTGACAAATGCTAAAGAAATACACTTGTCACACAGTTGCTGTTAGAAATCAATGATGATGCATTCACAAATTTGATTCTAGTCTTCAGAACGAGGATTTTTCTAGACACCATCCCTCACCTTATGAAGAGCAGAAATTGATGAAAATCTAAAAGAAACGGTAAATGTCTACACGCTCAAATGGCTGCAAGCTTTACCTCACATCTGGAACACAAACAACCAGAGACTTAAGTTCATCTGTTGATTTATTCGTCAAAAGTTTCAATAACAAACTCATATCAATATTAGACAAAGTCACTCCATTAAAAATAAAAACAGTTCAAACCAGAGCACCTCCTTGTTGGAGAGCAGAGGAAACCAAGAGACTTAAGAGAATCTCTGGGGTTGCAGACCAAATTGGCGCAAAAAAAGACTAGCTATTCATCACCACATTTGGCAGGGCTCTGGCTGGGCTATTCAAGAACAGTCACAGAGTTGTTGTGAAGCCACTCCTTGGTTATTTTAGCTGTGTGTTAAGGGTCATTGTTTTGCTGGAAGGTGAACCTTCGGTCCAGTCTGAGGTCCTTAGCAGTCAGGAGAAGGTTTTCTTCCAGGATATCCCTGTACTTGACCACATTCATCTTTTCCTCAATTGCAACCAGTCCTGTCCCTGCAGCTGAAAAACACCCCCACAGCATGATGCTGCCACCACCATGCTTCAATGATGGGACTGTATTGGACAGGTGATGAGCTGTGCCTGCTTTTCTCCACACATACCACTTAGAATTAAGGCCAAAAAGTTCTATCTTGGTCTCATCAGACCAGATAATCTTATTTCTTACCATCTTGGAGTCCTTCAGGTGTTTTTTTTAGAAAACCCCATTCAGGCTTTTAAGGGGGGGTAGATAGCCGAACACCACCTCGAATGGAGAAAATCCTGTTGCAGAGGACAGCAGAGTGTTGTGAGCGTATAAGGCCCGGACCACATTCTCTGCCCAAGAGGTGGGGTTCCAGCTGCTGAGGATACGCAGCAATGTCTCCAGCTGTTGGTTGAGGCGCTCTGTCTTTTCATTGGACAGGGGGTGGAATCCCTTGATTAGAGGAATGGATACAAAGTTATTTAACTGGAATAATTCAGTCTGTCAACATTGATCAATACGTGTCCACTAATCTTACTAATACTTGCGGTGTCCCTCAAGGTTCTGTTTTAGGACCTACATTATTTAAAATGTACATTAATGATATATTCACTGTATCAAAAATATTTAAACTTGTGTTGTACGCTGATGACACAAATATATTGTATAGCTATGATAGTTATATCGTAATTAGCAATATTAATGAGGAACTGCAAATTATTTAAAAAAATGGCTTGATAGCAACAAACTTTCAATAAACCGAAACAAAACAGAAGTTATATTATTTGGCAATCATAAAGAAAATGCCAATCAAGAAATAAATATAAATGGAGAACAAATAGAAAGATTTCTGGAAAACACATTTTAGGATTAATAATTGATTCCAAATTATCTTGGAAATTGCACATAAGACTCCTAAAAATGAAAGTTTCAAAAAACACCTCAATAATCAATAAATGTAAACACTATTTCAACTACAATGCGCTTCACACATTGCATTCCTCATTGATACTTCCTTACCTCCCATACTGTAACGAAGTATGGGGAAATCACAAATCCACATTATATCCATTATACATACAACAAAAACAAGCAATTAGGATCATACACAAGAGTGGTTTTCTGGGGCATACTCATCAGCTTTTCTTACAGTCGAAATGATTAAACTTACAGGATCTCACAAATTATCAAACAGCTCAAATACTATTTAAAGAATATAACTTACCATGCAATATCCAGAAGCTATTCATATTGAGAGATAATTCCCATAAACTAAGTAATAGGGAAATTTAAATACCCTAAATTACGAACAAAAAGCAGAGAATTTTGTGTGTTGGTGTGTGGAGTAAAAATATGGAACAATATGGAGTTAGAACACAGAAAATGCTAAAATACATATATGTTCAAAACAACCTATAAATGTATGATATTGGAAAAATACAAGAACTTGTGATGTGTGGATTATTACAGCATGCATTGTATATGTGCAATAGTAGACAAAAGACTGCACGTAGTGAAAATGTGAGACTATATATGCAGACATAAACGTATGGAGACATACAAATACTGTGGTCATTATTCTGTTCATAGGGAATGTTGTATTGAACTTCAGCGGTGCTTGATATTATTATAAGTTGCCACCATTGTAATAATTTATCTTGTTGTTTGTCTAGTGTTTTCAACAAAGATTCCTGGAAAAAGGATAACAGATTGGTTGTTGGAACGGCTGGTGGGGGCTAATGGTTCCTCCCGTAGAATTTACCAGAATCATGTGTGTGTCTATTGCAATGAGAGTGGTTGTGCAATGCTTTAGGTACACCCTCTAATCTATAAAATGGGACTGAACAGATATTCGGGGGCTTCTTTCATCTGACTGGGTTAACTGCATTTGGGCTCCGATGGATGATCGGAAAATGAAGATCTTCTGAATTTATTCTTGAATAAACAAGAATTGGAGTAGACAGAAGAAAAAAAAGGCAAATTCACACTGCAGCTCACAGTCCACGAACCAGGGACTGCAGAGTAAAAGGAGTGAAACCTAAGGAGATTGTTGAAAACAATTAGAATAGTTTAATGTTTACTTGTTTCCTCCCTCACATAATTGGTTAAAAAAGTAGTGCTTAAGTTTCATGGAACAAGGGAAATATTATGAAATTATAAGAATTGTTACGTTACAAATAAAATGATTAAGATTAAATGTCATGATTAAGGTCTAGTCAAATAAAAAATGTATTGAAAGTAACTTTGAGTTACAAGATGATGCGAATCAGAATGAAATCAACAACAACTAAAGTTAACAAAGATGTTTTAGAAAATAAGGTTAATTTAGGATACCACTTAATTCACGTCAGAGGATTTAAAAGGTCATGAAAATATGAGAATTTTAAAAGAGAATTAAAAACAATTAATGTTTAGGGTTTCTGGCGAATTTAATAAAAGTTCAAATGGAAGTAATGACTCTAAACGTGTGAAAAAAAAAGGAAAGCTTACAGAAAATAAGTAAATAAAATGCTTCTGTAGAACAAACATCTGCAGAAATCCGGATACAGGAAATAAAAGTCACATTTAAAAAAAAGATTTAAGTAGAGTTGTCAGGGTACGGAAGCAGATCCCAGAGCAGAGTCAGAGGAGTTGAAGAAACAGTTTTATTCCACCAAAAACATATTGAATAAACCAGCAGGGAGAAGCAGCCAAGAACATGCTTTTATAGAGAGGAAAATGATGATAAGGAGCAGGTGTGCAAGGAGGCAGCCCCAGGATGAGAGATAGCCACGCCCCCTGCTACACACTGCTCTGTAGAAACAAAACGACAAAATTAACACAAAACAACCACAAGGAAAGAAATAAGAAACCAAATCATAACAGGGACCCCCCTCAAGGATGAAGGAGTGGGGCACCCACGAACGCTCCTCAGGACCATAACCCTCCCAGTAAACCAGGAACTGCAGGCCACGACCCCGCCGCCGGACCCCCAGAAGGCAACGAACAGAAAAGGCCGGAGGCCATCCACAACCAGGGCGGGAGGAGGGGGCCCGGCCGGAGGGCAAAGAGTGCTGCAGGAGACAGGTTTTAGGAGAGACACATGAAAGGCCGGGTGGATGTGCATGAAGGGAGGCAACTTCAGGCGGACAACGGAGGGATTGATGACACGGTCGATCTCAAACGGACTGATGTAATGTGGAGAGAGTTTACGGGACTCACACTGCAGCGGGATGTCCCGAGTGGACAGCCAGACTTTCTGTCCCGGCCTGTAATCTGGGGCTGAAACCCTACGGCGGTCAGCCAGGGCACGGTTTCTGGAGGCAGTACGGGAAAGGGCAGTCCGGACCTCATGCCAAACACGGCGGACCCGTTGGAGATGGTCCTGAATGGAAGGTACGGCCACAGCTCTCTCCTAAGAGGAGAATAGGGGAGGCTGATAGCCGATGGAGGCCATGAAAAGGGACACACCAGTTGCTGAGGAGACCAGGGTGTTGTGGGAATACTCGACCCAGGTAAGATGAGTTGACCAGGAAGCGGGGTGATTGGCTGTCTCACAGCGCAAAGCCGGCTCCAGGTCTTGGTTGGCACGCTCAGTCAGGCCGTTGGTCTTGGGGTGGTACCCTGAGGACAGGCTTGCCGTGGCTCCAATAGCGCGGCAGAAGGCGGTCCACACCCTGATGTGAACTGGGGGCCACGGTCTGACACTATGTCCTGGGGAAGTCCGTGCAACCTGAACACATGCTGGACACGGAGGTTGGTAGTCTCAAAGGCAGACGGGAGCTTGGGAAGTGGCACAAAATGGACTGACTTAGAAAAACGATCAACAAAGGTCAAGATTCCGAGGGTGGAAGACCAGTAACAAAATCCACAGCTATGTGGGACCAGGGACGATGTGGTACAGGAAGCGGTCGCAGGAGTCCGGCTGGAGCTCTATGGGAGGACTTACCCCGGGCAAAGACAGAGCAGGCCGGGACATACTCTCGTGTGTCTGAGGCCATTAAGGGCCACCAGAAGCGCTGTTGTAGCATGGTCAAAGTCTGGTGTATCCCAGGATGGCAGGCCATCTTGAAGCAGTGACCCCACTGCAGCTCAGAGGAGCGAGCAGGTGGAGAACAAGCAGAAGACCAGGAGGGCATTGTGGAGGAGAGGAAAGTTTCTCCAGGGTTCTCTGAACCTCCCGCTCCACCTCCCAGATGGGTGTACCAAACACAAAGGACTGTGGCAGGATGGTGTCCTGGGGTGCATTGCTCAAAGCAGGCACATCAAATTGTCTGGACAGTGCATCTGGCTTCACATTATGAGAACCTGGGCGATATGTGAGAGTGAAGTCAAAACGTCCCAGGAAAAGGGATCACCTGGCCTGATGGGGGTTCAGTCTGCAAGCAGAATGGAGGTGTATGTTCTTATGGTCAGCCCATACTAGGAAAGGTTGAGACGCTCCCTCCAACCAATGCCGCCACTCCGTCAAGGCCAGCACGACAGCCAACAACTCTCGGTTTCCCACGTCATAATTCCTCTCTGCAGAAGAGAGCTGCCGAGAGAAGAAGGCGCAGGGATGTACCTTCTGATCAGAGGATGACCGTTGGGAAAGCACAGCCCCAACTCCTGACTCTGATGCATCCACTTCCACCACGAACTGAGCTGCAGGATCAGGGTGAGACAACACAGGAGCAGAGCAAAACAGGCATTTCAGCTTGTAAAAGACAGAGGCGGCTTCTGAGGACCAGGAAAAAGGTTCCTTTACAGAAGTGAGTCCGGTGAGGGGAGAGGCCACAGAGCTGTAGTTCCGGATAAACCTATGATAAAAATTAGCAAACCCCAGAAATCGCCGGAGCTGCTTTCTACATGTGGGTGTAGGAGTTAATCTAAGTTAATCTAAGTACGTGCGTAGTTTAGTGAAACATGATCACAGTGAATGTCCCTAAGTTAAAACTAGTAGGAGATTAGTTTAGTAGTATTTTGAGTTTAGGAGAAGTTAATAATTCATTCCTTTGTGAATTAAGGTCAACAATGTACTCTTATATCATTTCTTCTTTACAAAAGCCTGGTTCAACCAGGAGAATATAAACTGAGATCAACAACTTTTTCCAAGAAGTCCTTGCCCAAAGAGTGAGACAAATCAATACAAAGTGTTTAAAACAACAGTACTATTCAAATACTATTTAAACCATCTATAAGTTATGGATTTTTTATTCAAACTTTGAGCAAAAGTTTCAGGCTACATATACAACCTAAATGTTTAGCTTATATGCCTTCTCTGAGTTATTTGTGTAAATTAATCTAGGTAAATTAGAGTTCTAAGATGCTAAAGAAATAAAGTTGGGTGAGAATAAAAGAAAAGCTCAGAATAATATAATAATATAATAATATCCCGGTGTAAATGGATCAGGAATTAATAAGTCATAACAGGAACAAACTATTAGAAGAAATATTTAAATAGTACAAACTGTGACATGTCATTACATTGTAGTCTTTAGATGCAGAGTAACAAAAAGGATCTTGGTTTTGCTTACATATCTTGCGTAATAGCCTGTGGTGTGAGAATCTCCAGGCATGTTTTCTCTGACTATTAATGTGGTATTTGTTTTGAGGCAAAATTCCTGTAATAGGACTTTTTTTTAGTTGGGATTAAATTATTGAATGCGTCCCCTTACAGACCCTTTTAGAAGTTTAGGGTGAATGGTGGATTTATTTAACATGTTTGCTTTCTAGTTTTGAATGTGAAGGAATGTGTTTTTCAATTATTCAGATTTGAGATTTAATTTTAGGAAATGTTTAGTGTTACTTCTATGAGTTTTGGTTAATGGTGAGAATTCTGTCAGAGGACAGAAGAAAATTAATGTGAAGACATATAAAGCGCATTTTAATGTCACTCACATGCAAGTCTGCCATAGCCCTTGGATTTATAATTTCATATTATATGAATTATGATGTCATTTTTGAAAATTGATTGAGTGAATAATGATGAATGAGTGGTGTGCATGATGAGTAGCAAGTAGTGAAAAATGTTCAAGTTACTAACAATTTAAACCTACACTGGAACGATCCTCAACTGGACTGATTCCTGCTTTGCTGAGTTAATGCATGAGAGCTCCTATAACTCCTTTGCTTGTACAGAATAAATGCTTCTGGTCGACCAATGCTTGCATCAATAAGACGCTGGTGTAGCATTTAAGAATTGAAATGAATGTGAATTTTGTCCTGCTGTTCAAGAGTGTGTATAATTACAGAAAAGTGAGTTTATGCTGAGAGTGGAGAAACGGATATGGTGATGAGACCCAGAGGTCCATTTGGAGCGATAGCGTGAGCTGGTGTGATCGAGAACGGGGCGTGTGCCGTTTGAACCATGGTCCAGGATGGAGAGGGAACCATGTGGACCTGGTCGATGATGTTTGGATGCTTCATCTATCTTCATTCCGGACTGAGGGGTCCAGGAGGGAGTGCACCGAGGCACTGTGACGGTGGTCAGCTGGTCGATGGGTCAAACACTGTTTGGAGCTCATGATATGTTAACTGCTCACAGGAAACACAAAGGCAGAAAAAGCCTAACAAGAACTCTGAGGAGCGAGTCAGACGGAGAAGGAAGTCCCTCTTAGGGGGGAATGATGAACACAGGAGCGGAACAGCCTGGAATTTTAGTGAAGTTCACTAACATCTGCCAAGTCACTGTGGGTGATGAACCATCAACTTCATGACTTTTAATTTGTTTTGACTGACAACTGTTTTTTATGACTCAAGACTGAGGTGGGTTGTGTGGAAGACAGGATTACAGAGGACGTTGATGAGGATGACTATGATTATTACGACGTTTGGGTGTATGTTTGTTAATGGTGATTTTCACAGGTACTTCTGGAATAGAATTATAGATTGGCATACTGCGTATTTTGACAAACATTTTCAGGTACAGTTACAGGCCCTAGAGGTGTGCATGTGTCACTCTTTAGTTATTGATCATGGTTATGATCAGAGAGGGGAGCATTAGGTTAGACACAGATATTACAGGGATTATTTAATTTAATTTAATTTACAGAAATTTATAGACTTTCAAGTTAATCATAGAACAGTTTGTGCTAAAGTTTTTCTCCCTGATGACAAATTTTGTTTATTTCCTCATTTAATGTTGTTTATTAAGAACTAAGCAGAGAGTTGTGTTGGTTAGTGCGTTTTCTTTTTTCATGATTCATGAAGTCATGATCCCTTAAAATTATGTGGTTAAAGTAATATTCATGGGATTTTGTTAGGTTTGGTTTGTGTCTAGAAGTATGCCTACTTTAAAACTTAAATGGGCAGATTAAAAGACAAGGGTTCATAAAGGATTAAATATAAGGTTACTTAGAGTGGAGTGGTTCTTGTGGTGTTTAGATACAAGTTCAATAACAAAAATTTGCAGGGTAAGAGGTTCTTATACTGAAGGCTATTACTAAAGACGACATGACAATGAGCAGACTGTTGTTTGGTTTCTGACTGATCTGGAGAAAAGACGAGAGCAAGGACTGGACGTGATTGGTTTAGGGATGACTTGAAACCCTGAAAATGCTGCTCTACCGACAAAAGAGGGATGCAACAGTACGGATGACATCAGAAACTCCAGTTTTTCCAGCTGGAGGCAGGATGATTGGAGGAGACATTGTGGTACAGCAACAGAAGCCCAAAGTGTGTGACCCCAATGTGGGAGAGGAAAGGCAACTATGATCAAGGAGCCTGATGGAGAGTTGTGGAATTATCAATTTAATTTTTCTGTTGTTTCTGGAGGACAGCTGTTTTCTGCAGCTAAAGGAGCACCAGTGATATTGCTCTGTTCTGATGGATGGAAGTGATGGAACTCACTCTGCAGGTCCGACACTGCAGAGATGTTGAAACAGGAAGGTTGCAAAAACATTACTTTTTTGTGTTTAGAGTGTGGAGAACATTTTCAATGGAGTGTGAGAGTACATGTGACTTATTGAATTGTGCACTTTTTAATGTGTTATAATGTTTTTGCTGTGTTCTGTTTTAGGTGATGCATCTGTTTTCATATGTACCCTGCGTGGTTACTGCTGGACAGCAGCAGAGTAGCAATACAGTTTTTCGCGTATATGATGACAAATGTGAAAATCAAAGGGTCTGCTCTCCGACGGGTTTTCGATATTGAACAAATGAGTCGCAGATGCGTGCCTTGTTTGCGTCACAGAGAGTTCGGTCCAATGAGGTGTTTTAATGCCATGAGCAGCTGACGGACAATGAACTTGCAGTTGTGTCAATTTTATTTTAAGCAGTCATTAATTTTTTCCTTTGTGTAGTATGTTAATTTTGCAGTCACCATTGCGTTGCAGTTACAGTAGTAGTAAGAAGTTTTATTCGTTTGTGTTGTTTTTGCTAGTTTTATACTCATTATGGCTATTTAAAACGAATGTCTGCCTGCTCTTTAGTATTAGTTTTACTGTGTTTTGATTACACCTTGTAACTCATTTCATTTTCAGTTTCCGATATGTACTATGTCACTATATTCCATTATTATATTTTAGTGTTATTTTACTTCTGTACTATGTGTTTATTTCTGTCATACTTTGGATGTACTCATCATTTTATCTCATTTACTATTTAATGTGTGCTCATTCAGGTTCTCTACATTTAGTATATGTTTGTCTGGTGGTTCTGGCAAATCCTAGCTTGCTTAAGCTTAGCTAAGCTAAGCTAAGACCTCTGCTGGAACTTTGGCAGAAATTCCAACAAGAAAGAGTATGAAATGAACATTGGGATAGTCGGCTTGACCTCCTGGACAGAAGAATGAACAACGTGGATCAACAAGTAAGAATGAATAATATTATTCTTATGGGATTTTAACTCGAACCAAGAGCTAAGTCTGGTGCAGCTAATGTTAGCATGGAGGCTTGTTGATGCTGCAGTGGCTACAGCTGAGAGCGTGGAGAGTCAAGTTCGATCATTTCTCACTTCTAAAGGGATTTCTTTAGATCTGAACAACATCGAGATCTGCTATCCGCTTCCCAGGAGAAAGGAGTCAGATAAACCAGCGATCCTCATCAGGTTTGTGAATCAAAAGCACAAAATAGCTCTGATGAAGCAAAGAAAACTGCTGAAAGGGACCACTGTTTATTTTAACAATCATCTCACCAAAATTAATGCTGTACTGGCAAACACGCCAGACTCCTGAAGCAGATCCAGAGCACATGGGTGCTGAATTCCAGGATCTACGTCAAACCATTTGGTCCACCGGACCTGACCAAGGCAATGGTAATCAACAGCATGAAAGACTTTGAGAAGTGTGTGGTCACAGATGTGAAATGAGAGTCAAAAATTATTTTGAAGAAAATACGGCGCCTGGGATCTACCACTGTCTCTTAGGTCAACTTTGACCCTGATTTTCAGCAGCGATTTCTGCCCTGCAGAAAACTCGAGCTCAACTTACTTGCTGTGATATCAGCTGAAGGACAATGGACCTGACAAACATTCTGCAGTCATAACAACGAGGAGAACTTTAGAAACTCTGTTCAAACCAGAAGGACGACTGTTAATCAGGCAGCACAAGATGGAATACCGTCTTGGATAAAGGCTTGAATCAAATCACTTGACATGGTTCCCTAAAGTGTGATTCATGACAAATGATCTTCTTATGAAAACAACCTGCACTTATGGATTATTTATATCTGATTTAAGTAAATGGTCTTTTGGACAAAAAATATTTATTATTGCTTCTTTTTATACATGATTAATGGAAACAACTTTTCTGATGAAAATAATCAGCATTTATTTGATTTTTAGACTGGTATATATTTTAGACGTATACACATCACTGATTCTTTTGATGAAACTATTCTGCAAAAATGTGATCTCCATACTGACTTATTTTGGAGACTTATTCACATCACAGATTATTTGTTTTCTTGCTAATGCTACAATCAATTCTAAAATAGTGTTGTACATACATAGCAGTATGACTTATTGTTACTGAAGGATGTTTAATGACCTGAATTACTGTTAGTACAGTATACTTATCTGATTGTTAGTTATGAACTGGTTGATATCTAGTGTAAAGTAAATGGTGTGGTCGAGTCGGGGTGGGATTATTTAAATTTGTTTCCTCCCACTCCCTTTCAAGCAGTCTATCTTTTGATGCCTAGCTATCCTATGTTTGACATGTTTACGGATGTAAATCTTTGTTGATTGATTGTGTTACACATGTTATTCTTGTCTGCTTGTAATAAACCATTTCCAAATCCAAACCCAACTCCAAATGTACTCACTGGGGTAGATCAAATGGTCATCAAATGCATGCATTTTCACAGGTTGTGGAAGGGTTTTGTTCATTGTTTTTTGTGTTGAGACAGACAATAGAGATACTTGTTGTCAGTTTAAAATGGTTTTAAAAGAGTTTTTGATCCCTGAAGTCTTAATCTATGAACATCTCGCTAGCCTGACTGAGCTGTTGTTGTTAGCTTCCTGCTTGAACTGCTGCTGTTTTCTGCTGCGCTTTATAACAATATAATGTTGAGATTAATAAACATCTGATATTGATCGGGAGACAACAACCGACATTCTTCTTCTAGGGCATCATTGGTAAGCAATTGGCCAGCCTTTCAGAAGTGAGAAGGCCATCGATGCCAGGGTCGACCACGAGGTCGAGGAGAAGGCCAGGAGCAGCACTGGAGATGGTCCAGAGATGGTGAAGTCTTCTGTAACAAAGAGGCAGAGACGTTTGGATCCATGTCCAACCAGTTTATTTGACAAGGGCAAGACAAAACGTAGTCAAGAGTCCAGGCAAAGGTCAAGCACAGGGACGAGGCAGAGAGACATTAATCAGGCAAAGGTCAAGGAAGGAGAAACAAACAATGGAGTAACGATCAGACTGTGATGTGACTCAACAAGACTTGGCATGGAGCTGAGTCCAGAGTGAGCATATATACTAAGTTGATGATGATAGGAAGCAGCTGGTGAGGGAATGAGTCAGAGAGCGGTGAGTGATGGGAGTTCAAGTGAAGCAGGAAGCAGAGGAGCTCAGTACTCCAGCAAGAGCTCCCTCTGGTGGGTGGAGGTGGAGCTGGAGGGCTGAGTACTGACCACTAGAGCTGGGCATATTATAAAACTGGTTACAAGCATATTAGAAATGTGGGCGTGGCTAGCAAATCACCTTGGTTGCTGAGGAAATATATAAGCTTTCTTTTGCCGATTCTCCTGAAACTTACATATATCATTTCAATTTCCCCAGGCAGTGTTTGGTAAGTTACTTCTAAAATGTAATTAACTACTTTACTCAGTTACTGGAACAAAATTGCAATTAAAATACTTTACTCATTAACTATTTGAAAAAGTAATTCACTACTTCTTACTTACTTTACTTTTTCACCTCTCATATACAAATTGTCAAGGGAAGAACAGCTTCACACAAACAAGATCCGCATCTTTCATTTAACAGAGCTTCTTTGAAAAAGTCAGAGAATCAGGTCAACTACGTGATCAGGCCTGATTTCCGGTCACGTACTTGATGACTGCTGCTCCACGGAGATGACAGAACTCCTTGCAGCATCTTTTTATGTCTCATCTTTGAGTCGTTTTAGAAAGCACTTTGACTGCAGCAGTAAGTGCTTGTCTGTACTTTGATTGATCCCCAACTCTGTGCACACATGCATGCGTGTATGCGCCAATTATTCCGTTTTGTTTTAAATTATTCTCCCTTTTCATTTCATCTAACCAAGAGAAAATATCAGAGCCTACAAAACCTAAGTGACGAAGTAACGAGGGTTTCTTTAGTCCAGTAACTGTAATTACTTACAAAAAATTGAACTGTAATTAGCTACATTACTCCGTTACTTACAAAAGCAATTAACCAAAAACTGCTATAGAGGGAAAACCGATAGAAAAACCGCCCTTTTGAAAAATGTGCTTTTTATATCAATTTCTCAGAGACAGCTCAGACCAGCCTTACAAAATAAAAAGGACGGGGGGTCAGGTGTGTGTTGTGGCTGCTTAGCAACTGGGGTTGGGACAAATGCTGGCGGCGAGGGCAGCGGTGGGGCATAGAGGCGAGAGCTGGTTGTCACAGCAGCAGCCAGCCTGCTGCTAATCATTTGATTCCCTCCACCTGTGCCTGCTCCTATATATATATATGCCTCTGCCCTTCATTCTCTGCTGAATTGTTGCACTACAAGCGTTCAGAGAAAGCGCCAGTGGTTTTCATGCTTGCCACTCAACCTGACTGCCAGCTATACTGCTCAGCCTTTATCCAGACTGCCAGCAGCTGCCTTTACATGCCCCTGTCTCTCTGCTGCTCAATTTCTTCCAAAGCCTTGTAAGTCCCCTCACCTTCTCCTTTTTGGAAACCTTCCCAGAGATCCCTGGTGATTTTGAGTTAACCTATGGCATCAAGAATTAGTGACTAAGCCCGAGGATCCTGAGTTTTGCCACATCCTCTTGGAGTTCATTTTCTCCCCCCTATTGCCTCTACCTGGAGCCACACCTGCCTTGCAGTACGGAGGACTCCACTCCTCTTCTTCCCTGCACTCATCTCTTCTCACCTCAGTAAGCCTCCACCAAGTTTTTGCCTTCCCTGCTTCAAGACATGTCTCTATCATTAACCCTCTCCTGTCTCCATCTCACATAGATCTGCCGTTTATCTCCAAAGCCTGGGGGGGAAGCATCAGAGTCAAAAGCTTTAATTAACCTGGTTTTCTTGCACTCCTGAGTTTGTCGTATTTTGGGTCACTGAAGCAAAACCTGACACTGGTAGCGCTGGTGGGTCATTCAATGCTGCTCCTGGTTTTAATGTTTAATTTTGATTGCCATTTAAACTATTTTTTAATCTGTTATTTGATTATGTAAATCACTTTGAGATGCTTTTAGCAGAAAAAGGTCTATAAATATAGCTTAATTTGATTTTGAATTAAAAATATTGAAAATGTGCAAGTCTACGAATGTTCATCTAAATGTAAAGATGGTTGTCAGTTTTTAATGTTTTTCGTTTATTTACTTCTGGATTTGTAATTTTCCCTTCTTTGCCCTTCAGAAATTGCATTCAAAACAGTCAATTTCCTGCAGCCTTTAGGCTGACAGACTTCAGTACAGCCAGATATGCCAAGTCCCCACTTACAATATGAAGATGGTTAGAAACTTAGTTGCAATAGTTGGATTTACTCTAAGCCCAACAAGGGCCCACTGCCTTGTGCTTTGTGGGGCGGCCGTGGTGCAGTGGAAAGGGCAGTCGGCCTGTGATTGAAGGATTGTAGGTTCGATTCCTGCCTTGCGTCGAAGTGTTCTTGGGCAAGACACTGAACCCCACATTGCCTCTGATGGAAGGTTGGCACCAGTGTTCAGCAGTGGAGCCACTGTGTGTGAATGGGCTTTGTTGGCTTCAAATTTTTGCTGTATGCTAAAGCAAGCCAGAGCAAACAAAAACTAAACTGGGAATCAAGTGTAAAGTGCAGTAGGTACATTTTTAAATGTAACCTATTTTTCCACGTAACACGGTCAAATATGTACATTTAAGCCTTGAGACAAAAAAAAAAAAATTATATAAGCTCTGTGCTTACCCATTGTATGAAAAGTCAAGCAGAAAAAGAATTGTGAATATAATCCAAAATCACAGCAGAATGATGGGTTTTGTTTACTAGTACATCCTCTATAAATGGTGGGTTATCACGTGAACCTATGCAAGGTTGGCAGCAGAGTCCCATTACCATCTTTGCCAAAGAAGCACCCAGTCTAGGTTTATTGTATTTGATGGTGTGGTACGATGGAAAAGGACCAGCAATAGTTGATTGCACACAACAAGAGGCGTGGGTCCACAATTAAATTCAATTTTATTTCAAGAAATCCTAAAAACGTTATAAAAAGTCAACCACCATAACACAGGTTTAGAAAAAAAAAAGAAAACCCCGTAGCTGGGGCCCGGAGTCGCTAACAAGTGGAGGCTAGACACCATAACCTACGTAACAATTTCACCCCACTCACGTGATGCAGAGCACACACTCAATGTGTGATTCCCTCCACCAAGGGCACCGCAATCCACACGGGGGAAAAGCCTCCACTTGAACACCGGCCAACACTCGGGTCCTCAGCACGGCAGAGACAAGGTAAAAAAAAAAACAGAACAATAAAGTTAACAAAAACAGGGTTCACATTAAAAAAAATATATAAAAGTGCACGAGCGTCTGGGCGGGCTGAGGGTACACCTCGGATTAGTCAGGACAGCACGCACACACTATACATCAAAACCACGACGTTACAAGCCAACGATAAAATAGTCCGTGGGGTGATGGGGCAACTCCCTGTTATCCCGCTGACAGCGAGGGAGCAAGTCCGTATACACAGCCGTCTGTCAGTTTGACCGCTCCGAAGCCACGACAGCAGGCGTCCACGCTGACAAAACCCCGTCACACGCCCGACGCGGCGAGTGGCACAGGAGTAGACACTTAAAAGTTAATAAGAACAAAGCAGCAGCTGTCTCCAACCGCGGAAGCACCGGAAGTCCCTGGCGAGGGAAAACACATTAAATAAAACCGCTTGAAAGAGAAATGCCATACCTGAATGTCGCCAAGCTTACCAGGTGGATCAGATTCGTCACCTGAGAGACAAGCTGCACTACACTCACGGCTGCAGGAGCGATGATGGAGCTTCCCAGTCACGCATTTACCCCAGAGCTACAAACAGTAAAATACTGGTGACGCCGGCTCACACTTTGTCCAAAGACAGGGTCCCACTGCAACATTACCTGTACAGCTAGCTGGCAGTGTGCCGCAGGAAGTGGACGGTTCCAAAGACCAGAAGATGCCCCTGACGGCCAGTGGGGACCTCAGTGATTTTATAGCGCCCCACAAGGTCACTAATTGCCATTAACCCCTAGCTACACCTGCGACAATCCATTCTGCCACAATGGCATATTACTACACCCTGCACCTCACTTACCCTAAGTATTTGGCTACACTTCTTTCTGTGATACAGATTGAAGTGCTAAAGGACAATGTCCGTGAGCGAGATAGCACGGGCTCATAAAAAAGCCATTGCAGAGTGGAAGAGTTTCTGTGAGAAGTCAAGCTGTTTAGGCCAGGCTTATGTATTATGTTCATACGTGCTGAACATTTTTACTTGACCTATAATATGTTGTTTAACTGATGTCAAAGTGCCTTCTTCTTTCACTTCCGGCTCTTGCTGAAGTCAGACGCTTTTTCTCCTCTCTCCTCCTGTGTCACTCCCAAGGCTTTTGTCCTCCGTCTGAGCCTGCAGTTTTTTGCTTTTGTGCACCCCTCTAGATTTCACTCTCTGAGAAATGGATCTGATCAGCTGGTCTTTAAATTCGATTGCCATCATTTTTTCCACACTATGGGCCTGGTCATACTGCCTGAACTTTGCTGGAGCGTTCCTGGAGAGGGCAAAAAAAAAAAAAAATCACTCCGCTCGTGACCGTTCATCACCGTTAAAGCAACGCTGCATACTCTCAGCCACCGCTGATGTTCCTCAAGGGTCCCTCTCACCGCTCCGAAGGTTTTGAGCAGCAGAAAATATTGCAGCAATGAGGAGAGGTCCATTTTACGCTCCGGCAAAGTTCACCCCCGCTCCACCGACACTCAGTCAAAGTTTGGCTCTTCTAGACGCAAGTTCGTGGCTGCTCACAACTGGGTTCGGAGGATTTTTGATTTATCGGTAAGTCTGGAAGCTGCAAACAGTGTGTGGTGAGCTGTTGGAGCTCTGCGGAGGGATACAACGGGCTGCAAAAGCTCATGGCATTGAACTCTCACAAACGGATCAAAGGCACTGTGCCTCACTTGCTCAGATAGGCAGAGTGTTGGCGGGCCTTGAACTTGTGTGGAAAATGGTAACCAACTTGGAGAGACTTTCTGCTGGAACTGGCGGGAGACTGGTCTAAATTGTCCAAAACTTAGTCCGAAAATTGCCTCAAGAGACTCTGCTAGACCAGCCAAGGACACAACCAGCAGACATAAATTTCTGCGCTGCCAGTTCCCAAAAGTCTTTTATCTTATCTGACTCCCCTGGGCTCATCAATTTGGCCTTGGCTATCTCAAAACAAATCAATTTTCTCAGTGAATGAAATGTAAGTTGGATGTGAAGGTCGACATCTGTTGCATCTTGCCTGCTCCGGCTTACCATATAGTAGCCAATAGTAGCCGGGGCATTTATTTAAAAAAAATTGTCGGCCGACTCAGCATTTATCAGAGACCAGTGTCTATTGGAGACCGGCGTTTATTCCATCACAGACAGAATGGTGATGGTTAATGGGTTCATTTTGCGTAAAATTCTGAAACCAACAGATGAACATTTTATTCTGTTATAGTTAGCCCTTTTCTCTTTGAGTCATCAATCTCATTTTCCTGGAGACACGAGCACCTTTTCCTTTGCTCAATAATCCAAGTTCAAACCAGTTCATCTGATTTGTTGCTGCTTTCTCTGCTCACCAGGAAACCAGGCTTTCTCCTTTTCTTTATTTCTGCAGCCTCTCTGCTGTTTAGGATTCACCCCAGAATTGCTACATGGAGCTAGCAGCTAATGTTTTTAGCCTGTTACTTACATGGAGCTAGCAGCTACCATTTTTACCCTGTTAGCTACATGGTGCTAGCAGCTCATGTTTTTAGCCTGTTAGCTACATAGAGCGATGTCTGTGTTTATCTCATTTACTATGCATGAAAGACATGGATGATATTAAGAGATCAGGTTGATTTTTTTTTTTTAAAAGCTCTACAAAAACGTCAGTGATCATGCCCAGCTTCTCTCCACTGTGTTTGAACGGCTGCTTCTCAGTGTTTCCTCTCTCTCTTACGGAATTTAATGGCTTTCTGTCCCATATTAACCCAAAAGGGCAAAAATAAAAACAAGAATAAAATGAGGGTACCTTTTTTGAGGCATCAATGAAAATAGAGTTCAGGAGGCTCGAGCAGACTGCTTTCCAATCGGCACCAGCTCTGTCTGGCTGCCAGCTCCTCTCCCAGTAACGGCAGGGGTCGGCAACCTTTAACACTCAAAGAGACGTTTTGACCCGGTTTCCACGGAAAAGACAACACTGGGAGCTGCAGACACTTTTTGACATTTAAAATAAAGATGTAGCCTCTCTATATATACAGGGTTCCAAATTAACTTTTTTGGTCACTAGCCGGGGTGGCCGGTAACCTCCAGCCTACCAGCCAAATCTGGACTCTACCAGCCAAACGGAAAAATAATTTGTGTCTAAGTAAAACAGTTATTCCCTTTATTTATTATCTCGTAAAAACAAACTACTACTTGTAATTGAAAGTGTAGTCTTATTTCAGGTTTTATAACCCTACAGAAATGTAATGTTATTTTAATCAAAGGCACTTCTGATCTCTGAGCTGTTTTATGAAGACATACCTTTCTTTAAAACATCGAATATCTGCAAACACAGCAAAACAAAAGTAAGTATATAAAAAATTATTAAATATTGATCAATATGAACTGTTTATTATTTTGTGAATCAAACCTGAAGACAGTATTATAAAATATTATTTTAGTTGCTCTTGTTTTAAGCACTTTTCTCTCATAATTATTATAAAAAACCTTAAATAAGCATTAACAAACTAATCTTGAGAACTTTTTTTCTTCATAATGGACTTACAGTTTACATTTTTCTTGTTTTAAGAGTTCTTATCAAGTTAAGTAATCTTACTGCACTGGCAGATAATTTCACTTGATTTTTGTCTAAATTATCTGAGTTAAGTCATTTTTTGTTCATGTTAATAGCTTTTTATTTTTATTATTATTGTTTTTTTTACAGTGTACCCTGTCTAACTAAACTGAAAACAGCACCACAATGGAGAAGCTGCCTTTACCAAATGACTATGAAATTTCTATCAGAAAACAGGGTGCAGGCAGGAGGCACAAGTACTGACAGCTACAATATAATCACAGGATTAGCTTTTCTTTCTCCTGTTGGACTTAAGAAATGTATCCAAGTGAGCATCTGTTGAAACTGCACAATTATTCCAGACAGTTTGGTCCACTTTGGGTCACTTCTGAAAGTGCAGTGTGAAAGTAGACCAAATTGGATGAACCTGTTACACTTTTCCCCAATCCTTAACCTTTCAGACTTATGAGTGCCCTAGTGTGAAAGACGCCTTGTAGTCACCAATAGTGAAAAATCTTAAAATTTTGACTTTTTAAATTGGATGTTCCTGCATCAAGAATTTTGACTAAAGAAGACTGAGACCTGCCTTCAGAAGACATTTTTCATATAAAGAAGGCACCAAAGAAGCCTCTTCAGGACTTCATGCACACTTAACCAAATGTTATCTGCAGCAAAGAACCAGACAGTCTCCAAAAACAAGCTCAGGAAAATCTGATGAAAGATCTCTTTCAATAAATATGTAAAAACGGGTTGGTGTCTGTGATTTCTGCAACGAAGTGAATCCTAGATCTATTCAAACCTGTATGAAAAAAAATGAAGTGTGTCTGCAGTAAAAGCCCTGCTTTTATTGGGAGACGAAGGTACCCTCTTCCACCTCTAATGGCAGCAATAAGTCACACACACAGTCACACACACATGGGTCTTAATGGCTTTTAAAATGAATGGCCCCAGATAGTAGGCTAAATGCTGGTTGCCATGGTGACATGGTCAATTGATCTGCAAGTATTGATTGGACACTGATAAGCAGTGGACGGCAGCCCAAAGGAATGAAGAACAAGCCATATGGATGTGCATGTTGTTAGCTCTGCAAGAGGAAGGCCTGACACAAGGGGGAGGGGTTGCACTCTTTGCACCTTGGAGCTAGTCATCACCAACTTGATTCAGGCCAAATGTCTGTTCTTTATTACGGGTGGGTAAATATCCAGTTGTGTGTGGCCACAAACCCCAAATAATCATTTTGGATAAACACATTTGATGTTTCTGGATCAGCTTCAAGCAGCTTCCTGCAGTAATTGTTTCCTAAAGACTCTGCTGTCCAAGGCTGCAGCTATCTATACATGCCAAAACATGGCTGAAATGCCACAGGGGATTGGTGCTTCTTATCTCTACTGCACTTGAAATGTTCTTTATCATTATTCCATGGACACAAATATTACAGTTGAGGTGCTGTTAATCATTCCTTAAAAATTGGACTGTTTCTGTGGAGTCCAGCTGTGTATCAGCTTCAACTACAGAACAGCTTTGCTGCTGTGCTTGTATGTGTTGTTTGAGTGTGGTGGTGGGGCAAGGAATGGGACAGCTGGTGTGAGAGAAACAGAGGAAAGAGAGATGAATTGGAGAAAATTACGGGGAAGTAGCTGTCAGAGTTTGGCACACGGGAAGGAACCCAGATGCAGGGAAGAACTATAAACAAAGTGCTATACCAAGGAGATCTTAGCTAGAACACAGAACGAGACGACACTGAAGGCTGATGGAGAATCCCTTAAATCTTTTGTGGCTAATTAGGAAAGTACAGGCAGCTGTGACTGCTCCATTAGAGCACATAGCTTCATGGGAGCACATGGGTGGAGTCACAGCCAGCCTGCACAGAAACAAAAGGAGAAGAAACAACCATTCAAAGAAACTTAACATGACATAACTCCTCCTAAGTCCAGCTACCAGAAGTCTTTGTCCAACATGTGATGCTCAGGAACCCACTGGCAATCAGCTGGACCATAACCCACCAAGTCAAGTAAGTATTGGAGGCCTCGTCCCAACCTTAGGGAGGCAAGGAGTTGACGGACTGTGCGGACTGAGTCTCCGTCTACAAGACGTGGTGCAGGTGGGTCTCCAGACATACAGTACTCAGCATAAATGAGAAAACCCTCTTTAAAAAGTACTAATTTCTTCAGTACCGCGATGAAAAAATACAATTTCCAAATTTTCCGCAAGGAGTAAAGAGTCCAAGTAGTCTTCCTCTTTTCCAGCATGGGCATAGCAAATTCTAGGTCTGCTTTTTTTATGCATGGATTTTAGGAGAGCCTTCCTTTGTGGACGATACCCATGCATGTCATTCCTCTGCGGTGTGCGCCGTATGGCGTCATGTGAAATGGTCACTCCACTTTGGCTTTCTACTGCTTTAGCTAACTACTGTGAACTTGCATGGAGATTTTCATCAACTTTTTCATCAGAAGACGCTCCTATTGAAATGTTAACTTCAGTGGACAGCCTGGACATCTCTGTAAGATGGTTCACTTCCATCTTTCTTACATGTTTGGATCACTTTTGCTCCAGTAGTTTGACTGATATGTAAAGCTTTGCTGATCTTCTTGTAGCCCTCACCTTTTTGTGTAAAGAAATGTATTTCTTTTCTCAGATTTTGTGACATTTCTCTTCCATGAGGAGCCATTTCTGACAGCATGAAATGGGAAGGGCTTTTCTTTGTTCAGTAATGCTCTTTTAGAGTCACCTGTGTCCTGGACACCTATATAAAATGAATCATTAGACTCACCTGTGGTTGAATGCCTGTTCATTAGATTTTGTAGTCTTAAGTGTGGCTTTTCTCCCAAGATTAGACTTGGGGTGTACTCATTTTTGCAACATGGGCTTGAATTATTTAGTTGGGAAAATCCCTTTTTTGTCTGTGCAAATGAGCAAATCTTGTTTGCAATCCATGGCCCACATTCATGGGAATATTTTGTAGTGGAATATCTCATAGAAAATTTTGATCATGAAAAGACACTAAAGGTTTCCTGAAACATGTAGTGGGGTGTACTCATTTATGCTGAGCACTGTAAACTGAAGTCAAAGTAAACTTTATTGTCAATGTCAATATTGTTTGACATACATAGAAATTAAAATTCGATTTCTCTCAACCTCCAGTCCAAACAGTGAGGACAAACATGTACCACAAACTGACAACCCCGCCCCCGTTAAGAGACAATAAAAATATTTGGTGCAACAACAACTTTAGTGCAAATTAAAAGTAAAGTGACTCTTCAAGTAAAGTGACTGTAGTGTTGTCCTTTATTCCGTACCATTAAATTGGTGGAAGATGCAGTTCAGAGCTGATGAGGTAGATGAGTGTGTGCGTGTCAGAGTTCCGCAGAGCCCAGGGCCGCAAGAGGGGAGGATATAGGGGGCAGAGCTGGGAGAGAATTCAGCTTCCTGACAGCCTGATGTAAAAAAAACTGTCTGAGTCAGCTGGTCCTGGCCTGAAGACTACGTAGTCTCCTCCCGCATGGCAACAGACTGAGGAAGCTGTGAGATGGGTGGGTCGAGTCAACCGCAATGCGAAGGGTTCTGCGGGTGAGATGGGTGCTATAGATGTCCCAGAGGGAAGGGAGGGGGCACCAATGATCCTCTTAGTTGCCCTCATGATGAGTTGGAGGGTCTTCCGGCAGGACGCATTGCAGGCGCCATACCACACCGTGATGCAGCTGGTCAGGATGCTCTCCACGATGCCTCTGTAAAAGGTGTGCATGATGGGGGGAGGGGCATTGGCTTTCTTCAGTTTTCTAGGAAATGGAGATGCTGCTGTGATTCCCCAGCCAGTGATGCAATGTTGTCTGACCAGGAGAGGTTTTCTGCGATCTACCTAAGATCTCCTTGGCTTAGTGTGATGTTTTCTGTGATCCTGTGCAAACCCAGGAACTTGATGCAGCTCACTCTTTCCACAGTTGTACTGTTGGTGGTCAGGGGAGCATGCTCTGTGCGCTCTGCTGAAATCTACAACCATCTCCTTCGTCTTCTCCACGTTCAGCAGGAGGTTGTGGTCTCTGCACCAACCAGCCAGGTGGCTCACCTCACTCCTGTAGTTTGTTTCATCGCCGTTCCTGATGAGAACCACCACAATAATGTCGTCCGCAAACTTGATGTAGACGTTGGAGTTGTGTGTCGGTGCGCAGTCGTGGGTCAGCAGAGTGAAGAGGAGTGAGCTCAACACACATCCCTGGGGAGCTCCCGTGTTCATTGTGATGTTGCTGGATGTGTTGCTGCCGACCCGCACTGCTTGTGGTCTCCCCGCCAGGAAATTCAGCAACCAGTTACACAGGGGAGCATTGACCCCCAGCTGAGCCAGTTTGTGAGTGAGCAGCTGGGAGGTGATGGTGTTGAATACTGAACTAAAGTCATTGAACAGCATTCTGGCAAACGAGTCTTTCTGTTCAGGGAAGAGTGGAAGAGGCTTGTAGTCTGTGATGGTCTGTAGTCCTCTCAACACGCTCTGAGTGTCTCTGGTGTTGCTGAAGTGGTGAGCTATCCACCTGGGGTATTGTGTCTTAGGTCACAGTTCCCTACTTGTTTCAGCTTGCTGATGTGGAAGACAAGATGTAATCTCAGAAAGAATATCTTACTTTACTGCAACAGAGTTAACGATCTTCGTGATAGGAAAAGGGTCAATCAGTGATGTGCGGTGATATTTACGGCTGGTGAGGCACTGACGTCATCAGTCAGATTTACAAACATGAACCCTACAGAGTAGCTTCTTCACAAATAAAGTAGCAGAAGCAGTTAAATTGTGTCGTTTAAAATTTCTACATTTTTAAAATTTTGTTTACAAATTGCACCAGAGGGAAAAAAAAATAGCAACATTGTTGTTATTGACTTAGTTTTACTTATAAATGAAGTCTTTGTCGCTCCCTTGTTTTATGTCTATGGTCTCTTTTTCTGAAGAAACGCTTCAATAACCTGTTTTAAGAAATCTTCCTTTTTCTTTCTTCAGTTTTAAAAGTCTCTGTCTCAGTGGAGATCACTACCAGTGATGTATCAAAACACATTCTTGAGTTTAGGAGTTAAAAAAAGTATTCATCCATTTAGAAAATGATGCTAAACAATAATAAAAAGTAACTAAATGGCTGCACTTGACTTTCTTCCTTTAAGTCTATTATTCTTTAGTCGGTGTCACATTCTCCGGGCTCACTAGTGCCCTCTGTCTTGAGGCAGGTGTACTTCCTGCCTCACCTAGTGTATTTCTAAAGCACATTTTTATCAGATTAAAAAAAAAACTTAATGAGTCACAAACTAGCACCAATCTAATCACACAGATGGCAAGTATTAAGCAAAATAGGTTATTTTAAAAGAAAGCATCTATTATGATGATTAAATGACTGAATTAGTAAAGCGCTTGCGTCAGCTGCAGCTTCAGTGTGCAGCGCTGGGGAAGGCAGGGGCTGCTGCCTCAGCGAATTTGTACAAGAAACTCGTAAATTCACTAAAGAAACGTTGAAAACCCACACAGAAAAAGGTAATTATTTAAAAGTCATGTCAAAAAAATAATATCTGATTTTTTTTTTTTTAAGAATAAAGTTAAATTCATTTTTTTTATTTTTTAAGCTATATTTTAAAGGTGAGGCTATGCCTCACCTGCCTCTCCTGACTGCACATCATTGTGGCTGATGTAACAGGGTTTCAGCTTTTTAGATCCCTCTTTCAAAGGTATGTAGGTGGGGAAAAAAGCCACACTCTGTCTCCCACTTTGTATTCGTAGCCATTTAACTGCTGGTTAGCTGGATAGTGTCCAGAAAACAGCAGTGGGGTGAATTTTGGGGCAAGAACAAACTCATGCGGAGAGACAGTCGAGAGGAACACCCTCATTTCAGTAATGGGTACATACACTTGCAGGAATAAACAAGTGACCAGGAGGACAACCAGCAGAAACGGGAAAGATGTCAGGCACAGAATCTTTGACCGTACGTTCCAGAGCCCAACGGGATGTCTCAAGAACCACACTGTGAGGCACAATGATGGTTTCTCCGACATCTCCAACCTTTGATGCTTTAATGCTGACAAGACAGGGCATCAGGCATAGATTCTTATTGCCAGACTGGTAGAAGAGTGTGAAACAGAATCTGTATATACAATTTAGCCCAACATGCCTCAGGGGAAATTAGTCTCTTGCCAGAACATATGTACTCCAGATTTTTATGGTCAGTCCACACTAAAAAAGGTTGATCAGCCCAGTACCACTTTCTCTCAGAAGGAGTGAGCTCTTGGGAGAAATATGCGCGGGGATGCATTTTGTTATCAGATGCTCTCTATGACAACACAGCTCCAACCCCAGTGTCAGTTGTATCTACCTCCATATTGAACTGTTTGGAGGTGTCTGGCTGGACCAGAACAGGTGCTGTAGAGAAAAGTATTTTAAATTCAGAAAATGCTTTGCTGGCACTATCATCCAAGACAAAACACGTGTTATCTTAGAGATTAACAAGTGAAGTGATGCAGCCATGCCACTGAAGCCCCTGATAAAGCGTCTGGAGTTGTTTACGCCCAATGGAAACAGGCCAGTCAAAAACAACCTGAACCTTGGCACTGTCTATTTGCATAGACCCTGGAGTAGCCACATGACAAAGGAACTTGGTGGTATGAAACTCACATTTTTACACTTTACAATAAAACTGGTTCTCCAGAGTTTTGTTTAATCTTTTTGGTGAATTTAATAATTTTGAAGACTGGGATGCAGCAGAAGAGAAAGAGAGAACAGAAGGAGGAAATGAGACACGAGGACGTGATACCAGACAAATTGAGCTATGAAGACTTTGGACTTTTTGTTTCATCATCTGGACAAGAACAAGTAGAGGCAAACATTCCCTCTGAAATGATGCTTTTATTTTCACTTAAAAATCGCTTTCCTCAGAAGAAATAGTGAGTGCAAAGTGCAGTCGCTGCATGGGCTGAGTCTGTTGCCACAACAATGCACCAGTGTTTAAACTATTCGCTTTTGTGAAAAACAATCAAAGCTTGTTTGGCTCTTTTAGTCAAAGAAAAAGCGAGCGAGTAGTGGCATCATGTCACGCGACATAAACACAGGAACAGGAAGCACGTCGAAAAACGACGAGTTGGGTGTCGCAGGTTCGAGTAGTAAGTCCACAATAAGGAATCAGAAAACTAATAGTCAAGCCAGGAGAGTTTCCACTGGGTTTTCTCATTTAATAAAGTCTTTGGGGTTTTGTGATAGAAATCATGTTTGGTGTCCTAATTCACCCTTTAAAACCTCATATAGCCAAAGGGTGGAATGTGATGATGAAACCAAGGCTACATCACTGTTCATGGGTATGGGAATGCTTGTGTAATAAGGGAGAGTCATCAGTATCCGGTTTCTAAACACATTTTCGAAACCGGCACAGAAAGGAAAGCAGCCACTGCCTGGGGGGAGAGACTGGCCATCTCTCTTCTCATGCGATGTGTCTGTATAAAAGGAGGACCTCACCTCTTAGAGGCAGAGTCTGCTGCGGGTTGCATACGAACGCCCAGCTGATTGAAGCGCCTCTGCTTGGACTGTTGGCTCTCCAGTCCAGTGTCACGGTAAGGGGAAAAATGTATTCAATCTATTGAAGACTGATGGTATCTGTGGTGATGTTATATGCGGGGAGAAAAAAGACATTGATTCTAGTATTACATCTGTGTGATCTGTGGTTATGTTACATGCGGGTAATAAAAAGACATTTACTCTAGCATTGCATCTGTGTGATCTGTGATGTTGTGATTGGCGGGGAATAAAAAGACGCATTTATTCTAGCGGGTCCATCTGTGTGTGTGTTGAGTCGTCTTTGTGGTGTGCCGATCCCTCAGAACCTTTTCACACAACAGGTTTACAAAAGAAAGCAGGGATGAGGACAAAATGGCAAACACAAAAATCCAGTAGGTGACATTTAACAATCTTCGTTTTTGGCAGACTAGCACTTCTTTTGCCTGTCTCACCAGCTCAGCTGCTCGCTCACTCACCCTATGTGACCGTGAGGTATCTCCGTATATACTTTGTATAGCCACTCCCACCTAATTAGGCACATTTCTCAACATCATTCCGTTTCAGAAAGATTTAGTTTAAATATTACTTTTCACCTAGGTTTTTCATTTACTTTCACAATTAAATGCGCATTTATTTCAATAACACTTTCAACAGCACTTAATGCCCTCAAATGTTACCATGAAAAGTAAAGAAACAAAAACAAACAATTTAAATTAGAAACAGCTGTCAAAACTTACATCAAAATTATCTAAACAGGAAAAACAAACCCCTCGGTTTGGCTGTCAATGAAGGAGTGGGCGTGGCTAAGATGCTGTGCTGCAGGGCTGCATTGAGTAAATTTATAAATGTGCGTATATGCGGAGAACTAGTGATGACCCAGTGTGCACCCGAGGTCAAATCGGCAAGAAAGGCAGAATAATGAGCAAGGAATTGTGGTTTAAAAATGGCAGAATTTGTTTATGAAATGGATGTGTGCACTAGCATGTAGGTGTGTGTGGATGTGCTCCCTGTACTCCGCTCAGACAGAGGGACGGAGCTACTCAGTCACATTGGGGTTACCCCGAACATGAAAAAATGACATGGATAGGGCCCAAACCATTTGTCCGTATAAGACAAGTTGGGGAGGAGGGAGGGATGGGGAGCAAGCCTGTGGGTAACAGAGCACCTCTCCTGCTGTAACCACAGGTCAAAGTAGAAGAGAAATATCGGTGGCATATATTGATGGAATTTTTGATATCAGACTGATACAGATAATCTCAAAGTATGCAAATATCGTCTGATACCGATACTGGCACCGAAATATCAGCCATCCCTAGTTATGAACAGAGAAATGCCCTTCCAGCTGTGCATTTTCAGACATGAACAAACTTAATGGAGAGATTAACGCAATAAAAAAAACCACGCTAAAATGTCTGGTGAAATATTCGTGATTAACTCAGTAAATTGACAGCCCTAATTTTATTCTGATTGCCTGTAAAAATGGTCAATGTAATACCAATAAAAACTTTCAGTCAAAACCTAAAGTAATAAATTATGGATGACTAAGAGACTGAGACTTCTAAAACTAAAAGAAATTAAAGCTCAAAAAGTTTATTTTGCATGATAAAAGCCCTTTAAGTGTATTATAATGTTCATTCCTCACTCTAAACAACCCCAAAGCGGTATTTTGATTCATTCATGCATTTCTGAGTCTTTCTCTAAAAACCTGGGCTCTGAGCACCAGCCCGTCCCACAAGCTGACATCACAAATTCAGAACAGTCCCTTCCAGAAAGAGTCTGCACTGCCAGCACCCCCCCCCCAGGCTAACACACAAATACTTTCTCCACGGAGCTTACTGCGATCTGCAAAACGCTTTCATTTTAAATGCACATTATTGTATTTCTTCCAGTTGTGTCCCATCTTCAAAATCTGACAGATCTTACGGGTGTTTGTTGCTTTAGAGGCCAGTCTCTAAAAGTAGATGGGCTCCTTTAAGACACCCCCAAAACCTGCTTACACAGTCGTGCAGATGCCAGTTGTTGTGAGCAGGGTCGGCCCTGGGCTGTCATGGCCCTGGGCATCACTTATTTAGTTTAAAAATAAAAAAGTAATAAAACATAAATAAATAAACTCAGAAGTTTGATGTAATCAATAACTTTTCCTGGTGCAGCACCCGTCCTTACCTGAAGCTGCCGCTGTCTAAGCAAGGGGGGGTGGGCACCACAGTGTTGCTGCTGTTACTGCTTCTTTACAACCTTAAGGATGAGAAAGCAGCTAAACAAGCCCTCAGGGACAGCTCTAAGGTAAAAAAAAAATTGAAGAAAGAGGAGAAAAACTATCTCAAAGCAGAGGTCTGTTTTTTTTACATTCAACTGTTTGGAAATTCACCCCCTGCCCTGCATTTCTGTTACAAAATACTCTCGTTTTTGGTGGAAAAATCTAAAGAACTGGTGATGTAGTTCTTTTGTTATCTTGAAACTTTTAACACAGGAGATGCCCGTTTTAACACCTACCATGCATTGTTTTATCACACAGTGGTAGTGCATCCACCTCTCAAAACAGAACTTTTTTTGAGCCAAAACAGCCAAAAACTGTTTATTAGCAATAATCCAATAATCACAACTGGTTGTTGTTTAAGTCTTGAAAGTTAAAATAAATTAATTTTTATTGCAACATATTCCAAGCAGTTACGTTGTTTCTGCTCCAGACACGGATGGGGCTGTTGTGGGGATGTGTGTGTGTGTAGGTGGTAGTGCGACGGCGGTCAAAAATAATTTTTTGCATGGGGCGCAATGCAGCCCAGGACCGGGCCTGGTTGTGAGCCAGTGTAGCGATGGACACAGAATGTTCATTCGATTTAGCGTTTAAACTTGGTGCGGTGGCATACACCCAAGAACATTCTGGTGAGGAATCTGCGCCACATTTTGGGGTGGATCCTAAACGTATCCAAGGATGGTGCAAGCAGATGATGTGAACCTTGTCAGCTGCAGTGGACACCCACAGCATCTCAAGCATTCAGGCAAAGGAGCGATTTACACAAGCACCCATTCTCCACCATACAGACCCCACCATCCCATTCATCATGGAGGTAGACGTTTCCAACACAGGTGTTGGAACAGTTCTGTCCAAGACCTGCCTGAAAAATAGGAACACTGCACCTATTCCTCCCGCAAGCCCAACAGCGCTGAACAAAATTATGACATGGGTGACCACGAGCTGCTCGGCATTGAAAGAGGCCTTCACAGCACTGGCTGGAAGAGGCTGCTCATCCTTTCCTGGTGCTCCCCGACTACAGATACCTCAAGTCCATCAAATTGGCCAAACCTGTCAGATGGCAAAAGTACCCAGAAAGCATTCAACTGGCCTCTTGCAACCTCTTCCGATTCTTTATCATCCCTGGACACACATTGCTGTGAACTTTGATACAATTTACCACGATCTCGATAACTGTTATTGATCATTACTCTAAGTCCTACAGACTCATACCGTTGCCCAAATTACCCACTGCCTTGGAGCAGCTGGTGCAACATGTCTTCAGAAACTACAACCCTCCAGAAGACATTGTGTCTGACCGGGCTCCCAAGTTCACCTACTGAGTCTGGCATGTTCTGTGTAAGGGTCTGGGAATCAATTTCAGCCTCACTTCTGGTTACCACTCTCAATCCAACAATCAAGTGGAACAATTGAACCAAGAAATTATCGGGTTCCTGTGGTCTTACTGCCATAATCATCAAGAGGATTGGAGTCATTTCCTGGTCTGAGCTGAGTATGCTCAAAAATCACTCAAGAAGGCATCCATAGGTCTGTCACCATTCCAATGTGTGCTTGGTGTTCAACCTCCCTTCTTCCCTTGGTCTGGGACTCCATCCGAACTACCAGCTGTGGATGACTGGTTTCGACGATGTGAGGAGATATGGGGTGCCATACATGTTCACCTTTGTCACGCTGTGCGCAGGACCACTGAACAAGCTGATCACCATGGTCAGGAGGATCCCAGTCTGGCTTCCAGACAGTGGGTCTGGTATTCCACCCGTGATTTCTGGTTTAGACTTCCGTGCAAGAAACTCGGTCCCAGGTACATGGGTCCATTCCAGATCATCAAACAAATCACGCCTGTGTCATATCGCCTTCTCTTGAAACCCCAGTACTGTGTCTCGCCTAGATTCTATGTCTCTCAGCTGATGGCCCCGGTGACGCTGACGAGACCTACTTGGTGAAGGAGCTACTGGATTCCCAGCACCAAGGGGGGCAACTGCAGTACTTGGTGGATTGTGAGGGGTACGGACCAGAAGAATGCTTCTGAGTCCACTCTGACGACATCCTGGATCCTTCTCTCATTGCTGACTTCCATCGCCGGTTCCCCTCCAAGCCTGCTCCGCATCCATGTGGCAGGCCTCGACGCCGTGTGTTTTCTCATTTCTGGAGCCACTCGCAGGAGGGAGAGGGCTCTGTCAGAACTCAAGCTTCTGTCTCACCCTCTGACCACCAGAGGGCGCTATCTCCTGAATGTTGACTTTCTCTGAGCCACTTTACCACTCCAATTCCCATCATTCACTGCTCTCCTTTCCTGGGTCTCCCCAGCTGTTCCTCATCATGTCATCACTACAAACAGTATACAGGCAGTCACTGAGCTCCTGCTCAGTGCTCAGTCTTGCGTTTCCCTGCATACAGTCTGAGCATTATTCTGATGATCTCTCCTTGTGTTCTGACTTCTGCTTGATTAGATCATGTCTTGCCTTGCCCCTGTCTGTTTGTGTTTGCCATTAAAACCCATTGCACATGGATACAAAAGGCTTTACCCCTTCGTTACATAACCATCCTGGTTTTATACGTTTAAAAATATTCATTTATGGTGAATAAACAGCTTAACTGTTTGGATTTAAGCATGTCACTGTTGTTTTTTATGCCAGTTCACAGATGCTTTTAGAATAAAGGATTTATTCTTGAACAAGGAAATTTTAACCCGCCCTCCCCTTGGTAAGGAAAAATTTTAATGCCACTCTAGATGTTTCACAGAGATTTTAGTTTAAATTATTCCTTAAAGAACATTTTTTATCATTAAACAAGAATATATATATATATATATCTTTTAAATGTTGACTAGTATGACAGAAAAGTAAAACTCCTTGTAAGCTACCCATAGCTTATATATATTTTGAAAGCATGCATTTACAGAAAAAAGCAGCAAAATTATACCTTATTTTCAGAAGTAATTTACTGTCTGACTCAGAGACCGCTTAACTCTACTACTTTATTCCTTAAAACAAAAAGCATTTTCACAAATGTAGACTACTACTGTGAGAGTGCAGTTCATTCTGTTAGTGCTTTGTTTTCTTAGGGGAAAAAGTTGGTCCCTGAAATGAATAAAACCAGATGATTTATGTGAACATACCTGTTCAGACGTTTATCTGCACACTTGCTTCTGCTACCATGATGTTACCTTAAAGGTTAAGCAGACTTTTTCTGACCTGGTAAACTTCTGACATATTGTGTTTTTTTTTTTGTTTTTTTTTTTATCCAAAAGGCTTTTAGGACGCTTAAGTGGAATCTTTAGTTTGAGCTGAGTCTATTCCAACTTTTTTGTGTTTGCCATGTTCACAAAATTCTCCATTTAGGGTTTAATGTTCGGTTGCAAAGTTGTTTATGCGAAGCAGATGACATCCTTCTGCTGCTCTCCTTATGTCCCTAAAAAGTCCAATGATAGTCAGCATGAAATCCTGTAGGATGTAATCTGTTCCACACAGTGGAGGATTACAGTAACTGCACTATATGTTTTAAGACTGTTTTGCTCCATTTTTCCAGAACCACAAATCTTGTTCTTAGAAGACTGAACACTTCTTGATGTGGATTCATGCTTTTTAACTTTGGCTTTTGCATGTTTCCACCTGCACTGACAGATGCTGAAGCTGAAATAAATGGAAAGAGCCGAGAAGGTGACTATAGAAGGCAAATAATTCTTCCTGTGTGATACTTTATACAGATGTTTAAAATGTTGATCTCTTGTCGAGGTTTCTGCTGTCCGGGAAAAGTCCCTGTGGATTTCTACTTCTCAGTCTACAGAGGTCAGTGCAGCAAAGATTTTCCTGCTTATCAGAGTTGATCTGGAGTCTGAAGAGCAGACTAGGCTTTGCCCTTGACATTCCTTCTTGTCATAGACCGTCAAACTGATCAGTGCAGGTGGAAGGAGGTCATTCAGAGCTCAGCACAGAGACTGAACTCTGTCTCTGCTTCACCACAGAGAGGCACACCATCGATCTATGATCAGGTTCTGCTCATCAGCTGTTTTTTTGTTGCTGGCAGACAGCACGTCTTTATTAATGCAGCTTCGTGAGGGTCATGCTGCTGATGCTGCAGCCTCACAGCTACCTGATGGTGACACAGCATAATTGCAGAATCCCTGGGTCGGACTGTCAGTTTGCACAGGTCACAACTCTGCTGCTCACTCCAGGCACTCCTTTGTTTCTAAATATCCACAGCTGCCTTGTTAAAAAAAAGCAAACAAGAAACTGGCTATTCAGTTTCATGCAGGTGAGGTCCAACATGGCTGACTTGCTGCTAGACTGCGTGATGGTTTACATTGCAGTGCAGCTTTGGAGCAGCGCCAATGAAGAAATTGAAACAACAAAGCACAATATGAAACCAGCAGGTTTGCTTTATGATCTGAATAAGTCAAAAAACTTTACTCAGATTTTTTGTCAACGCATGTGTGGAGCAGCTGCTGCATGAGTGAGAGCCAGCTCTCAGTAGGTGTTCTTCCTGCTGTCATGCATATTCATTAGCATCTGCTGATGCAAACCTTTAGTTATTTCTTTATGGTCAGGGAGTGTATATCCAGATAATACAATTTTCATTGCATTTGTGAAGGAGGAGGCACACACATAATTTGAAAATCTAATTGCACCAGAACTTAAATATTTGAAATGTAACTAAAAATGTAGCTTTCCGTTTGTAGCCAGGATTGAATGTATGTTTGAGTACATTTGTGATTCTGTGTGTTTCTGTGTTTGTCCTTGACCCACGAGGAGTGTGTCCATAAACTAGCAGGGCAGAACTCTACTTTTCCTGTACCAATTATTTTGCAGAAAATAACACAAAAAGTAGTTTGCAAACAAGATTTGGGTAGCATGATTTTTTTGATTTGTGCTACCTCTCCAGTTCACCTTGTGATTTGGAGTAATACGTGCCAGAGGTCAGATGCATCATGCTTACTTTTTGCACATTTAACATAAAATATTTAAAATTTGTACATTTTTTGATAACCATTGGAACCCAAGTAAAAAAACAAACATTGTGACTAACAAGTAAGAATAATATCATTATCACGTTTCAACTCAAACCCCGGGCAAGACCTGGCACAGCTAACGTTAGCACCATTGATTGTAAAAAAGATGGAAATAGCAACCCCTTTCCTTTTGTGTCCACAAATAGGAAGTTTCAAGAAGACCAAAATCCCATAGACTTCTATTAAAAATAGACAGTTATTATTCAGTCATTTTATTTGTCCAAAAAATCTGGAATTTTTTTATAATTTAAAAGGCTATATTTCCAGTTATTCAGGGACTGCTCTGAGCCGGATCGGCGCCAT
>BSAI01000187.1:2099810-2112205 GCA_036245035.1 Adrianichthys oophorus | reverse complement strand
CTTATGGAGGGCAGCAATGAGGAACTTCCAGTTTACTCTGTCAAATGTTTTTTCAGCATCCAATGCATGCATAAACAACAGCAAGCGTCATGGAGCAATATTTATTTTGTAGGAACTACTGCTCTCTATCAGATGAGGTCAAAACATGGCCTTGCTGAATGAAGCAGGATACGTCTTCTGTGTCCAGATGCACTTCCTTGTGTTGCAGTTTTTGAGTTGGAAGGCACATCAAACTCCAGAAGTTTCCCCACCTGTTGCACTTCTGATGCTTTGCAACATTCCATGGTACTGTTGTTTAACATTAAGTAATTTCATTGTCTGTTTTAAATTTTTTTAAGAATTAACTGTAAGTGATTTTCCCTTTTTTCCAGCTGAGCTTACTGAAAAACCAACAGTGGTATACAGTGGTACAGTGGTGGAATCTTGGCCCGAGTAAGCTGTGTTTAAGTGTTTTGGAGATTGAAATGAAGGTCAGCAAAGTCTCTGGCTTCCTCTGCTTCTGTTATATGCACTTTGAAATTTTTGTTTCTCAGGACAATTCTGTGAGGTTTTCTCAGCTCTGTTTGAAAACAGCTTATGAAGCTCTGTGTATGATAAGCTGCATACTGTTCTATCTGGGACAACCTCTGCTCACCTCAATACAACCTCAGCAAAACAAAAGAATTGAGAGAAAGAAGATGTAATCAGGCCTCAGAAATGAGCAGAGCAACTAAAGCTACGTTCTTCAGCAGCACTCATTGTCAACTTCCAAACTGTCGGTGGCCTGGTAATAAAGCCCATCAGAGATTTCACAACTCAGTAGGCTGTGAGATATGAGATGTGTTTCTGGCAGCCATGACCCATTTCTGCTCAGAAGCAGACATCTCAGAACAAATGCCGTTGCTTCTGTGCCTCCCTGCTGCTTCCAAGTCTTCACTTCCTGCAAAAGGAAACGTTGGCCCATCCTGTACAGCCATTACTAACCAGCCGGCAAGTGCACCACGTGCAGAAATCCCCCAGGATCTATTGATCGACCACTTTCACAGATTTCATCAACAACACCACAAAACATGTTTGCAGGACTTACAGTCTGGCTTTGTAAAGAATAAAAGTGTTGTTGAGGATACTGCTGAAGAAATCCCCAAATTAAAAAAAGGACAGGAGTGCTATCATCTACAACTGGAGGTAAATGTAAAAACGATTTTTTTTACCAACTCTTTGAATGGAAGATTAAATATAAAGTAAGATCAAGTAAAGTCAGGATGTTTGCTTTTTTTCTCTCTCCTTTTTGGTGTTAGAACCTGGGGATCATGTCATGAAATGTTTCATGTTTCCAAATGCGTAGGGGCTTTGGCTGTAAAAGGGGCTTAAAGGGTGCTTAAACATTGGCCTTCACTTTGTAGAGCACACAGGTTTGAGTGTATGTTTGTGCAGTCTGTTCCATCTGAGGCCAAAAAAAGTTTCTTCTGAGTGTAGTGAGCATGTGTTTGATACCTGGGTGTCCATCATGCTGGTGGCAAAATTTAAAAAAAGCTGAAACCTTGGCCTCTGGGACAACTATTTGGCAGAGGTCTTCACAGGTCGAAGAGTCTTTCACCCTCCTGCACAAAACTCCTTCTCAACTGGTGCAACATTCACCTTATCGGCTGGGGGAGGAACTGTCTTCGAGCTGGATCGGGCAACCCACCATGTCTTAAGTAGTGCTGAACCTAAGAGATGTTCAAGTCTCCCCCTTATTTCAGTCGCCACAAGACCGGGTCCTATCCCTAGCTAATAAATAAACAATCCGGTAAACAATTCAGGGCAGCAGAAAAGCATCTTTATCAGTAAGTTTGCGGTAGTCCACACAAAAATGCCACGCCCCACATTACTCTCTTTTAGAACCCCCTGCTTGAGCATGCTTTGTGAAAGGTTGCATATGTCTTTGTAGAGAGTGGAAGGAAGGAGCCTATCCCTTTCTTTTATGGGCTTTGTGTCACCTGCTGGCATCCTGTGCTTCACAACACTGGTGTGTCCATAGTCTTCCTCATGCTTGGCAAACACATGCGCCCACTTGTGTAGTACATACTTTAACTGCTTTTGGTGCTCAACTGCTAGGCCATCCATCCCCTTTAACACAGAGTAAGTGTTTGTGCCCTCCCTCTGACTCCCACTAGCCATCACTGACATTAATAACAGCCACCGCCACAATACCTGGACTTATTTCTGCTATAGAAACTTCCCTGCTCCCTTTTATGTTTCTGGGGTAATTGGACAGATAGTGGCTAGTTTCTGGAAATGACCAAGGACCACAGGAAAGGGGTTAAGGTTCCTCAGCTGCACTTTGACTGCCACCAAAGACCTTGCGGCCTCAAAGGTATCAACTTTAGGCAACAGTTCTACCAGGCCGCAAACTGTAAAAACTGCTACAAGCTATTTTTACCTTTGTTTATAGTGAGTAACGTTAACTCTCTCCTGAATAAATGTGAGAAGTTGGAGGCTCTTTTGAAAACCAACAGGATTTATTGTTAATGCAACCTGCTCTGCTTCCCTGGGACTTATGGCTGATGGATAATATCACTGATTCCTGTGTCAACATACCTTGCTTTATCATATTGCGTGGACACGGAGATTTGGAAAAGTGTAGAAAAACAATAGGTGGTGGTCTTGCTATCTTCATAAACAATAAATGGTGCCATTCTGGTCACGTTACTGTAAAATGCCTCCAATAGGGAAGCCGGACCACAACTTAATTGATCTCAAACCACTCTTCAAACCCATCATGATGAGACTCCCTACAACCTACAAATCACTTGAAACTTTTCCCCTGAGGCTAACAAAGCTCTGAGAGACTGCTTTCATTCTACCGATTGGAGTATTTTACTGGAGGGCTTTGACAGTGACCTGGATTGGGCAGTTGATAGGATTATGCATCCTCTCCTTCAATGAGATACGTGCTGAACTGATGAGGTTACGTCCTGGAAAGTCTGCTGGCCTGTACAAACACTTGCCCAAGGCCCTGAGGGAGTGTGCGTACAAGCTGGCTGAGCCTCTGTAGACTTCATTTAACTAGAGCCTCCTGACAGGTCAGGTTCTTATCAATTGGAAGACCTCACGCCTTATGCCAGTTCCAAATTTAGGGAAGCTTGCAGGGGTTGAGGACCACCGACCAGTGACTCTGACCTCCGTGGTAATGAAGACTCTCAAGAGGCTCATTTTATGGTTGCTCAGGCCACAAGTACAGCAAGCTCTGGATCTGATGCAGTTTGTTTACCAAGAGAACATTGGAGTGGAGGATGCAGTTTTGTACAAGGCCCTAGGCTCTCTGTCCCTATTTCTTGATCTCCATCTGGTTTCTGTTATCGGGGAGTTGTTCTGGCATTTCTAAATTCTGACAAAATGTCTATTCATTTCCCTCATTGGTTCTTTCACTTCTTTAAGTAGTACATCTTGAAGTTATTTCTTCCAGTCTGTTGTGGCTTGTGTGTGTAGCACCTGTTTCTCCACAGACATGCCGGCAGAAGATGTCCACTGTTCGGCTAGCTCTCCTCCATTTTGACCTCTTTGAAGGACAACTGAGGTATCTTCCTCACAAAACGCCGCAGCTCCTGGAGGAGGGGACCATCCCTCAGTTGCATAATGAACTGGCCCTGCAGGACAGCATCTCTGTCGCCAAGTCCACCGTCCTTACTCCGTTTCAGTATAAAAAAAGTTCTCTTAACTGAAGAGAAAAGGACTTAAGGGATTGTTGTGGTTGTTGTTTACAGTTAAAGAAATGGGTGTGCAGCACAGAAACATGAGCCACCAAGGTGCAGACACACACTTGAGAAGGTTGTGTGTGTTTAACAAAAAATGTTCTAAAATCACCAGAAAAACATTGGATTGTGCCATCAACATGTTTGTCTGCTGTTGTTACATCTTCCTACTTGCTCTGGAGTTTAATGGGTCCTCAGAAAATGTATAATTCTACTCTATATGCAGCAAAGAGAAGTCATATATCTTGTTCACAAGCTTTCTGGACTGTGGGTATGCCAGGCAACCCCCAGGTAAATCTGATCAAGTACACACATAATCTAGGTCAGTCTTGGGGACTATGAAACTGACCTGCTGGCCAGTGATATTGAAATGAATCCTGGACCTGCTCTGAACATGGACCTGGGTGAGCCACCATTAGCAGGCCCCATTCATGAGCTAACTAGGCTATTACCACATGGGCTACAGCAGCACCTAACCAGACTACCACCCCAGCTACTTGGGCTTCAGCTGCTACTTGGGCCTTCATTCTGGCTCCCACCACAAGGCCTACAGCTCACAGTTGGGGCTCCAGCCAAGCAACGATCACAGCTATCCAGGCTGCAGCTCACATTTAGTTCTCCATACCAGCTATATGGGCTGCTACTACCTTAGTTCCAACCACCTGTTGTCGAGGCACCACAGTTGGGTCAGGCATAAAGAAATGAAAACTGTGAGGGGGGGGGCACTTGACAGCCACTTGTGCTTCGAAAAGGGTCTTTGTGTGGGGGCGGCTGGAGCATTCTCCCTCTTTTTACGTTCCATCATCCACCTCAGAAGAACATAAACACTCGCTGGAGCACAAGTGTCAGCTCACCTTTGCACAATAGTATGCGTGACAGAATGAAATGCTTTACATGTGTTGGTATGAATGAATAAGTGTGTGCCTGTGAGCTAAAGAGTACATGTTGACATGTTTATATGTCAAGATTTTTGGAGCCAACAGGTTTGTTTGTAACATTTGGGTGTGTGGCCCCTTTTGACTAACATCTTCACCTGACAGTAATGATGATAAACCTCCAGCAACTTGTTTTATGTGATTCTAGTCCCTCCTACTTCTTTGATTATCCTCTATCTTCCTTGCCCCCCTCCCTTGTTTGTGCAATTATTTTCCCATGTCTTACATCCCAATCTCTTCTTCTCTCCTTCTTTTCTGTGTTGTCCAACAATAAAAAAGTATACCAACATGACAGATTTAAATAAAGTTTCGCCTCAACTACAAAAGGGTTTTACACAAATATACATCTTACTTGTCAGAAGATTCACACCTCCTATTGTAACAGTAAAATCTGCCCAACACAAGAGGCCTTCAACTCTGATCTGTTTGCTCAGCTGTTGGACAGGACAAGTTAAGAAATAATAAAATAAATAAATAAATAAAAATTGCAGATGAATCAAATAAACTAAGTAATAAGTTGTGTGTTTTTTTTGTATTGCATTAGACACAGGTATTGACACGGTGGACCGGCGATGCCCACAGGTATCTTGGGAATGATTGACAGCTAACATTCAATACTGTTAGTGAGGGAATTACAAACAACACAAACACTGTATAGCTCTGACAAACACCGCAGGCGTTTTCCCAGCGGTGTGGAAAAATGCCAAAAAAAAAAAAAGAAAAGTGATAATGAAACAGGAGCAAAAAGAATCCAGACCTATTTATTCAGATTCTAACGGGGAGAAGGACATGTTGTTGCAATTGGTAGTAGGGGTGTCCTGATCCGATAACATGACTGGAAAATCGGGCCTGATCATTTAGTGTCTGCTCATTCCAATTTTGATGTTACCAGTTGGTGATCAGATTTATTTATTTTTTGATCAGTGCTGATGAACACATCACAACATTTTACTGCCATAAATTGTGGAAGAACAAAGAAGCCAGAATGACAACGCACTACGGCCCCTCCGACCACATTGAGCAGCAGTGCTTGATTCTCCCTCTCATTAGCAGCAGCTTCAGGGCAGGATTCTGGGCAGTATCATTTGTCAGACAAGAAACAGGCATCAAGACCATAAAAACTAGTGTTTATTACCCTCTTTGACCCCCAGAGATTTCAGGAGCACCAGAAAAACTTTCTGCATGGCCACAGCTGTACACTCTCATGTGTCTGTCGGTCCATGTCCACCACTTCTGTGGAGTGGAGTTTTTCTGCCCTGAGGTAGACCAAAACATACGCCCAAAACCCGACAGACAGGCTCGTCTCTCATGTATGATCTTAAGGAGCATCGAGGACTTTTTGTTGGAACCCAAATGCTCTGAGGGTTTTTATGAAAAAAATAATCCAAATATTTTTGAAACAAAAAATGATGATGAAATTTATCTTTAAACAAGTTGGATTTGCTTTAAATAAAAATGCTTTAAATAAAAATGCTTTTTTTCAAGTTTAATGAACAGTCAATTGTGCTTTGATGTTTGTTGCAGCTGTTATTGTGGTGGGAGGAGACTTATAGGGTTAGGGTTAGGAGACTTGCACGTGCAGAGTTTGTTTATACAGTAAGTATGTACAATTCTAGTGAATTCATTCTATGCAAATGATCCATTTATGATGGAATTGCTCCATGAAATAATACTCATACACAAGAGGATGGTGTTAGAAACATGCAACATTTAATATAACAGGGATGGTTTTTGGCAGAGGAAAACTGAAGACTCAGCTCTGAAATGCATGGATCGCCACTTGGTCCTTCAGTATCTTGTTAGCTCTGCTGCAGCACTGCTTGTTGTAGGTGGTCTCCAGGTCAGGAAGCTTGGTTGCAGATGGTGCACTAGGCTGATTGCAACCCCTCTAAGCTTTCCTGTGAGGCTTTGTGGTGTGGGCTGTGATACTTCCTGTCAGGATGTTTTCAGTGGTGCAGATGTAGATGGTCTAAAACACCTTTGAGGGCAGTTTGAAATTCTGCAGGTCAGGGCCACTCGGCAATAGTCGTTTGGGCACGCAGGCTGTGGCTTCTTAGGGACAGAAATGATGGCGGACTGTTTGAAGCATGTCAGGACTGTAGAGGTTGAAGATCTCAGTGAACACAGGAGCAAGCTGGTCAGCACAGGCCCTCAGGATCTTACCCGTGATGCCATCTGGTCCTACTGCCCTTTCTGATGGCCCCTCTCCTAAATGTGCTCCTCACGTCATGCTCTGAGGCGATGATTAGGTGGTGTTCTCTAGCATGCTTTTGGTGTGTACCACCAGTAGCGCTGTTAACACAGCCAAAACAACCAGTTTAACATCGGCCCGTTGAATTAGAAAAGGTCAATCCCAATATATGTAAAAAAAAAATAATAATCAGCCCTGACCATGAATTGGTTGACCTCTAGTTCAGAGGTCTAGTAAGTGTTGTCCAAAAGTCAAATCTGAGTCAGATTGTTTGAAAAAGCAGGAAATGAAGGTTTTCAGTTGGAACAAAACATGAAAAGGTCATTTAGGTTCATTAAAAGGTCAAGTACATAAAAAAGCATGCAGAGGAGGTGGTCCTCAAACACAGTGAGTGATTTTTGCATGAAATTGGAGAATAACAGAAGAAGCTTCCTTCTTTTTGAGGTTTTGGTAAAAATGAGGCTGCAGACATGTCACATGTTAATATTGTGTATTTGCGTCTCAGATTCATGGTTCCCTTGGTTCATTTGTTCAGGCTGCGCTTGTTTACAGCAAGTGAAAAAAACAATAAGCCTCTGTTTCTTTTTTCTGTGTGCTCCTCTGTTATCTCAGACATTATTAGAAGCTTTTCTTGCCTCACAGCATCCACTTTTCTCAAATGAATGGAGATGCACTAATGTCATAAATGATGTGCTTAGTTTCTGGTTGCAACCCAAAGAGAGGAAAAGCCGCCATGATACTCATTAATGGACATTTCTCTGAACTTTTATTGTCTGGTCACTTCCACAGTCAGAACTGAGTGAGTCCTGCGGCCTGACCACATACCGCTGATGCACCCTGAGCTTCATAGACTCATCCGCTGTAAAGCCATTTCCCGTACCGATAAAAATCCTCAGAGACAAGCTGAGATTAGGTCCCACACCCCCCACCTAACCACCTTGTACAAAAACTCCAAGCTGATCTCTGTTGATTTGAAAAGTCACTGCAGAGAGCTGGTGATTCTATAATGAAGTGGAAGTAAAAGCCACTAAATTTGTAACCTCACACACAAATGCTAAATGCACATAGATGCCAAAACACAAACAGAAACACTCACAGAGACACAATGACACACACAGACGTTTTAGGAAAGCAAGCAAGAAGAACTAGGAGACCCTGGGATGTCAGAAGTTCTACTTTATTTTCAATTCCTCAAGATGGATGATTTCATCAATTACAATATAGGAGACAGAATCTATTCTGATGTTTGTCCAGATTACACACACAAAGTCTTCTCAATCAGCAACCGTTGATAGGGAGGAGGGGTTAATGAGACGCATGTTAGAAAAACAACCTCTATCATCTGAGGTTAGCTACAAAAATACATTTACGAAGCATTATTTCCATAGTTTTCCTGTACTCATCTCAAAACATCGGATTTAAAGTGTGGCCATCATACTCTGTGGGCAAACTGCTGACAGCTACTCTGAGGATGTGGGGGCTCTGCTGTGAGCGTTTGGATGATTGGGGTGAGTGCTTGCTTTTATTGAGAATATGTCTGCCTACGATTGGGAACTGGAATGTAGGAGTATTTGGTTGCGGTAAAATAATCTGCTGACATGAAGCCAGATGTTCCAGAGGAGGTGCCACATCTTGACATGCTAACCACTGCCAATCCTCTTGTTTGACTGGCAGCATCGGGGTGGGACGCCGGTGTTGCTTTGTAACAGGCACAGAGCAACACATCATCTGGCAGTAGCTGGGCTGGAGGCAATCAATAAATGGAGAGACAAGGTGGGGAAAAAAAACGTTTTAAGGACCCTCCCCAATGAAAATGTTTTGGTGTTTTTCAGATCCTCTTGTAGCATTTTACCCATGAACGAGAAAAATGAAAATTAACCTTAAAATAGAATGTATGTAATCAAATCATTGTGAATCAGTAGCAGATGAAAAAAATACTGTTGGTATTTGTGACAAAGGTGCTACAGTCAGCAAGCACAAACTTCCTGCTCCCCCCATTCTGATGCATCCACTTGCAGACAAACAGATCCATGAACGTCTTTGTTTTCCTCGTCTGAGCTGGAATCTGGATCAGAACTGGACGGCTGGATGGCTCTGATATTGATCACATTTTTGTTGCACCGCTAATGTTAGCTTGAGGTTGTAAGGGGCTGTAAGCTATCAGGAGAGCAGGTAAACTAAGGGATGACAGGAAAGGAGGGAAGGCTTACCCTGGGCTTACACTGCATCCGGTCTGGCTCAGGTGCAGACGCCGGAACAGTCTAGCCACGGTCGGTAACTCACACTGACTACGGTTTGCTAGTGGTTCTCCTGGAGACGGCCTCTGCCGCAAACCTCATGGACCTCTGAACTCAGGTAGAGTGCCTCTCACTTTCCATGTTACGTTAAGACTGCATGCGCACCGCATGGTGTGTGAGCCTGGGGTTACTCTGCACAAACGTTCCCGCCCACATCTTAGGGTTGAATTTCTGATCAACTCCTGCCACTCAGCAGAAACTGTGCCGTAGAACACAACAGCTTTGTTGATTTTCCCGAAAGTGCCAGCATCATTACTAAAAGACTACACTTTTAAAACAGTACCAAATATGATCACAGTGGGAGTTTAATATCCGTTCACACCAAACCCGATTTGCGAATCAGAGTTAAGTCAATGCACACACACGATTGTAGGTCTTGTGGCACGTTTCAAGCTTCGGGCACTGCGCTGCAGTCTGGCAGCAGTACGTTTAGGACGCTGTGGTGTTCACAGCAGAGCTCTGAACTTTGGCAAATAGACTCAGCTTTGTCCAGCAGTGTGTTGATGATGTGATTAGTGGGTGGAGTCCAAAATCAACACGAGGAGAATCTCACAGCAATGACTGCCTTTAAACACACAGTGAAGTTATCAGGTTCAAAGATCAGATCAGATTAAGAAAAATCTATCTTATTCTGGTTAAAATCATTCTTAGTTATTTGATGTAGAATCAATCAAAGCAGAAATGTGAAGAAAATGATTCACAGTGACTACTAATACTGAACTGAAATCATAATCCAACTTCCTTGCCCCTCAAAATGGAAAGGATTTCTCTTCCTTCATAGATGAAGACTCCACAACTACAGGCTTTCTGATGCTGTGTTTCAAAGAGACGTAGCTTTGTATGTTTGCCTGAGAATCAAGAGCTGAAGACAAAGTTGTACAGTGAAGAAATGTCAACTTAAATGTGACAGACAGCTGGTTTTTGTGAACATCTGTGAGCTTACAAATGGGGTTTTAGCACAGAAATCCCCCAACATTCCTTGCAGGCAATCATGGGAGCAAATTTCAACTAAAAAGAGATATGTGGGAGAAACAGAGCCAGCTGCGTGTCCTCGCCGTGATCCCAGCGTCTGTACACCTGAGCCTCATCTACAGCCAGATTGCAGCTGATGAGGATAACTTCTTTATTTTGTGGAGCTGGAAAGTTTGGACCATCACTTCTGTTTTCAAATGCTGCTCTGATGAGCAGAAATGTGGATTTAGCTTTTTGGAGCATCAGCCGGTGATGCTCTCAGAACAGCACCTGAAGGGGCAGGACAGGAGGATATGGGGGTGTGGGATGACCAAGAACAGGGTGGAAGGCCTGAACAAATGGATAAGGAGTGGGAAGATCCAGAAGAGGGAAGGGGAGGGAAGTAAAGAAAGAGGAAGTAGGAGGAGGAGCAGCAGGAAGTGGGTCAAGAGTAAGAGGAGAGAAGGAGGGAAGAATGCGAGGATAGGAGAGAGGAGGGAGGGGTGATGGAGGTGGAAGAAGGGAGAGGTTCTGCTGGATCATGGTGTGATGGAAGGAGAAAGAGGAGGAAGAAGAAAAAGGGGTTTGAAGAAGGAGAGGAGCATTGAGAGGGATGCGCTGCTGAGGGAGGTGATAGGGAAACTGCAGGGTCTTCTTCGTAAAAAGATGGTCAAACTCTGCTTCCTTCTTCCTTTCTTTTTCTTTCTCCTCCTTTTTAATGAGTCCGACGCACTCTTCTTGTCTCCCCGTCACATGCCTCCTATCCCCTTCTTTCTCTCTCCACCTCTCCATGCTCCTTTCCACAGGTTCTGCTTCAGTTCCATTGTCATTCCTCCAGGCGTACCTGCCCTTCTGACTGAATGCCCTGGATCTAAGGTCAGAGAGTGTGTTTGTAGGATTGACAGGCCGTCCGTCCGTTGGGTTCGTCTGCTCCTTCCCCCGGTCGTCTCTTTTGTTTAAAATAGCTGCTGTGCTCCAGTGTACTACATCATCTGTGGCGTGTGCGCGGCGTCTGTTGCCTCTGCAGACGGCAGCATCGTGACATCCATCGTTGAGTTCAGCCATCCCTCCCTCCTGACTCTGCTCCGTGAGACTGTTGCACGGGCAGTTTTCTTCCTCCAGGCCTGTGGAGGAGCTGTCGGTTGTGGAAAAGACGTTTGAACTTTGAGTCTGACAGTGATCTTGTGGAGACCGTGGCTCAGGGACGTCTGACATAAAACCAGCAGCGGCTTCCTGCTGTTGCTCTAGAACAGCAACTCTCCTTGTCTGTCTCCTTCCTCTTCTCCTCCGCTTCCTGGGTGTTGCCGATTCCAGCTGGGCCCCCACCCTCTTAGTGGCTGCAGCGCTGTGGCATCTCTCTGAAGCGTCCTCACTGGGGAGGATGTCTGCCGCTCTAATCCTCAGCTCTGTTTCTATCTGTTGTGCAAAGCGGCAGGAGGAGGCGCCGTGTCCTGCAGTTATTGTTTGTCTTTGATTCCAGGCTGTTTCTGTTAAAGAAGAAGGGACGGGGCTAATCACTGGCTCACACTCTGCTGCTCTGTAACGTTTAGGAACAAGATTCATTTTCATCCTGTGGGCTGAGTCTCGATGGGTAAAAGCAACGCAACTAATCAATGGTTTGCAGACTTGTTCTGCGGTATCCCGCACAGCTCTTATCGGGGTCTTTCTCAGATTCCTCTGCTCCTCATCCTCCTCCTTCGGCCTGTCATTTCTTTGTGTCACCCCGCTGTCTGCAGCTTTCTCGGAAGGGCCCGGTGTAACTGCGGGACAGCATGCCATCTGTACCACAGACTCGTGGACAGGGCTAATCACTGAGCTGCATTCTGTGCCCCTGCAGAGGAGCTTTCTGAGCCCATGGCCCCACCCTGAGGCTGATTGCTGTGCCTGATCCATTTCCACCTGCAGACACAGCTGGTTCCAGCGATTACACTCGCTCACTCCAAGATTACTTAATAGCTCGCCCTTCTTCTTGTCATTCCAGCCTGGCCTGTCTCGGTCTGTCTGATCTCCTTTTATCCTTTCCCCCTCCTCCCTTCTCATGTTCCTTTCTTTTCGTCCCACCAGTAGATTTTCAGAGAGATTACTGTGCTCCTTTTCTCTCCTCTCCTCTTTAGGGGGGCTGTTTCTCGTCGCTCCTTCATCTCTTTTTACTTCAAACATCTCATCCGTACCCACACTCCTCCGTCCTTTTTCAATGCCTTTTCTGCTGGCTGCTCTCCTACTTTTCCTCCTCCCCCTCTTCCTCATTCCTCTCTTACCACCTCCCCTCTTACTCCCCCTTCTCTTCCATTGGGATTTTTGATGGCTC
>BSAI01000187.1:2063493-2099800 GCA_036245035.1 Adrianichthys oophorus | reverse complement strand
GGGGGGGCAAATCTTGGTGTAGTTAATCATCTCGATTGGCCAGAGAAAAACTCGACTGCAGTCACGGCTCAGGACAGGGTAAAAAGGCTCCCTGGAGCGAGTTGGAGGGGCAGATACAGAGTAGCATGTTCTTTTGGCATCATCTGGACGTGGAAGAACACCAGAGAGCAACGTTTGAGGACTATTGACATCTGACCCCAGCAGGATTGGCTTGACTCCTATCTGACAGTCCGAAGTGCCGCTCAGTGCAGAATGTGATCTCCCGCCATCAGAAACCTGTGTGCCTCTGTTCAAAGTGCTCACATCAGCGCCAGTCCCACCTCCCTCAAAGAAGGAGACATGGGCTCCCACAGAAATGGAGCCTGCAGGCCCGGGGGCTCTCGCGGGCCTGCTCTGAGCCTTAGTGTCCTCACTCTGGCAGTGGTCTGTATTGAAATGATTCACACCTGTGGCTTTTGTTGCTACTAGACATTTAAGCCCCAGGCTGGTTCCTCCGCCCCCCAGGCTTCTGGGTCCTTTGGCTGTAGATGTAGATCCAGGTTTCCCTGATAAACTTGAAACCAGTCCAGGCTGCATGAAGATGGCAGCTGCCTGGTGCAGCAGGACAGTGCTCCGTTTAGGCAGGGAGAAGGAGATGGGGCGGAGCCTGCCGGCACCTGACGGGGGGATCCTGCTGTTAACGGTGGTGTCTACTGAACCTGGGTCAGGCGGGTTCCTGCAGTTGCTGGTCATGACACTTTGGTTGAACAGGGAGTGGCTGGCTGTGGTGGTAGAGGCACGGGGGCTGGTTCTGGTGTGACGCGAGCCCACTGGGTGCTGACTACAGTAGACAATGCCAGAATCCCCAGCAACATTCTTGTTGTCTGCCTTCGTTTGGTGGTAAGTCCACCCAGGGGGAAGCAGCCTGGTTTCCAGTGCCAGGTCCAGAGTCAGGAATGGGCTTTGAGGTTCTGTGCAAAAGAAAAGCAGAAAATGAAGGAGGTGATATTTATAGGAAAGTCTGCAGCACTAATGTGAAGGACTAAGAAAACCTTAACCCCGCACACACATGCTTTTATTGAAATAGGCCAGCAGTGTGAGCTTTGTGCCCTTTAGATCTGGTTTCTCTCGGTTTGTGTATCATTTCACACTTTCATTATTCACAGCTGTCTTCAGTCAATCATCCTTACTGTGTTTAACAAACAGGTTCAGCTTGGTCTCTACATCTGCTGTTTTTGTTACCCTCTTTATTTGTGGGTTTCTTATGTTAAGAGATATTTTTCTTCAAGTTTGGACTTTCCGGCACCAAACCAGTCTCCTGCATTTTGGGCCCCACATCCACCAGTTCCTGACGAGCAGACAGATTGAGCTCAGAGTTCCTCAGCAGAGACCAAACTTTTCTTCAATAAGCATTTTGTAGCAGCGCTTTCATCCATCTGCTTTGATTCATGATTCAGTTTTTCTTGAGTGACAGCTTTAAGTTCATTTATTACTCTTTTCTCTGAGCAGACTCTTTTCCCTTAAATGTTTTAGATTTTTTGGAAAGCAAGGGTGAATGATGCTGCTGTTTTTTCACTTATGAGAATAAGTTTATGCTGGGAATTGACTTTAAACTGAGCTGTCAATGTCTTCTACTCCAAAATGAGACTCCAGTGAAGGATGGAGTGACAGTTAAGTCTGTTCCCACAAACCCACAGGAGCCACAATCTCTCACTGTGTTTACCTAAGCTCTTCATCTCCTACTGGTCTAACAATCAGTAATAATATTCTAAATCAGGGAGAGCTAACTCCAGGCCTGGAGGGCTGCATTCCTGCATTGCATCATACCATGCTCTGGCATGTTCTAATTTGGATGGACACACCTGAACCAGGTAATCAGTCATGAGTAGGGCTTGGATTCCTGGAAAATCATGCAGACACTGCGGCCCTCGAGGCCTGGAGTTGCCCATCCTTGCTCTAGAATGAGAATAGTAATCTGTACAGGTCAGTGATAGGGCTGTCCATTTTAATGACATAAGATCACTCTTTGATGACCTTACTAACAGGAATAACGTTTCACTTGAAGAGTTTTGTTCTTTATTCCCAGCCCCCCAAGTAAAAGCACATAAACGTATGCGTAAGACGGCTAAGATCACGTGTGAGTACAGGGTACTCATTATGGTCGTGGAATATGAACCAAAAAAGAACATCACAAAAGAATGCTCATTACCAGACCTAGACCAATTCTCTTCTGTCTCATCAATTTACAGAATATTATTCTAGAAATGTTGGGAATGTTTAGTACATGCTAGGTTCTCACTGATGTTTAATTTTTTTTATTACAACTATTGATAAAGCATTTTTCCATGTCCACCAGGTTTGCGTGACCTTAACATGTCTTCATTGATCTGGATGATGTGAAGAAAAACCATTCAACACAAGCACAAACACGGAGCCCCAGAGAGGGGGAGAAAGTCCGCCACAGTGCACATCATCTCCGTACGCGCTGACTTTTTAAACAGAATTTAAAGCTGTGGTTCAGATGTGTTGGTCTGATTGAACAACAGCCCACTTCACAGTCACAGCTTAATGAACTGCTGCTGGAACAAAACCCTGAAAGCTTTAGAACCTCAGAAGAGTCTTGAAACTTAGAACACAGCCCGTAATTCATCCAAAATGTTAAAAGTCCTCACTGGAAACTAAGATTCTGAGGTCCAACAGTGGTTTTTGGGTCAGGATATCCCCTAAATAATTCGAATGTTAAACTTTCCACTCGAGTGTCTGTAGTTTAAAAAAAATGTTTTAAAAAAACTTTGATTTATTTCCACTCCTGGATAAGAACGGGGGGGGGGGGGGGGGGGGGGGGGGTGGGGTAAAGTGCAGTGGTTAGAGAGTTAGCTTCTGTAACTCTCACTGGAACTCAGGACATGTTTGGAAAAAGTTTGTTTGACAGATGAGCCCAGACGCTGCTCAGAGAGAGGCTTCTTCATCCCCGCAGTTTCTCGGCTTACGCTTGCACCTGCTGGACTTGAGCATCTTTCATTTACTCTCCTCTTCTTTTTCCTGCAGAGGTCGTCACTGTCAGCCATTTGTGTAGCTCCACGCACGCTGCAGCATGAAGCTGCTGATGTTCTGCAGAATCGTCATGGCTGCAGCTAATCTCCCTTGTTCTGCAGTAGCCCCCACCCAAAACTCAGCTCCAGAGTTTCAGATTAGAATAACTCTTACTTGTTTCCAGTGAGGCGCTGCTGGGGGATGAATGATCCCAGTTCTGCTGAAAGTCCGGTCTGGACTGATCAGTTGGGTCCACCGCCACAGTGGTGGAGCGGAACATGGGACCAGAACCTGGAGCACTGAGAGGAGAAAAGAAAAAGGAGCAATGTTTAGAAGACTGCCATGAAGGACAAGAAATGAAGGTGGTGAAAGGAGGGTCAGATTACAAAGAAGAAGCAAACCAAAGAATACATTTGAACAAAGGACAAAATAAATCTCAGGAGAGAAGAGGGAGTCTCCAAGAAGAGGAAACCAGGATTGAACGGGTGGGGGTTGGCAGCAGAGCTGAAATCCAGCAGAAAATCAATTTAGATGCTCTTCTTCTTTGTGACGGCAGACGAATAACGAACCTAAAAATGGCAGGGACACAGCTCAGGAGCGAGAGCAGCCACAAGATCAGGCTGCCGTTGGTCAAAAAGGCTTCGCAGGAATGCCAAGACATAGGAAAGTTTCTGTTTGGTTTGAGCCCGAGTCATCCTACTGAGTCCAGATCGATTAATAAACATAACCAGAATCTTTAGTTTGTGGTTTCTTCATCTTGTTCAATCGTCTGCCCCCCCAACACTCGTGTTTTCTGAAGCCTGCTGTCTGATCTGTTCTGTCATCTGTTGAGTCTACGGTTTTTGTTTTCACCTTCGATAAGGAAAGTGTGTCTGAAGGTCACACATGGAAAATGGTCTCTGTGGAACACTGGTTTCACTGGAAATAATCTAGTAAGTAGACTGAAACAGTAGGGTTTATTGTGTCTCTCAATGCTTGGGACCCTTTTCAGATGCCCTGGTTGTAAATAGTTTTATTAAAGACAGAGTTAAACCTGGTGACCTTCAAAGGATCCTAAGGGTACCAGATCTTTTCATAAACTGCTGCCATTGTGAATGTTTGAATTCAAATTGTTTCACTTTTTTCAGGTCTGAGCTCCTGATGGTCACCTGATTACTGTCTGTGAAAGTGCAAATGGGGAATCAACGTGAGTTAATAAAGTTCTTCATAATTAAAGAAACCAACTCAGTGAGCAATCTAGACCTGTCTTGGTTGAGGACTGTTGTAATAAGCAGTTGGGTTGATGAAAATGGCAGAAGTGAATCAGAATCAGACTTTGAGGGCTGAGTGGATCCCACAAGAATCAGGACTGAGAGCAGGGCTGGAAGGCAGACTGAACAGAACTTTCTGGTGCCAAAACATCCAAATGACTGAGCCAAGACTCAAAATGTAGGCAATCTGGCAGAGAAGTGTCTTTGTTAGAGAAGTAGCTTCAGCTAAGAAGGAGGTCGAATAAGAGAAACACACAGGAAAGGAGAGGCGGGTTCCCATCAGATGAGACACAACAAGCAGGTCAACTGTTGTCTGAGTGGATCTTGAGTTGGGGGATCAAATGTCCTTATAACTGCCTTCGTATCATGGAAGGTCCCACACAGGGTCACAGCGATATCCTAATCTGACTAAGGTGGCACTAATGTACCATGATCTAAAAGCAGTACTTAACAAGGACATTCTTGTCACCCCATTGTCCCTACGATTGCTTCATGGAACTGCTGTCAGGTATATCACCATCTCAAGGCCATCTGTATTTTCTTTCAGCACCTAAAAGAGAGGCCATGGGAAGGTACATTAAGGAGTTGCTGGCCGCTAGCGTGATTCTCCCATCTTCTTCACCTGCGAGCGCTGGATTCTACTTTGTTAAAAAGAAGGTTGTGGGTTTGCAACCTTGTATTGGTTATCAATACCTCAATCATATAACTACACATAATAGATATTATCTTCCATTAATGTCGTCAGTCTTTGAAATTCTTCGGGGGGCAGAATCTTCTCCAAACTGCACCATGGTATGCATTGCGCAGAAAATGCATACAGCTCAGAAAAAGAGCTCGGGAGGACATGAAGAAAGCCTTTGATACTCTCTTTGATCATTTTGAGTATCAGGTTATGCTTTTTGGCTTAACTAATGTTCCCCCAGTTTTCCAGAACCCAGTAAATAACATTCTAGGAGACATGGTTAGCATCCCGATATTGTCTTGTTCTAAGGGGGGGTCACACTCTGTATACTCCTCCGGAGGCAATTATTTGTTGAAGTCAAGAAATTCACATCCCGTACACATACTGTCTGGGGTTTTTTATAGAGTAGATAAAGGCAAGAATGGATCCAGCTAAAGTCCAGGCCATGCTCGATTGGCCAAAACCAGACAACCACAAGTAACTTAAGTGGTTTGGGGGGTTTATTAATTTCTATCAGCGATTTATTAAGAATTATAGCAGAGTCACTGCCCCGTGATTTGCACTCACCTCAACCAAGAGGGATTATTTTGTAGGACGAGGAGGCTAAGCAGTCCTTTCAACATCTCAAAGCTCTGTTCACATGTGCTCTTGCATTGATCACACCTCAAATAACGGGACATTTCTAAGTAGAAGTTGATGCTTTGGGGGTTAGGGCAAGGGCAATGTCATCCCAGAGGAGTAGTCTAGATTAGAAGGTTAATCCATGTGCTTTTTGTGAGACAAGCCTCAGAGACCAGTGCTGAATGTAACATGACATGTGGGACAAAATTATGTCTTCAGTTAGAGGGGATGGAGGTTCCAATCTTAGTGTACTCAACCACAAGAATCTCAAATATCTAAGGACTACTGAGAGGAAATATTCACCTCAAGCCTGGTGGGCGTTGTCTCTCAGCCAGCCTCATTTTAACTCGTCCTACAGACCCGGGTCCAAGAACACCAAGACTGATGCTTTGTCTAGGAGAGACAAGGAGCCTGCTGCCACATCTCACCCAAGTTCATCTTGCCCCAAGCTGCTTGACTGGCAATTCTGACTATTGACAACGACAAAGTAACAAAGACTACTGTTGGTCCTAGCTCTCCATCTGCTTGCCCCACAGTGTTTATGTTCTGGAGAATGTTCAAGCCAGGATCTTACACGCCATTTTGCAATTTCACTGTTTCTTATATTATACATAAGAATATATATATTTATTATATTATAATTATGTGAATAAACACAAACCAACTCACACAATAAGTCATTCAAAAACACGGGCATGGATGAGAGCTAGTATTGTTGATTCACAAAAAGGGAGTATTTGAGTGACGTCAAGGCTTCTGGGGTGCACATGCAGCTGTTGATAATCTAAATAAATGTAAATGAGCCAGACACATGCACGAGAGAATCCTGTTCAGCGGTATTAACCATTCTAACAAGTCAGCAGTTAGACCCTTTTTTCTGTTTGATAACATCAGGTCCATTCAGATTTCTGACGTTTCTGACGAGGAGACGTCTGCGCAGACCATGGAGCGGCTCCTTCCAGGTGGGAGTGGCTATGGATGAAGCGATTTTAAGGAAATGTTGGTTGGTGATTTTACAGAGGAGCTGTGGCTCCAACAATCCCGTTTGACACAGAAATTTTAATGAGCTGTGATGCTGTGGGAATGCTGGTGGCGCTGTAAAGTGCTAAGCACAGCTGCTTCCATCCTAGGAGCACATTTAATTTGAAAAGTGTTTCCATTGCAATTTAACCAAATTTGTCCATTTTGCCTTTTGCCCTTTGTCACCGGTTCTGTTCATAGACTTTATGGACAGAATTTCTAGGTGCAGCCAGGGTCCGGAGGGGGTCTGGTTTGGGAACCACAGGATTTCCTCTCTGCTCTTTGCAGATGATGTTGTCCTGTTGGCTTCATCGAGCCAGGACCTCCAGTATGCATTGGAACGGTTTGCAGCCAAGTGTGAAGCAGCTGGGATGAGGGTCAGCACCGCTAAGTCTGAGGCCATGGTTCTCGACCGGAGAAAGGTGGTTTGCCCTCTCTGGGTGGGTGAAGTGGTCATTCCCCAAGTGGAGGAGTTTAAGTATCTTGGGGTCTTGTTCACGAGTGAGGGAAGATCGGAGCGTGAGATCTACAGGCGGATTGGTGCTGCGTCCACCATCATGCGGTCGCTGTACGGGTCCGTCGTGGTGAAGAGAGAACTAAGCCAGAAAGCTAGGCTCTCAATTTACCGGTCGATCTACGCCCCAATACTCACTTATCGTCATGAGCTCTGGGTCATGACCGAAAGAACGAGGTCCCGGATCTAAGCGGCTGAAATTAGCTTCCTCCGTAGGGTGGCTGGGCGCTCACTTAGAGATAGGGTGAGAAGCTCTGTCACCCGGGAGGAGCTCGGAGTTGAGCCGCTTCTCATCCACATCGAGAGGAGCCAGTTGAGGTGGCTCGGGCATTTGGTTCGGATGCCCCCTGGACGCCTCCCTAGGGAGGTGTTCCGGGCATGTCCCACTGGGAGGAGGGAAGACCCAGGACACGCTGGAGAGACTATGTCTCTCGGCTGACCTGGGAACGACTTGGGGTCCCCCCAGAGGAGCTGGAGGAAGTGGCCGGAGAGCGGGAAGTCTGGGCATCTTTACTTAGACTGCTGCCCCCGCGACCCGGTCCCGGATAAGCGGAAGAAGATGGATGGATTGTCCATTTTGATATGCCCCAGAAACCACCTCCTCCAGGTGCAAAAACTTTTTTTTTTATACATTTTTTCGAAATTGCGGTGTTTCAATTACAGAAATTTATTATCGTAAGTCCAATTTGCACATTTCAGAGGTAATGGAAATGTCACTACTGTGTCAGACTGGGAACCACATTTCATAGCCAAGTTTTGATCCAAGTTTTGCCGCCTTCTCGGGGTGACTGTCAGCCTGTCCTCTGGCTTTCATCCAGTCTACCTGCTAGTTTGAATGACTCAACCAACCAACCAATGTGTGACTTCTGTTTGGTCAGAATCCTGCTTCCTAACCTTGTTTGGGCTAGGTTTATCCATCATTCTCTCCTTTGTCCTACCACAAGACTTTTGTCATTTCAAGTGGCATATGGTTTTCAGTCTCCCTTTTTTTCACTCAAGCTGAAAGCATTTCTGTTCCATTCGCTCACACCGCTGTCTGACCAAACCAACGGGCTTGAAGGGAAGGTGTGCCAGACAATTCTACAAAGTGTTGCTGCCAAAAAGAGGCAACACCTTCATATCAGTTGCATCAAGGAGTCTGGTTGTCCATTGACATCCTGTTACTTTATGTAGGGAAAAGAAAACTGGTACCCTGCTACACTGGTTCATTTTCTGTGACCAAGGTGGTCAATTCAGGTGCGATTTTGGCAGCACGGCCGGAGTTCAAATATTTTAACTTTGGTGAGGTCATCACACTGCATCAACAAATCAGGGACCCAACTTTGGGCACATGACCTTTCGAGTGACAGTGGGCAGAAAACACATCCAGTATGGTGGATGTGTCTGACAGTTCTCCTGAACTTTCATCCTCCATCCATTCTCTTAACCTGCTGGATCCCTTTCGGAGCAGTAGGATTTCTGGAACCTGTCCAGGCAGAGAGCCGCTCCAGCATTGGGGAGGCAGTCTGAGCGGGCCTCCTGATCTTTATGATGTTTTCCTTATTGTCATCGAGACAATAAGAAAAAAGGTCCCCTCATTTTATTCTTCTTTTCATTTTTGCTGTCTCAGGTTAATGTGGGACAGCAAGCTTCAAACTCAATCAGAAAGAAATGGAAAACCCCAAAGTGTGCCTTGACCGTGAGCCTTTCAGCTGTTTTTCTGGAATCTACCTCCTGCCAAGGGGGACCAGGTTTTCTAGCCATAACCTTTTCTGTTTGCTGGTTTCTGTTGAGCACATGCAGGGTGCAAATCATGGTTTACTTTCTCTGCTGCCTTCTGCTGCTGCTGAAAACGACACTGAAAAGAGGAGGGAAATGCTGAAGAGCGGGCAGTGATGAGGCTCTAGCGCCCAAATAACGAATGAAGACAGTTTTGAGCAGCACAGACTGGTGAGCACTACAGCGATCTGCTCAGACGAGTGCTTTGAAAAGAAATGAACCGACTTTCATCTGTAACAAAGACAAAAACCTGACTCTGCAATCGGCTAAGAAAACAAAGCAAAAGAGAAGAACATTTGCCCTCAGTTGGCGATGTTGCAAAATCAGTTCTCTGCAAACATTTGTTAGAAACATCTTTGTAGAATGACCAGCAGAGCTGAGGATGAGGTTTAAAGGTAGAGCAGTCGACCTCTGGTCAGGAGATTGCAAGTTCTTAGTACTTAGGCAAGACACTGAACCCCACATTGCGCTACATGGTTCTTAGCTGGTGAGAGTGTTTGGCAGCAGAGCCGCCATCAGTGTGTAACTGTGTCTTTGAAGTGTTTTAGGTCTTCTAAGAAGGTAGTAAAGCGCTTTATAAGCATACGCCATTGATAGGCCATTACCGCCCCACAATGTGAGCAGAAGCATCTCAGCCCAGATGCAGAAGGTTTTATATCTATGGTCTTCGATTTTGAATTTCCAGAACCTTTGGGTTTCAGCCGTCCTTTTCTTTATATTTCAACCATTTGATCGACCAAACAGAAGGCCATGACAGAAGATGATGAGAACTGTCATATGTTTTTTTGTGCTGCCTGCATCACAGCTCTGTTGCATATTGCATGCCTTTTAAATGCATGTTGTTCATACAGGCACGTTGCTGACACACATGGTTCCATTTCAGGAGAAACAAAGCTTTGGGATCGACAGCTTCATTAAAACAAATGACAGATGTAGAGCTTGCTCTGAGCTGAGTTATGCAGCAGAGGTCTTGAAAGGGAGAAATGCTCACGGTACACACCAATTTCCTGTGCTCGTCTCATCGCAGTGATGTGCATTCTTCAGTGTTATGTCTTCTCTCTTCTCCCTGCGCCTCCTCTGCCTCCTGCAGGCCAGTGCTCTGTAAAACTCCCTCTGCTTCAGCTCCTTCAAGCGCTGCACAAACAAGAGTTCTTACTGTTAGGAGTGAAATGAGTAAAAGTGACACAAACTTTCCTCCTCATCAGCTTGTTTGCTTTGCTCACTGTGTAGCTTTGGTAAGTCCAAGTGGCTTTGCTCACTGACAGTGAGCTCTGCCTGGAAAGCAGAGAACACTAATGCTGTGTGTCAGGGATGAGCGTATGTGTCACCAACTTCAACGATTATGTCATGACTGTGAAAAGATGGAGGACAACAGGCAGCAAGGTGGCTGGTGGAAATGACAAACGGATGAGCAGACCAAAACTGACAGATGCGAGATGGATGTGGACAAAGGGGCAAGAGCAGGCCTGGAAGACAGATGTGTTGGAGTTTGTTCAAGTTTGTTCTGCATGCATAGAGGTGTGCTACGTGCAGAACGGACATTGTAAGAGCAAATGGATGTTTGAATGCAAACTTCGCAAAGCTGCAGGAGTCCACACTCCACAAATTATACAAATTCAAGGTATCTGTGAGTTTGGTAAGATAACTCTAAAGTTCTAACTATCAAAGAAAATAAAGCAAATTACATCTTTGCTTTTAAACTAGTGTCTCCTCACTTCTGGATGTCTGCTTTCAGGCCAGGGGGCCGTGGCCTTGGGGGGGGCTGTCTTGGGCTCCTTTGGTCAGAATGTAGACGCCCAGATAACAGCAGGACAGCACCATAAAATGAATGAGGTTTCATTTTATGGTGTATGGAGAGCTAGTTTTTGTTTTCTTTGTATTGTATTTGTTTTTATATGTTCAGCACTTTGAGGTGTATTTTGATATGAAAAGTGCTTTATAAATAAGTGATATTTCAATTTGGAATGTATACTTTCATGTCAGTAAAAAAGGTTCTAGTTACCCATAGTAACAGATGACTTCCACACCCACATCTTTAATACATAATGGGCAGACCCATGCAATCTTCAGTTGGACTTATAGAATGAAAAGCTTCATTGTGTTGCATCTTTGCTCAGGTTTGAAATCTTTTCATGTTTATGGTCGAGGTCAGTTTCGGTGTAAATGTGGAGGCGTATGGATGTTTTTTTGATTCATAATTCAAAGTAATACTCAGTTCTCAATTGACAATTCAAGATAGGATTTAGGCTTGGAAATATTTTGCAATTTCGAATGCAATATTAAAGAATTACAATTCAATATGACACATTTAAAAATAAAATATGAAACAAATCAATAGCATTTTAAATTGTCATGGATTTTTGATGTCATAATTCAAACCACAATGCATTTTGCAATTTACTATTCAATATTTAACAATGAAATTTCAATACATTGTTTGATTGAAATTCCTTTTAAAGTAACTTCAAATCAATTGCATTGTAATTTGCTATTGTGTTTGAGTATTATTACCAATCGTGCATCTCCATAACTGCCCCCTTTATTAATCCCACTTTGCAACGCCTGACATCTACATACTCCTTCTGCTATTAAATAGGGCATTATGTGACATTGTTTTCAAACTTTTTTTGTTTTTTTATGAGCTGTGTTTTTCTGTCCTTTCTGGAAATTCCATTATAACAAGTAAATGCGCAAATCATTTTAACTTAAAAAAAACCTAAAACATCCAGTAAAAAAAATTTTTGTTTTAAAACTATGTCAAAGGCCAAATGTACCCAAACCCTCCTTAGTAAACAACCCTATTTGTTAGTAAGATAGCTTATTGTTGAGAGAAAATTAAATGAAAGAAAAAATATTTATTTTGCTTCTTTAAAGAGTTTGTGTCAAAATTCAAATTAAAATGCACTATGTCAGACACTCATAGGGCGGGGCCCACGACCTCCACGCTCTCCCTCTTCTTCTGTATTTGTCCTGGTGTTTTCTTTTTAAATCCATTGATGCCAGGTGCTCACCTGTTGCCTGTCCTGCAGTTATGTTGTAGGAGTTCTAGATCCTCAGAATTCCTGCCTACAGTCAGAGTCCAGTTCAAGGAGCCCAGAATTTACACAATTATAACACACCCTTTCACAATTACATGAGCTTATGGAATTTTACTGTAGCCCGCACAGTAAAACTCCACATTATTTTCACAGCTGTAAATATTTCTGCGCCTTTGAGTCAAAATTTGACCCTCGCCTCATGCGCAAAAAGTCACCAGAACTTTTCAACAGAGTGAACGAACCCCCCAAGATGATGACATCACAGCGAGGGAAAACGTAGGAAAATGAATCATGGACCCAAAAGAACATTTTTACTACTAAGCGGAGGAAAAGAAACTAACCAGGATTCTCTCAGTAGCTGTGAGCGAAGAGGGAGGAGCCCAGCGCCGAATCCCAGTCCAGTGGGAAGGCGTGGGAAATGTGGCGTATGGAAGACCGCTTTCCCGGTGACGCGTGGGGGCCTGAGTCCTTCTGATTGAGGCTCAGCCCATAGACGGTGTGAGGCCGGTGTCAGCCTCCGTCGCGCCGGGGTCCGGTCATCTTCGGAGTCGGGTTGTTTGGGAATGCAGCCCAAAGCGGGTGGTAATCTCCATCTAAGGCTAAATACCGGCATGAGACCGATAGTTGACAAGTACCTCAAGGGAAAGTTGAAAAGAACTTTAAAGAGAGAGTTCAAGAGGGCGTGAAACCGTTGAGAGGTAAACTGGTGGGGTCGGCACAGTCCACTTGAGGGATTCAGCCCGTCAAAGCAAAGATTGGTGGCCGGGTGCTGGTGGGATCCACTTGTGGGACCCCCCCGCCCGGTCCTGCCAGGCCCCGTCGGGTGCATTTCCCCCGCGGCGGTGTGTCGCGACCGGCTCCGATTTGGCCAAGAAGGGACCTTCGCCTGGACCTTGCCGTGCCGGGGCCGTGGAACCAAGTGCTCACTGTGCCCTCTCTCCTCACCGCAGGAGGGACGGGGCCCCTCCGCCCCCAGCGCGACTGCTGACCGGGACGCACTGTCCTCAGTGCGCCCCGACCGCGTCGCTCCGCCCCGGGCAGGGACTGGGATCACAGGGCCCCTCCACAGCCTGCCGGCGCACCACTGGCCCGTCGCGCCCGCCCTGTCGGGGAGGTGGAGCCTGAGCACGTACGTTAGGACCCGAAAGATGGTGAACTATGCCTGGGTAAGGCGAAGCCAGAGGAAACTCTGGTGGAGGCCCGCAGCGGTTCCCTCTGAAGTTTCCCTCAGGATAGCTGGCGCTCGAAGTCTCGCAGTTTTATCTGGCAAAGCGAATGACTAGAGGCCTTGGGGCCGAAACGATCTCAACCTATTCTCAAACTTTAAATGGGTAAGAAGCCCGGCTCGCCGGGCGTGGAATACGAACTGCCTAGTGGGCCACTTTTGGTAAGCAGAACTGGCGCTGCGGGATGAACCGAAAGCCGGGTTAAGGCGCCCGATGCCGACGCTCATCAGACCCCAGAAAAGGTGTCGGTTGATATTGACATTTTTACTTTTGCAGATTCTTCAGAAACTGACGTCGATCTGTTCCATCAAGTTTTCACTGACAGCTCAGACCAGCCATACAGAAAGTGAAAGGGGTGGGGGGTGTCTGTGGTGTTGGAAGGTCAGATCAAAGTAGGGCATTGAGGGCAGCGGTGGTGTGCAGGTAGCGGCGAGGGTGAGCAGCACCTGCAGGCCATCCAACGCCGCTTGCGGCTTTAATTTTATTTTGCAGCTTTGATAATCCAGTGTCACCTTAAAAAAATAATACATTAAACAAAATGAAATAAAAGTACAACTTCCATTTTGGAGAACACCGACTTCTGCTTCCGGTATGTAGTTGAGCTCCATCTGGCATTTATCCGCCATTTTCTCTATAGCTCGGTACTCATGAACCATCCAGTGATTATTAGATAATGCCCCTACAGATTTATTCATCTTACTGGTGTGAAGCTGTGCAGCTCACTGCTATTTTACTAAAATAACAAATTCTTGATAAAAACTGTTATTGTCTGCACATATGAACACTAACAGAATTCCCTTCATTAGCAGAGAGCTGTGCACATCCATGTCAGTAAAAAAGGATGCAGTTTACGTTGGGGCCTCCATGGGCCTGAGGTGGCAGCTGTCCTTAACTCAAGGATGCATTTCTGCTTTCCCTTCACTAACAATCAGAGCAAACATCTGTGGACCTTGTGAAGTCTTCACATGGTGTGATCTTCTGTGTCCTCTGAAATGCAGGTCTCACATCTGTGCCATTTTATCTTGAGAAAGAAACTTGATCTCAGTTGGCACAAACAGGCGGCAGTCTGCAAAACGAGTTCATTTAAAAATGAACGGGAGCGTGACTGACCGCCAGCTAAAGGACGGGCAGCTTAGCTGATGGGAGCAGCAGAAGAATATTCCTGCTGGAAAATCCATTTCCTGCAAACCTTTCAAACAATATGCCCTAAACTCAGCTTTTTCTCAAGAAGACATCATAAGTGCCCCGCACAGCTCAAATGTTGTGCCACTTTTATGGCTTGCAAGTGAACAAATGATCATTGCAGAGAATACAAATCTCCTATAATTTTGCACTCCCCCAACGCACACAAATACTCACAAATGTATCTAAAGGATATATCTGAACCAAAGAAAACAGAAGCAGTTTCTGAGCAGATTCCTCCTTTTTCTGCACTCATCTACATTTAAATCTCTGCAGCCATATTCATATCAAACCTTCGCCAGTTTTAAGTTCTCATATGAGGTAAGATAGCTGTCAACATAGAAACATATTCATAAAGAAAAAGTTGTATTCATAAATACAAAGTTGTGCATAAATTTATATTTTGTGCACAACTTTGCAGAAAACGTATGAATACAACCTTTAGTTTTACGTTTCACATGTCTTTTTTGAATACGACTTTTCTTTGTCTTGAATAAGAATTTCTTTTGTTAATTCACGGTCAAAAATACGTCACGGGGTCACAGGCATAAACATCGAGTCCTCCCATGTCCATCAGAAGGGATCCTTTCCTTCCAGCTCCCAACCTTGAGGTAAGAATATCACCCAAAGATCTCCACATGGGGACATGTGTGTGGGGGGTGGGGGGTCACCTGACTGAATATTAGCAACTGTGTCTGCAGAGCACTAAATCCACACAGGGCACTGTGCTAGGACAGAATGTGTTTTTTCTAGATCAGATTAGAATTGTCCATAATTATGAATATTCCTGCAGTTAAAAGAAACTCACTGGCCAGGATTTTATTTTCTTCAGAAAAGCTGTTTATAATCCTGCCTTTTGGCATTTCTGTGGTTGGAGGACGCCACGCCTCCACAGCCATGAAGTGTCGTGCTCACTTACCTGTCTGTGGTGGTGGTCGTAGGAGTTGATATGGTTGTCGAATTGCTGCTGTCGCATGTACCGCTTGTTGCAGAGCTCACAGTAAAAGCGCGAGTCTACCTCTTCCTGCACAAGGGAAGAAAGGACGTTCAAAGAAGCAGCTCTGCATGAAATGTTACCATTTATGTCTGACTTTTATTACAAACAAGACTTTTCTCCAACAATTCGCCCACAATGAATTGTTGAGGAACCTGCATGTCTGCACGGCTGGTTTTGAATTTGTCAGGGACCCAAAGTGCAGGAGACCAGGCTTGTGACAGAAACTTGAAAAAATGAAGCAACCAAAGGGACTCACATCCTTGTCTAAGATCCAACAGGAACTCCATAAAAAGTTTGTGTTGACTCACTAGCACTTCTTCCAACAAGAGTCACTATTTACTGATGTGCAAAAAAAGGATCGCAGATATGGTAACCTCGATGGTTAAAGTTTAGAAGTAGATGGTTGGTAGGACATTAAAGGGGGGAACATAAAGGTCAGAGGTTTTATTTGGTACATTTATGCTTTTCTTAAACCTGCCTATTCCTGGTTGGAGTTGATTGGCACTCCAGGCAGATCTTTAGTTTATCACAGTCAAACACACATTCACAACATGGGACAATTGTCACCAGTTAACCTATGAAGGATGTTTTGGGAGGAAACGGTAGTTCTTGGTGAAAACCCATGCATGCACGGGGAGAACATGCAAAATTCACACGGGGGGGATTTGAACCAGGGCCTTCTCACTGTGAGGCAAGGGTGCTCAACACTACACCACCCTGCAGCCCCTATTTCTAGTTCCCTTGAGAAATAACACACATTTTAACAGTGTTTTAACAAGTTACAGTGTTCATGAGCCTCAAAGACTTCCTTCCAACATGACCTAAAAGGATTCAAACTTTTACCGGTAAGTCCTTCCCACAACATGGACATCTAGTGGTTCACTGTGATCATAGTAACGCCTACAGCGCGACTGAGTCAGTTTGACCTGCTTTCAATGTCTGAAACAAATGGTAAGAAGGACAGTTGGTTTATTATTCCAAGCTGATGATTAAATCCTGATTCTACTGAAAGCACACCATACTATATACTCTCTTTATTGATAGAGTAAGTGCTGTACAGTTATGTAAACAGAAAGACAAAAGAATATCAAAGTAGTAAATAACATCTATTAAAATGGACATAATATGAATAAAAGTTCATACGCCTTATTACACAGACACTACACAAGCACAAAACAGAACAATTTACAGTGTAATGGAATAAAAGAACGAAAATCCCAATTACTGATTTACACAACTACTTGTTAAAAAAAAACACATTAGGCAAATATTTAAAAGGTTTAAGGACACAAAGGACTACAAGGACCAATTGTTGATCCAAGTTGATGTAGGGACATCTGCGAGTCATGGTGGAATGAGGAGCTGCAGGTGGTAATGGTCAGAGAACCAAAAGGATTAGCTACGTATCTTCTTCCCACTCTTTTCCTTGATCACAACTCATTTCAGACAGCAACTCTCAATGGTACAGCTGTTAGAATTATATCTGCTTCAGTCTTTGGTTGTCCATTAAGAGATTGCCAAGTGTGACAGCATCTTTTTGTCTACAACAAGGAACTTCCTGTTTTTCTTTTCAGATAAGCACAAACATCCTGACAGCCAGCATTGAAAGCCGTACCAGTCCTGTGCGATGCTGGCATTTTCTTCTGGAGGTCAGCAGACAGTAAGGTTGGAAGATACCCACACAGTTCAGGTTCTAGTTACCAACGTTAAATGAAAATGCTTTTAAATAGGGTGTACATAAGTATGGATTTTGTCTGGGCATGGTTTAGCATCAATCCACTGAGCCTCAGAAATGCTTCTCTGTCCAAAGACACAGAAGTGCCACAAGAGACACAAGCTTTAAATGAACTTAGCGGCCTTTAAAGTCCCACTCCAATTATCTTATGATCTATTGTAAAAGTGTTCCCAGCGATCTCTGAATTGTGATTATGGCGTTTTTAGCCAAAATCTTTTCTTTTCATTTTCTAGGACACGGTTTCCTTGGAGCAGCAGGAGTTCCTCAGAAATTCACCTGCGAAATGTGGGCGGGACTGTTAGGATGGAGTAAGCCCTTCCTCATTTCCCATGATCCCTTTGTTTCCACTAAAAATGGCGAGCAAAATCTGACCCATCCAGTCGTACAATTTGGGGCCAGATGCTCGCTCATACGAGAAAACTGATCCATTTGTCTGCAAGTGGCTGCATCAGAATGGAGTGGAGCAGGGAGCTTGTGGTCCAGCCGTTGCATTTTCTTCACAAATGCGTTCTTTTTACAGTGGCATTTTTAGTCTGCTCCGGATTCACATCATTCAAACAAAAATACTCAGAAATGCAAAATTTGATCTTAATGTTCTCAATAAATGTCCTCTATTGTGGGAAAAATTCTGCAAGAACGTGTTAAAACCCCCAAAGCATACATTTTATTGGAGTGGGTTTTTAAGGTTTCATCTGTCACATGTAAGCTTTGCACACATGTATCAGTTGTCTGGTTTGGTGGTCTGCTGCTACAGCGGAGCAGCTGGTGGACCCCAGCCTGAATCAGCCGTACAAAAGCAGCTCTGTCTGTCTATGAAGTGCGAAAAACCAAAGTTCTGGCAAATGCGAAAAATATTTTGTGTTTGCAAATCAAGACTTTGGGTCTTACACATGGACCCCTGTGATAGGTTGGGGGGGGTGCTGTCAAAGGTCATTTTTGAGATGCATATTTCTCTAGCTAAAGTGTTTCTTTGTTGCCTGTCTTGTGCATGAGTGTGTGCACAAAGAGTCGGATTGTAAAAGGTTCTTCCAAGACGTATTGATCAACGACTGAATGAAGGCACAGTTTTGAGTGCAGTGCTTTAATTCCACTGTCAGATGCATGCACCTTCTCCTTTAAGATTGATTGCCCCCAAAAGTTTATGGAGGTTGGTCCGTCCATCTTCCAGATACGCTTCACAGCTCTAGATCAAACTGTGCCTCTTCTGCCCGCCCCAATTAGTCAGAGGTCTTCTGACCTCTGACTAAGTCCTGATTACTGCAGCTTCTGTAATCCCATTAACCAACAAATGTATGTGGCATTATTCTATTACAGAACCAACATTACATTTGCATTATTTAATCAGGGGCCGCATTGGTTTGCATTATGTCATTAAAGATGTCATTGGCTTGCATTAGCCGCTGAAGATGGCTTTCTATGTCCACTAAATGGGGCTTGGGGGAGAACACTTGGGTAGCTAGAGTTAATCTATCTGAAGATTCTTTTAGGAAATTCAATTATTTTGTTTCACCAAAAATAGAGAATATTGTCTTATTGAGATAGGAAATCAATGTTAGGTTGTTTACACATTGTTATTTATTTTCATCTAGCTGAAGAACAGATTTGTGGATGGACTCCCTGAGGACAGGTAGAGGACGGAAACCCTGACCTGGTTGAGCCAGACAATAACGGAATGCTGGCTCTTCCAACATCATCACCATCATCCGAGGACTGTAACCCTCCTTTGCTAGGGCAACTTACAGCTTTTTGGCTGCAGAGACATCAGGATGCAGCAAACCTGGATGCAGATAATTATTTTGTGAAGTTCATTCATGAAAACAAATATTACAGTGTGAGACCCTGGAAAATGTCCCTAATAAATGAATATGGAGGGATATTTTTGCCACTACATTGCAAGCAAAATTCATAGTTTTGAGATCAAAATGTTCTAAATTGCAAACAAAATGTAAAGTTTGAAGAAAATGGTTAATAATTGCTTTCAATTTTTTTTTTATTTTCAATAACTGTTTTTGGGTTTGCAACACAAATGTTTTTAGATGCGGAGTGGCTCATCCTGCTTTCGTCCTATCTTTTTAAACTTTATTTTGCGCCTCCCCTGACTGCACGTCGCTGCTGGTGAGGATGCTACTTTTGATGCTACAATGCTAAAGACCATCATGGACTCTCTGAGAAACTGCATATTTGCTAAAATAGATGACATGTCTGTGAATCTGTGCTCCATATTTCATCCGTGAGGGAGAAATTAAAAGCCTCAATTAAACCACTTCAGCGTGTGGTTGACTCCCCACAAGGTAGCCATAAAAGATCTGGAGCAGGCCGCTTACCACCATGACTCATGACATAGGCGAGCTGGAAGCTAGCATTAGGAAGCTAACAGCTCAGGTGAGCAGTCTGGATGAAAAGTGCAAGGATTTAGAAAGCAGATCAAGGAGGAATAATATTTGTGTGGTTGGTGTACCAGAGGGAGTGCAGGGACCACGAGCCACTGATTCTGTTCCTGGGATGCTTCAGGACTTAGTGAATGAAAAACCGCTCCTGGATCCACAGCATCCTGCGGGCTGGAGCTCAACCCCTGCCTTTTCTGGCGTGGGTGCACTTCTTTCATACTCGCACGTGATTCTACAGTCCGCGGGTGAGTCCTCTCCACTCCTCTATAAGGGCCAGAGGGTTTCTATATTCCCGGACTTTCCTCCCTCTGTTAGTAAGAAGCGAGCCACGTTTAGCCCTGTGAAGCACGCACTACGCTCCTTTCCGGAGGTGAAGTTTGGTCTGCTGTATCCCACCACACTGAGGATAACACAGCCAGATGGAACATCACAGCAGTTTAATGATCCTTCTGAGCCAGTGATTTCATTCAAAATAATTGCAAATAGCATGCTTTTTTTTTTTTTTTAACTTGTCCTGTCCAACAGCTGAGCAAACAGATATGAGCTGAGTGCCTCTTGTATTAGACAGATTTTACTCTTACAATCGGGGGTTATAAATCATAGCGAACACAAAATGTATGTTGGTATAAGCCCCTTTTGTAATTTAAACCAAACTTTATTAATATTGATTTTTTTTTTTTATTTGTGTCTTTTTTGTTGGACCGGACGGAAAAGGAAAGGGGGAAAAGGAGAGAGTTGGGGGGTGGAGGGGGGGAAAGAGAGATGGTGGATTATAGAAGTTAGAGAAGGACTACTGTGAAGGGAAGGTAGATTTGTTAATCTACAGGTAACAAAATGTTGGAGCTTATACCCATTGCAATAGTGAGTGTTGGTCTAAAATGGGCGGGGCCTGTCCACACACTCAGCTGTTACATACCTGCCGGCTCTGAGAGTGTTCACAAACTTGTCCACATCCAGTTCACACGCACACTTGTGCATACCAACCAACACATGTAAAGCATTACATTCTGTCATGCACACTATTTGAAGGTGCAAAGGTGAGCCGACGCCTGTACTCAGGTGAATGTTATGTTAAGCTGAAGTAGATGATGGAATGCACAAAAAAGGAGGGAGAACCCCCAGCCATCCCCACACCAAGACACCCGCCGAGGCGGGAGCGCCGACCAGGGCCCGCCCCCGCACCCATACTGTGGGGTCAATGGAGGAGATCCACCCGCCAAGCAGCCCGGCCAAGCACCCAGACCAGGGCCCACAGGACAGCCACACGGGCCCCCAACACCAGAGCGCAGTGAGGTACGGAAGCGCAGAGCGCAAGGCCCAGCCCAGTCAGGAGAGCAGCCCTCCCACCGCGCCAGGTGGCCCAGCGCGGGGCCCCACCCCCGAGAGCCCCACCACCACCCAGGGGTTCTGGGCATCCCCCCACGCCAGCCCCGGGTACGAGCCCGTGCCCCCCACGGGAAACCCGCTCCAAAGCTCCAGGCAGCTGCGGAGATCCAGAAGAGAGCACGATGGGGGTCAGCTACCCCCATCTAGAAAAGGGATGACCAAGAGCAGTGGGGGTCCCCGAAGGTGTACATTGCCTGACCAGGCTCTCCTAATGTTGTGACCCAGAAGGGGCTCGGCACCCGAGGGTAAGGGCCAGAACCCGCACCACAAGGACACAGACACCCTCCAGGCTCAGATGGAATATGATCCCCCGCTCATGGACTTGCCAGAGGACAAAGGGATCCCTCTCCCTGCGCGGGGAGGGGGCCGCCGGGCCCAGGAGGCCGACCCCCAGAAGACAAGGCCACCGCTGCTGAAGGCCCTGTTCCCTCCACCAGGGATGGGGAAGGGGACAGAAGATCAGTAGTCCCACCTTCCTTGTGTAATGTATTTGTGTGTGTGTGTGTTGAGGTGTGTTTCTTGTGGTTGATGGGTGTGTGTAATAAAGGGTGCAGTTAAAATTGGCGAGCACGGCACTGAGGACATCTCCTGATTGCTTACAGGGATGTCCAATCGCCCTCTCACCAAGGAGCCCTAAATGTCTACGGTGCAGTTAAAATTGGAGGGTAGAGCACTGAGAGGACATCTCCTGCTTGCTGGCAGTGATGTCCTAGCACCCCCCACCAAGGATCCTACATGTCTAAGGTGCATTTAAAACCAGGAGAAGGGGGCGAAACTGTGCGGAGACCATGGGAGGGGTGGACCACTGCCAAGTGGCTCGGCCCCTCGAGGTATTCCGCAAGCACGCCCCTCCTTCCAACCTAATAAGTGGTCGTATGAGGAAGGAGGGAAGGTCGGGGACAGTTACCAAACTGACCCCCGATGATGAAACAACCGTCCCCCCGCCCCCCCCAGCATTGGGCCCAAGTCTCCCCAGGGCAGAGGCCCCACCGCCCGAAAGCCAACCCCCCAGGCCCTACACCCCCCACCCCACACAAAGAGACCAGCCCCCAGGGCTGTTTTTGTTCATGTTTTGTTTTTAAGAGAGAATAATCATTAACAGAAACTTCATAAATAAATTGAATAAGTGTTTTATTTTGAAAGACACTAATTATTTAGCCTGAGAAATATTTGGCTGGTAGAGTCCAGATTTGGCTGGTATCCTTTGGATGTTACCGGCCACCCCAACTAGTTTCCTGAAAGGTTCATTAAGAGCCCTGGACAGAGAGAATTGGTTTTCTGCTTTCTGCCCCTTTCATTTTCACCAGGTTCTGGAATATTATGTAATTTATTGTTGTGTGCTATGAAAGCAAAATATATTTTTAAAAATTACCATCCGTTATTACATGCAACTTACCATTAAAATGTTTGAATTAAATTTCAATACCAACTAGTTTCTATAGGCCAGAAGTTAGAAGCTGGGGAAAGTATGGGGCCCTGGGGTTCTGTCTTCTATTTCTACTCCTCTCCTCTATTCTTTACCATTTATCCAGTATTGTTCTTTATTTAGTTCATCATGCCTCTGTTTGGTGCAGTGTGATTCCAGAGATTCCAGGTGTATCGCTTGTGCTCCTGTCTTTCACCTCTGGCTCGTCTCGTACCCCAGCTCATTCAAACATGTAGTTGTCGAGTTAGATATACTTATTCTTCTTTGGCGGTTCTGGTACATGGCTTGTCTGTTCTGGGAGAGGATTTCTACTTCATGCAGGCATCCCTGAGGTTTCTAAATTTTTTTCCCTAAATCTGTTTTTGTAAGGATTTTTCCTCACAAAGGAGGGTCCACGGGCAGGAATGCCAATTTAGCTTAGTTTGTTTAGTTTAGTTTAGCAACCAGCTATTGTTAATATTTTATGACTTTATGTTATTTTGTATAAATACCAGTGTGAAGCTCATTGAGACAACTGTATTGTGTGATAGTCTGCTGTATAAATAAAATGGAATTGAATTCAATTCAATTTGAACTTATCAACAAAGGAGTTTCACCATTTTGGTTGGGTTCTAAAGGTTCTCTCTAACTCTGTGAAGTCCCAGCAAAACATCCAAATGTATTTTAAATCTTTTAAGTGCCTCTCTGACGCTTCACTGCAGAAGTAAAGACTGAAAAGTATCAATTTTTTGGGATCCGTTTAATGCGCTTAAATGTAATGTTTCTGCAAAAACTAAGCTGGAGTTAATTTGATGTGGTAATGGACTGCTCTGAAGCTTTCCTTCTTTTCTTCTCTTCTAAATGACTGTATTACCTGCAGATCTTACTCTCCCTGAGGGCTCTGCTCGCTCTCAGCTCGTACCATCTGAACATTAAGACAAACCCCAGCCAGCCAATTCAGAGAGAACTTTTATCAAGGTGGGTTGGGCAGTAGAATGTGGATAAACCCTTCACTTCCTAACTGCCCCTGTCCCCCACCCCACAACTGACAGCCATCTTTAAAAATGTTGTTTAGCCACACAAAGTAAACGAAAAGTCAGATGAGAAGATTTCACAAGTGTGTGGGGTGAGGGAAGATGCCTACTGCCCTTCTTTGGCCCGGGGGGGTGTCCTGGGGGTTAATTGCTGTTTACTGCAGTTTATGTATTAATAAAATGCTGCGTGTTTGCTCAAGTGCTTTCACCGCTAATAACACACTTACACGTCTGTGCACAGCCACAGACTCAGGCTGCTTTAAGGTGCTTTATCGCAGTTAATTAGCTTCATTGTTAACTGTTTTCATAGTAAACGCAGGAGAGACGCCACTTCACTGCTGGAACAGGAAAATGGGATAAGAGGACTAGCGCTAAGTTGGGTCAAAAGCTGTTTAACGGGAAGAAAACTATTTGCCCAGATTCATGAATCTACATCAAAGACCAAGGAGATAAGTTATGGTGTCCCCCAAGGATAAATTCTAGGCCCACTGCTATTCAATATTTACATAAATGAAATATTCAATGTATCAAAACTTTTAAAACTAATTTTATTTGCTGACAACACAAATATATTTTATTCTACAGACAATCAAAGGGAACTTATCCATGTGGTGAAATCAGAGTTAATTCATTCATTTTCCAATCCGCTTTATCCCTTTCGGGGTCACGGGGTTGCCGGAGCCTAACCCGACTACTCATGGGCGAAGGCAGGGTACACCCCTGGACTGGTCGCCAGTCTGTCGCAGGGGCCACAATCACACACCCATACACACTCACATTCACACCTACGGACAATTTAGAATAACCAATTAACCTATGAAGCATGTTTTTGGACGGTGGGAGGAAGCCGGAGTACCCGGAGAAAACCCACGCATGCACGGGGAGAACATGCAAACTCCACACAGAAAGGTCCCCCAGCCAGGACTTGAACCGGGAACCTTCTTGCTGTGAGGCAGGAGCGCTAACCACTGCGCCACCGTGCAGCCACTCAGAGTTAAATAAAATCAAATCATGGATGGATTACAATAAACTATCTTTGAACCTTAAAAAACCAAAGTGAAGTTTTTTGGTAATTACAAGACCAACACAGAGCTCTCAGTTACAATAAATAATGACTTAATAGAAAACATCATAGAAATCAAATTCTTGGGGATTGTAATTGATAACAACTTAAGTTGGAAGCTACACATCAGACACATTCAAACTAAAGTTTCAAAAAGTATTTCAATCATAAACAAATCTCGGCCTCTCCGTGCTCATCCCACGTTCCACGTGTCCAGAGTCAAGCCGGCGATCACGAGTAGCCTTGTGCCCCCCTCTAGACTGCCGCCTCCTCCCAGGTGCATTGATGGGGGCCCAGTCTACACCGTTCATCGCTTGTTGCGGTCTAGGCGCCGTGGAAGGGGCTACCAGTACCTGGTGGACTGGGATGGGTATGGTCCGGAGAAGAGGTCCTGGGTGCCTGGCTGGTTCATCTTGGACCGTGACTTCGTCATTGCCTACCATCGTGAACATCCCGGCCAGCCAGGGGGCTCATCTGGGGACGATCGTTGAGTGGGGGGTATTGTCGGGTCCGCCCTCCAGGCAATCAGTCTCATACTCACCACCTGTTCCCACCCTACTTAACCAGTCTCCTCTCCAGTCCTCTTCACCAGGAAGTTGTTGTTTGCTTCTTCAAGCTCTCGCCACGACCACGCAAGCCTGCCTCACGGCTTCTACCTGTCAAGTTTTCGTGGGTCTGCCTCGCCGCTTCAGTCTGCTACATTCTCACATCAGAGACCCTCTATACCCAGTCTGCTCGCTAGCGCCATCCCTCTACGCTGGAGAGCACACCGAACTGCAGAGGACTTATGGACAATAAAATTTTTTAAAACCACTCAGGTTCTGGGTCATTGCATTCCGGGGTTGTTGTCAAGTTCTCCCCTCCTTCATCACTCTGAGAGAGTTTGATAATTTTGTGGGATTTTTCTCATGTATTGCCCAACTTATGCTTGAAATAAACAAAAAAATCAATCATATAATATAATATATTTTGGGTAAAGTCCTTGAAATCATGAGTTGTTTTTGGCGTCATGACAGTTAGCTGATTATAGAGAGGGATGGAAAAATAAAGAACATACCTCTCCAGATACTGTTGCCTTTTTTGGGACATAAACTTTCTACACTCCCCTTTTATCTGTTACCTGCTGTTGTTGCTTGTTGTGTTCAGGGTTAGGATCCTAAACATTTAAGGGGCCAGGGTAAACAAGGAGCACGTATTCAAAGTGATCGTCCTGTTCCATGCTCAGACACGATAAGGAGGACCATGCTAAAGTTGGCTTGCAGAAGTGGTCTAAATCAGGTTTTTAGAGAACTCTGGTACTGAACAGATCTGAACATTCTGAACAGAATACTAAACATGTTGAGGCTCCACAGTTCTGATGTCAGTTACAGAATGTACACCAATGTAAAAAGTAGTAGTAGACAGGTGAGTGTGGGTGGGGTCTTGTCTAAATGTCTATTCCTTTTTTTGCTCATCTAGAACTGGGTTGTAGCAGTCCAAAAACCCCAACCTGATGCTCAAGCCTCCTCACCTGGCTCCTCTTGATGTGGAGGAGCAGCGGCTCTACTTTGATCTCTCCCCGGGTGACCGAGTTTCTCCTCCTTTCTCTGAGGCATCCTACAGAGGAAATTCATTTCAGCTCCGTCATTTCAGTCATGACTTTAGTCAGAGCTCATGCCCATAGGGGAGTATTGGAACAAAGATTAACAGCTTTGCTTTCTGAATCAGCTCCCTCTTTCCGATGAATTGGGACAGCAACTGAATAAGCAGACACTGCTCCAGTCTTCCCTCACTCATCAAAACCAAGACACTCATCTCCTTACCTATTCACCTGGGACAGGAGATGTCCACCCACACCGAGAGTACAAACCACTTTTCTCTGGTCAAGAACAATGGCCTCAGACTTGGCAGTCGTGATCTCATCTCAACCTGTTCACACTCTGCTGCAAACTATCCCAGTACATGCTGGAGGTTCTGGCTTCAACATCATCTCCAAAAGATAGGGATGACATCCTGTGGGTTCCCAAACCAGACCCATCTAGCCTGAGATCGTGCCTCAACATTCGATCCATAAAGATCTTAAACAGAACCGGTTTTACACCAGCTATGTGGAACCAGGTCCTGTCATACAAGTATTGGACATAAGGCTCTCAGATCATTATACTCACAGTGTATCCTCCACAGGTGCTGTGGACACACAGTTGAACGCCAGCTTCAAATCCACAAAACACATGATGATGAGTGAACTCCGACAAACCCTCCAACTCCCTATAAAGAGTGTAGAAGTGGTCCATTGTCTCATAATCAGGACCAAAACCACACTGTTCCTCAAAGAACACTATTCCAATGTCACTCTGACAATGTCTTACAATATGTGTTTTCAGTTCTGATGGTCAGGGGGTTGTTTCACATACCCAAAATAGGACAAACTCAGGATTTAAAAAAAAACACAGATTTAGTAGTTCTTGAGCTTAGAGAATCACAGGAACAGGTCAAACACCACCCATTCGCTGGTGCTATGAAGACAGGACAGGATTAATGAAGGGATAAGGCTGGGAGCAGCGACAGAATAACACAGGAGAGAGAGTGAGCTGCAGCCAGGCCAGAGGGGCGGAGTTACTCCTCAGAACAGAGAAGGGAAGGAGGTGTGACCCCCGACATGGACATTTGTCGGGAGAAAACGCTTGTTGGAGTGCAGTTAAAAACTCAGGATCCTGGGACTCAGTCAGCAACTCCAAACACTAACCAGAGGTTCTGGGACTTATGAGACTGGAGGCAATACTAACTCAGCAGAGCAACAGGAGCAGACAGCGGCAGCAGCCGGTCGGCATGAAGCAGAGGGCGGATACAGAAGGAACACAGGCTGAGCTGGAAGTCAGGCTGAGTAGCAAGCAGGCAGTTTGACAAGCTGCTATTGTGAACAGGGCAGGTAAGTTGGCTGCTGTGCTTGAAGAGCAGAGGCAGAGATATATAGGAGGAAGCACAAGTGGAGGCAATCAGAGCTGATCAGCACCAGCTGGTTTGTCAAACTCTGTATGTCAGGTCGGACTCTCGACAACACTCAGGAGTCCGTTTTATTTATTTATTTTTTTTTTTTAGCCAAAACAGCTTCCTGGTTGTTGATGCATATTTGCAACCTCTAGGGTAGCTCCAGGATTTCTGACCCACTGTCGGGAATGGTGGAGCTGTTGGGCTTGTGGTATTTGGAGGGGAAAGGATGATGCTGCCACCTAAAAGGCCCAGAAATCCCTAACATTTTCTTTTCCTTAAAGCAATGCTTAGATGTCCTTTGACTTGGAGATCAACAGTGCACAGCTTGTGATTGGTTGTGCATAGCCAGGAGTGCAAGAATACATTTGTTTCTTTGCTTCATGTTTTGGCAAAACCACAAAAGAGCTAAATGCAGGAAAACATGGAGTAAGTGTGTCCCCATCACTCATTTTAACGCTTAAGCTTTCTCAACTGGCTCCTCTCAATGCGGAGGAGCAGCTCCACATGCTCTGTTTTCAAAGGATAGTTATTGTGTTAAAATAGTATAAATATTGTGACATTGTGTGAACCTGCTAATGAATCTGTGGCGTAAATCACACTGGTACATTCAGAAAATTCAAAGAGGGGGATCCAGTTTATCAGAGATGCTGCTTAATAACACCTCTATGATCCAGTGCATTAAATGAACACGATGCTTCAATGGCTCTGTCAAAGATGTTGCTGTGCTCACAGTTTGATACAGATGCAACACTTCTGTCTTTTTGGAGAATAAAGTTTAGCAGATGTAGAGTCAGTGGTTTACAAGATCCAACTGTTGAGTGATCCAATGACTGTAAACATAAACATTACAGAACTGACACCTATTGATTTATGAACATCCATCCACTTTTCTATACCCATGTATTCCCATTTGGGGTCACTGTGATGCTGGAACCTACCCAGCTACTGTTGGGCGAAGGCAGGGTGTTCCCTGTACAGTTCTCCAGTTCATCGCAGAACCGCACTGAGACAGACAAGCAAACATTCATGCCTAAGGATGATTTAGATCAGGGGTCTCAAACTCAATTGACCTTGGGGCCACTGAAGGCAGAGTCTGGCTTAGGCTGGGCTGCAACCTTAGCATACATGCACACAGCTCATATGTGTCTGGGAACCAATGCTAATTTGAATTAGGACTTTAAAAACATTCTAATCTTCTCAGTTTTTGAAATGTTATTTCATAAACAGAAAACAAGATGAAGAAGGACCGATAAAGAAGTTTCTAACTTCCTCAGTTTAGATCCCTTCTTTGGTTGTAAATATGTATGCAGCATGTACTGTACTCTTAACTGTACTGTACGATTAACTTTTTTCTGTTCAAAATAATTCATAAAGTCAATCAAGAAACACATAAAAAAACTCAATAAGTAAATAAATCAGTAATAAATGTCAGTTTTCTGTTTCTTCAGTCTTCTATATCTGCTGTATTCAGATTTAAACGTCTCTTTTAACACTCTTCTATTAACATGGTTACATTTAACTGTGAAGCACCAAATACGATTTCAACTTTCCGGTTTTTTTATCCTCCATCAACGGGTTCTTCTGAGCTTCTTACTGGACACTTAGCAGAGTTTTCTCTCCAATAGCTGATCCACATTTGGTTTGATGTAGGAAGCAGCTGAGACCCTCAGTTTGGCTTCAAGATGACTGTCAGTAAGTCTGAACCTGCAGTTGGACTGATTGAAGTTCAAGGTGGAGAAGAGCTTTTTGTACAAGTTTGTGTTCCCATTTTGAGTCTGAGCTGAATGTTTTTTTTAGTTTATTCTTTAAATGGCCAAATCAGTTTGTTTTTACCTTTCAAACATTTTAACTTTGGTCACAAGTTTTTTTAAAGTAGACAGTCACTCACTCCTATATTTTTATAGAAGAATTCAGACTGTGGTCAGTGAAAGAAGGTCATTGGAGGTCAGAACAAGCGTCAGACATACCTGAGATCAAAGAAAGGCTGACGTCATTCAGATGTATTTCCATGCGACCAGCTCAAAAACTGATGGAAGTTCATCTTCATCAAGATGCACATTGCTGCACTGCCAGCACGTATTTTAAGGGCTGCTTTATAAGCTTCTTCCAAGTGACTTATAGTCACTGACGTCGCAGTGGTCACATGGATATCGGAGTGGAATCGCTCCAGTCTCTGCAGAATGTGACACCTGCTGGTGACATCATCTGCCACTGGAATTTAATGCACAGAGTGCAATTAATTTGAAATTATTTCAGTGATAAGAGTACTTAAGTATGGAGGAAACTCTGTCCAGAAAAATGACTTTTAAACATTGAAAATGATGAAAACTTACTGAAGAAGTTAAAGGAAGAACCAAACCACACACAGACACAGAGAGAGGACAACTAGATAGAAAATAGAACAAGTTACTGGAAACATGTCATAGCTCATATCTTGCAGCACTCCAGAATGCAATTCTCCCCTTTTTTATTTTATAGTTTTTATTGTTTCACCTTTGTATTGTCTTCCTCTGTTTAGTGAAGGAACACATCACTTCCTCCTCTGCCTTTCACCTGCGCGTTCACAGCGAGTGTCAAAAACACTGGAGTTAATGGTGTTGCTTGAAAAGTGTAAACACCACTCAGAAGTTCATCGCACTTATCGCAGACGGCTGCAGACACAGCCGGGAAACATTTGGTATTTTAACTGTAACCATAATCCTAACCTTAACTTTTCCTCCTGGTCTGTGCAGCCAAGAAAAAAAAGAAGTTCAGCTCTGGCTGCATGTTTTGAGAAAAATAAGTGTGAGGAAACACTTTCTAAAAAGAAAACTTATTAATGCAGATTGGGGAGGGGGGTGTCGGGTTTCCTGCCCTAAATGTTTCCCTGCTTTAAGCCCAGTCAATGCCACGCCCCCAAACAGCAATAAATCACATTGTGATTGGTCGGTTCATCAGCTCTGCACACAACACTGTTAAAGGCCATTCATGCAAACTAGCGGGCCGCACTAACAGTAAACTGTCATATTGAGGCGGGGGCTGCAGAATATGGTCTGGTCGCCAGTTTGAGACCCCTGATTTAGAGTCACCAGTCAATATATAAGCATAGCTTTGAACTGTGGGAGGAAGTCAGAGAAAACCGTTGTATGCATGAGAGTGCAAACACCAGGCAGGCTCAAAATCCACTGCTTTTGTGAGCCACTTTTACAACAGATTGCTCATAACTCGTGTTAACAACAACCAACACCAGTGCTCTTGACCTACAGAGTAGAAATTGAATCTTTCTATACTGTTACCACTTTCCTCATCAAGACTAATGTATTTGTTTTTTAGGAACTCTGGAGAAGACTTTGAGAAGAAAAACTGGAGAGCTGATTATGGAAAGAAAAAGGTAGATAACCTGTGTGTTGAAGCAACTAGAAAGAAAGAAAGCAAGGCTCCCACATTAAGAACAATTTCAAGCTGTTCTATCAATGTGTGGATGGAAAGAGAAATGGAGAAGATTTGACGGTGGACTGAATTAGTTCAGGACTTGGAAATGAGGAATAGCTTTGCAAAGAAAAAGTGGACTGAGAGGACAGAAGACAGCAGACAGGAGTACATGGTACATGATGCAGCTGAAGGTGAATGTTGAAATGACAACGGGTGAATGGAGACTTGGATGGCAGACTGGGCTTAATGGAGGGAAAGAGGGATCTGTCCACGTGAGGCAAAGAAACTGATATGAAAGGTCTTACAGAAGGTACAACCTTAGTCGCATGCAAGATTTGTGGGTTGTCCGGGCTCATGGAGGGTCATACAAAGTAGCGGCTGCATCTTAAAGGAAGCGCAGGTGCTTGCAATGCCCTCAAGGCTCATATGGCCATTTCAAGGGACATCGTGAAGATGGAATGTACCATTGTCATGTGTGTGGTTGTTGTATCATGAAGTATCTGTAAGAATGATTCAAGTTGCACAGTGATGCTGTCGTGCATGCCCTTATGCCATGCTGTAGTTGTTAATAAGCTGTGAGTACTAGCTCCCTGGGTTCTAAGGGTTGAAAACAACGTGCCTGCGTCTTACCGACTTCACCCTTACTTTCCTTTGAGTGTTGTTTAAGTGTTCAGTACGACCTGTTGCCCGATTCATACCCATGGAACACAGGTAGCCCCTGGTGCGTACTTGGCTCAAACCAGCTGATCTAGTGAATACCAAATAAATGGGGAAGGCTCAGCGTTATAATTGCCACGCACACAACCCCCCCAACCCCTCCTTATTGGAGCTAGCTGCCTGACCAGCCTCTAACATTTTTTTAGAAACTTTTAATGATCTCATCTTTCCAAAATGTTGTTACCACAGATTGGTGTTTGGACTCTTACTGCGTCTGTATGTTTTGCCTCTGCTGCCACTCCTCCTGGATGGTTCCTCCCTCTGTGGAGGAGTGCACAGCTGCCTGCACTTTGTAACTGAGGCTATTTAAGTTAAAGTTTCTCAGTCCTCAGTGTCTGTCTGTCCCTGTTAGTTCTTAAGCATTCGTGCTCAGCTGACACTGAAGTCTGCATGTCTCTTGGTCTCTTTGACTTTGCTCTTTCCTTGGTAGTTTTTGACTCTGCAGTTTTCCCTCTTGTGAGGCATTTTGTTTTTCTTGTTCCCACCTTGTGGCATTTTTGGTAATATATTAAATGAACTTTTTCGCATTCCTGAGTCTCAGTCTGACTTCTCTCTGCACCTGGGCTCCTGTTATTCCAGCAGCTGTGTTTCATACTGAGTACTTTTATGCCTTTTCATAACGGATTTCACCTTGGACACATCATCGGTAGGTCTTACTGTGATTTTTAGTTAGTTTTTTTACACATTTTTTTGGTAACGTGAGCTTTCTTTAAACTGAGCTTTAAATTGAGTTGGTTTGAAAACAGAAACTTAAAGATGAGTTTCCTGAAATGATCCTTCTGCTCGGTTTAGCTTCTGTGATGAGTGGAGTCCCAGGCGGGACCCAGGGTTGAAGAAAATAATTATTCATTTATTACTATCATAAGTCAGGAAGGCCTTCGGTCAGGGCTCATTATGCCAGTAGAAATCATTTCTGTTCAACTACTTTGATGAGGACAAAGTTTCTAAAAATAAATGAGCAAAGGCCCCACGCTTCAGCGAGCTCTTCTCTGCAATCACAAGAAAATGATGTTATTTCCTCGGAACTCTGAAAATTATGAGGAAAACCATCAGACCTGTGAGATGAAGCATTACTTCAGAGCTGTAGGATGACTCTGTAAGGATGTATTTCCTGTGGCAGACTTCTCTCATCTTTCTCCCTGATAGTATGAGTCTGATTGAAGAAGAGGGCTTCTTTCAAAGCACCTACTGGACCTGACACAAACCAAAGGCAAAATCTTGCAAAGCCTGCACATGATTGTACACATCTACCACACATGCAGGAGCGCAAGCGCTGACAGTCATTAACTGTCTTGAAGGCAAACATTTTATCGTTCATTTGTCTGTCTGAACAACATAGAGTAAAACATTACAGAAGACACAATGAAGAGAAGATGAATAATGGAGAGGGAAGATTAGAAGAAAAGGGAGTCATAAAAACAAGATATGGGAGGAACCTTGGGCACTAAAGGAATGGAACGAGAAAAAACTATTGTCTTCTCCTGTCTCTGAACCTCCACATCTGTCTTTCAAGTAGTGTCATCATTGGCTACAAATCACTTCAACCACAGAGAGCCTAATTGTGGTTCATGTCAGTGGATGGATAACAGCAAATGATCACTGGAACAAACCCAAGAAGAAGGAAAAGAGGATTGAATAAAACAGCGACACAAAAGCCAAAAACGGCACAATAACAGAACACAACAGATTTCTCGCCCTTGCTGAAGCCACACACGTTTTTTCTCTTTTTGTGTCACTGTGAAGCTTTCTATCCTGGCTGTCTCCCCCTCTGAGCCTACATTTTTCATTCTTTAGCACCTTTCTGCATTTTTCACTCTGAAAATGGATTTAATTTGCTGATCTTTTATTCAATCAACAAGATTATGTCCACGCAAAAGGCAGATCCCTCCTACTCAAACAGAGCTCATGCAGCTGAATGCTCCAATGATGCATGGGGCAAGTGGAGATTGAAGTGTCTGAACTCTGAAAAGTGATTGAACTGTGGGAGACATTGAAGATGTGTACTTTTTTTGGACTTTTGATAATCTGATTCCATGAAATTGGGATCTGAGAATGTTAAGGGGAGACTGGATCTTAACTGTCCATAAAGAATAAAGAGCCGGATGTAATTTCCAGATGAGCGTAACCAGTGATTGGTCTTTGTCTTTGCTGCTCCTGTCATTGAGAGTCCGTTTTGTTAATATCTAACTTATCGTTATCTTGTTTTGGTGTTCAAACATTATAAGTGTCTTCTTTAGCATTCTAGTGAGTAACCACTGCTGTCTAAGCAGTTTGCGACATAGTTACTTCCCCTTAGTCAAACACCGCTAGCCTTTGCTAAGTGCTAGCATGGCCTCCACCTCGTCTGCGTTCACTCCTCTGTCCTGCTCCATGTGCCAAATGTTCAGTTAAGATCCTGCCTCCTTTAGTGATGATAGTGGCAGATGTGTTAAGTGTAGCCTTATTTAGAGGCCAGGTTAGAGCAGTTAGAAGCGCGGCTACGCACATCGGATGCTAAGTCTGTTAGCCAAATTATTACCTGCAGTGCAGCTCGCAATACGATCGAAACTGCCGAGCACTCAAGTCCCTCTCGGGCAGCAGCCAGGGAAACCTCAGGTTGTACCGGTGTGAAAGAAGCATAGTGCTAAACGTAAACACTTAGAGCTACTGAAGCTCTCGTTACATAATAAGTTTTCTCTCCAACACGCCAGATGAACCGTCAACTCTAGTTATCGGCTCCTCTGAAGTTAGACCCGTGAAGCTCCCGACAGCCACAGTCAGGTGTTATCCGGGAGCCAGAGCTGGTGACATGGAAGGAAACCTTAAAATGTTAGCTCAGAGTAAGCCTAGGTTCCGTTGAGTTGTGATTCACACAGGTGGTAACGACGCCCGACGGAGACAGTCAGAGGTTCTTAAATTAAACGTTGAATGTGTGTAAACTTGCTAAGTCGATGTCGGACACTGTTATTTTCTCTGGTCCCCTCCCAAACCTAGTCAGTGATGAAATGTACAGCTGCTTTTCATCATTTAACCGCTGGTTAGCCAAATGGTGCCCACAAAATGGCGTTGGCTTTGTTGACAATTGGAGCGCGTTTTGGGGAAAGCCCGGTCTCATGCGGAGAGACGGCATCCATCCCACTTTTGACGGCGCCGCTCTTCTCTCTAAGAACATTTCTGCTAGCATTAACCGTTCAACCTGACAACCCAGGGACAGGTTCTGGGCACAGAGCAGCAGTTTAAAACTCTCCTCTGAGTTCCCTTTAGCGTCAGTGCAAACCCCAGCACAGCACAGAGTTAGCCCAGCAGCTGCTAGCTTTAGCTTATGTACTGAAAGGCGAGTAAAACACAAAAATCTAAAAGTAAAAGCTACTAGTACTCTCAATAACAACAAGATCATGATGTCATTAAATGTGGGTTACTAAACATTAGATAAATTTCTTCAAAGTCCCTTTTAGTTAATGAGTTAATGAATGATAACAAACTTAGCCTGGTAGCTCTAACAGAAACCTGGCTCCAACAGGATGACTATGTTAGGTTGAATGAAGCTACCCCCCCTAATTATAATAACTTCAGAAATCCAGGATTTCTGGGAAAGGAGGTGGGTTAGCAGTAATATCACAGTCTAGCTTACTTCCTAACACTAAAGCCAAACACATTTATAACTCCTTTGAAAACATCATATTGTCTAGTAGAGTTGATTATTGTAACGCCCTTCTAGCAGGTCTTCCAAAAAATAGCATTAAGAACCTTCAGCTTCTCCAAAATTCTGCTGCAAGAGTTCTCACCAAGACCAGAAGGCGAGCTCACATCCCCCCGATTTTAAAATCCCTGCATTGGCTCCCCATCTGCTTCAGGATTGATTTTAATATACTTTTGATGGTTTTTAAATGTCTGAACAGTCTTGCGCCTTCTTATTTATCTGATCTTTTAGTTAAATATGAACCCTCGCGGACCCTGAGATCCTCTGGCACTGGTCTACTAATCATTCCAAATGTGAAAACCAAAAACTATGGAGAGGCATCTTTTCAATACTATGGCCCCCGTCTGTGGAACAGTCTGCCGGAGGACCTGAGGACCGCAGAGAACATAGAGGTTTTTAAGAAAAGGCTCAAGACCTATCTTTTTAAATTAGCTTTTAGTTAGTTTTTATCATGTTAATTTATCTTGTTTTTATTGTTTTTACCATTTTTTTTTATTTTACACTGGATTATTTATACCCTATTTGAATATTTTTTATTGTCATGTTTTATTGTTTGTTTGTTGCTTTTAACAAATGTTTAATTTTAATTTATATTTATTATTTAATTCCAGAGCCTCCTCAGCTGGGTCTTCTCCCTCTGGGTCAGCTACGGTTCAGCTGTTGCAGCTCTAGGTGCGGACCTGCCTCGCCACCTTGTTGTGGTGGGGCTGGGTCCTCGCCTGTGATGCTGGATTAGCCTGGCTATGTGGTTGTCCACGGAGGAAGAGGACCCAAGTATAAGCGTGTCCACCAACCAACTTACTCCGTGCTCAGCCTGTTTCTCAATGGTTTCCATCAGTTAAGGGGGTTGGAGTTATGAAAGGGGTTGGGTGGATTGCATGTGTATGTGTTGGGGGGGGGGGGTGTATTTTTATGGTCGTGCTTGTTTTTTAATCTGATTTATTTTAATGTAAAGCACTTTGCGTTATGCCTGAAAATTGCTATACAAATAAAGTTTGATTTGATTTGATAAATCACTCAAACAGGAAAACTCCAAAATCAGTTTCATTCATAATTATTTATCGTCCTCCTGGCCCGTACTCTGAATGTTTAACTGAGTTTTTGGACTTTCTATCAACTATTGTTTTAGATTCTGATAAAATAATAATAGTAGAGGATTTTAATATTCATGTTGATGACTCTAGTGACTGTCTAGGAAATGCTTTCTCAGCTTTATTAGA
>BSAI01000187.1:2027047-2040377 GCA_036245035.1 Adrianichthys oophorus | reverse complement strand
CATGGAGTTAGCAGCTAATGTTTTTTATCCTGTTAGCTTCATGGAGCAAGCAGCTAATGTTTTTATCCTGTTAGCTTCATGGAGCTAGCAGCTAATGTTTTTAGCCTATTAGCTACATGGAACTATCTCTGTGTTTATCTCATTTACTCTGCATGAAAGACATGGATGATGTTAAGACATCAGGTTGATTTATTTTGAAAAGCTCTACAAAAATGTCAGTGATCATGCCTCAATGTTTGGGTTCATGAAAACATTTACAATCTTCTATAAGCTACCGAGAGCTTCTCTCCACTGTGTCTGAACGGCTGCTTCCCGGTGTTTCCTCTCTCTCTTATGGAGTTTGACGGCTTTCTGTCCCGCATTAAGCAGAAGAATAAAATGAGGGTACCTTTTCTGAGGCGTCGATGAAACTAAAGTTCAGGAGGCCCGAGCAGACTGCTTTCCCATCCCGCGCCGGTTCTCTGTCTCGCTGCCAGCTCCTCCCCGGTGGCGGCATAGCGAGCTCCAGCTCTAAAGTGTCCCGCCTTCGTCCAACAGCAGCAGACTGGACGGGATCCGGAAATCTCGCTGCCCCGAAAGGGATCCAGTGGGGTAAGAAAATGAATGAAGTTCAGGAGAATCCAGGGATTGATCCACTATAAACACCAGGAAATGGGTTTCCTCCTTTTCTTTCTGCAGCCGTCTTGCTCCTTTGCTTCTTCATCCATCTGCTTGCAACATTCTCTGATATGTTTAGGATTCATTCCAAAATGTGGTTCAGATTCCTCACCAGAATGATCTTTGGTATATTCCAAAAGTTTAAACAAAATGGAATGAGTCAAAATGTTGTGATCCATGCTACACTGGTTGAACGCTACAGACACCCAGCTCCCACCCTCTGCCTGACTGAGTATGCATAAACGATTTTCGGCCCATTCATTTTTTTACGCTTTTGCCTGCCGTGATGTCATCTTTGGAGAGGTCATTCACTCTGTTGAAAATTCATATTCAATTTTTGCTAGGTGTCTACAAATTTTGGTGACTTTTCGCACAAGTAGTGAGGGTCAGATTTTGGCTGAAAGGCACAGAAATGTTTACAGCTGTGAAAACCATATGGTCCTTGCAGCCAGTGACTGCTGCTGCGGACCAAAATTAAAGCCACGACTGCTGGCAGGGGCTACCTGCCACCCCCCTCGCTGCCCACTCCTGCTTTTGCTGCACCTCCCTATTCGCCCCTGGCCCTACCGCCCAAGAAGTTGCAAAAAGTTGACTTTTGGATTATTTTAGCAACTGATGTTATTTGCTAACAACGCCCACGTTCCTAAAATGTTAATATCCTGCATTACATCATTTTGCAAGCATCCATGCTCAAAAAGTTTACAATATTTTGTTAAAAAATGTGCACGTAATAGGAGAATCCCACTTTTGCGAGCTCGCCACGCATACAGTGTTCAAAATCTACAACTTCAAATTGCAACCTTTTTGTTTCAAGTTGGTTCGCAATGATGCCTAAGAAGTTAGGAAACGATAAATGAAAATCTCTAGGGCGAGTTTTTGTTTGTAACTGCTACTAAAGGTGTTTTTTTTATTCAAAATGGTGACCTCTTCCTGAGGTCAAAGGTTGATGAAACTCGAGTGGTTGCTGTAGACCTAGTGTGTGTGATATTTCGTAAAAATAGCTTGAACAAAAGCTTCTTTTTCTTATATTGTGGAGAAACTTGAAAATCTTAGATTCTGCCACAAAATGTCCACCAAGCTGTAGGTCATATGGCGAACCCATAATAACGTGTGTATTGGTTTCATTAGTGGAGTCTAACATTCTTTTCTTCCGAAGCCATGTTCTTTTGACTGTTTCGACTGCTACGATGTCGCCACTTGTCTTAACGGGCTAGGTCCTTCATACTTATCAAATCTTCTTAACCCTATATACCACCCAGAGCTCTCAGATCCTCAGGTACAGCTCTTTTGTCAATACCCGCTATTAGAACGCAGACTCGTGATGACACTTATTTCCAGTATCTTGGACTTCACCTCTGGAACAACTTACCTGAGGATCTGAGAGTTTCTGCATCATTAAAATGTAGATTAAAAACCCATCTTTTTAACTTATGTATTTTCTTGTGTTTTACACGTTGTCTTTTTTAAAACACTTTTTTGCATGTATGTAGATATTGGTTAATATGTCCTCATTTAACCAGTACCTCTTCAAGGAGTTTTTATTCACAATGTTGCCTGTTACATTATATTTAATCTTTTAATTATGATTGTGTTAAGTTGTATCTTGTGAGTGGATTAGCTCTGCGACTACCCACTGTTTTAACCTGTTTTTTTTATCTCTTTGCTTTTTGTATTAAAGCTCCTTGTGGTCTACATATGTATGATGAAGGGTGCTATACAAAGTGATTGATTAAACAATTGGGGTGAGGGGGGTGTCATTATCTATGTCAAAGATTCAAGTTACTCTTGTACTGGGTGTGTTTAAATTTTGGAGAGTTTTCAAGCATGTGGTGAGGGACAAATTCTTGCTTAAGGGAATTATATTGGATTTTGTTTAGCTGAGTCACCAGATTTTGTTTCAGGATTCCTGCAGGAATGTGCAAATTTAAGTGACTTTTCGCACACGTGGCGGGGGTCAAATTTTGACTCTAAGGCGCAGAAATGTTTCCAACTGTCAAAACAATATGGTCCTTGAGATCAGGGACTGCTGCTGCAGGCCATAAAAACCCTGACATCTATTTTACTCTATTTTTTACGGGTGGGGTGACATTCTCTTGAAACCATTTTGTGAACAGTGTCAAGTGTTTCGTTGTGTAGTGTGTTGTGGTTGCTGTGTGTTCATTAGTTTTGACAACAGTCTTCATTTTGACCTCAAAGTAAGATTTTGACTTCAGAGTTGGGTATTTTGTATATTTAGAAAATTGTGTTTGGTCTTTGGTTAAATTGGTCTGTTGGGGAGAACTGGAATACTTTACTTTTTAGATTTTGAAACAGTGTGTGTCGAAGCCTTTTTTAGCTACTGCATCAAAGATTTTCACATTTGCCTGGAAAACTTTGCCAGCCCTTTGGTAGTCGGAAACCTTCCTCAATTAAGATTATTTGTCTCAAATCATTAGATTCTGTTTGGTGATTTGACATGTTTAATCTCTGCTCCACTAGTGTGTGAGTTAGAGGGGAATTTTAAACTTTTTAAGCAACATTAACCCAGCATCATATCTCTGAAGTTGGCAAACCTTTATGATGATCCGGCATGCCTGTGCACAGACACTGAGCCGGTCAGACTTTATACCCCTCGGTGTAATTGCAATCACATTTAAAGTCACCAACGTACTTGTATACCAAACCTTCGCCTTCTGCTCTGCTTTCGTGCCACTCATGTGTTGACCCCCTCTTCTGGAAATCACACACTCTGTGGAAATAACATACTTGAACCCCCCCACACACACACACACACGCACACACACACACACACACACGTACACTTTCCCCATCTATCTTGTCTCCTTGTGGCTCATAGCTAATTCTTTTCTGCTCTCTTAATCCCTGTACATCTTGTTTTATTCTTCTGCCCTCCATCAGTCATTCCTCTCCCTCTTTATCTTCCATCTTTGTCTCTGTTTCTCCTCTTCCTTCTTCTCTCACCTCCTCATCCGCTTCCCGCCTCAATGCTTTCATCTTTCTTCCCATTACTCTGCCATCTCCTCATCCATCTCCCATCTGTCAGAGGCCGAGGAGGTAAAGTATTGTTCAGGGAGGATAGCCGGGGCAAAAATACTGCACACACACACACACACACCATACACTCACACACAGGCCACATACATACACTCACAAGCACAAACACACAGACACAAAGGGCACATACACACTGCACTCACAAACTTACACAGAGCAGATGCACACACATAAAGCAACTGCACACATCCCTCCCACACACACAGCACTCACATATTGCACACTCACTGAAGCACACACACAGTAGACATACACACACACACTTTGCTCACATACACAGCATTCACACAAACACAGCGTCCACACACACAGCAGACTCACACACACAAAGGCCAAATCTAAATTATTTCCCTACCCCTACGGCTTCTCCCTACCCCTCTAACTGTAGAGGCATTTGAAGCTGTAGTGGTGTCTAAACTTGTTTTTTCATGGGGAAGGCATAGGGACTTGGGCTGGGCTGCATATCTCTCTGCCAGATCAGTGTCGTGCTGTGCCGCAGAGAAGAATCACATTTCTTCATGTGGACGTTCTCTGAAGCACAGTTTACATTTAAATGTAAGTAATGACTTTTTAAACGTATAAAACCGATGTTGTTATGCACTTACATGCATAGATAACATAGATGACCAGTGAATATTGATGCCATCATAACGAGGGCTGGAACTTTCAAATTTGAAGACACTATTTCTCCATAACCCTCAGTTTGGAGGACTAAATGTAAGGGTAGGGAGAAGCCGAATTTGGATTTGGCCAAAGACAGTGTTCACACACATAACAAACTCACACACACAAACTCTGTGTTCACACACACACAGCAGACACACATGGCACACAAGTTGGTGCAACTATCAACTCTCATTCTGCTTCTCTGTTTGCTGGACTGCCAGTAAACCAGATGTTATAAAGTGCGACTGGTGCTTTGTTTGAGGGTAGCTTCAGAGGAATGAAACAACTGAAAGGAATAGAATGAAGTCTAAAGGAAGAGGAGGCTGACGACAAGAAAAAGTAGGACCAGTGGATGGAGAAAGATGATGTGAGGAGATGAAAACAGGAATGAAACAGGAAAAAGCCAGTCTTGGAGAAAAGTAATCCTGTTGGTGCTGATAGAATCCCAGCAGAACAATGTTATCTCTTTCTGCCTTTCCTCACTGTCTCTCTCTCTCACACACACACACACACACAGTCCAGACATACATCTTGTATAAGCTAACCAATTTGGTACCAGAAGTACATGTATCTCCAAGCAAAAGCTGCTGCAATGAACTCAGTGTAACCTTGTGTGGGGGAGCCTTTTGCTGTGTTTGTCAATGGTGGTTTGTTGACATTGCACGCTGCAGGGGTGCGTGGAACAGAGAGTTAGGTGATGAAGAAGAAACTGAATGAGAGGTATGCCGAAGCAGCTGAGCTTCAGAAGCTGGGAAAACGTATCAGGTGACCTGCAGGCTGCCGAGGTTTGTGTGGGAGGAAGAGCATCAGTCCTGCAGAAACATTCCTCTTTGGAAAGCCTTATTGGACGTCAGACAATTTTTTCATGGCAGAACATAAACAAACTGTAAACTACCAACACCTGCCTTTCTGTCCAACTGTGATCAGATAGATTTGTTGAAGAATGAAGAAATATTTGAGAATCGGCAAAAGAAAAACAAGTGACGCTTCTGAGAGCAGAAATACTACAACTTCAGATGGTAACCCCAGCCAACACAAAGCAAAGTCAAGAAAAAATGATGAAGCCTATCGTGCTCTTGGGTTGGAGATGAATAGAGACCTGTGTGTCTGCTTTGCCTGAATGAGACCCAACAAATTAGGAAGAAACCTTGAAACATTACACCCCATTAAGGTCATTAAACCACTCGATTTCTCTTCTCTAAAAGAAAACTCAATGAATATCGTCAGCAGGAACATGGATTCTTAAAAACTGCATCTGTGAACAAAAACGTGCTGTTGCCAGCTGGCTCTCTGGAGGAAACGTGTCACTCGTCTTTGAGCTCGGAGTAGAAATCTGGCTGTTTTTGGGGGAGGATATGCATGACATTGCATCAGTTTCTGATGAATCCAGCCTATCTCAGCGATAATTTTGAAAAGCTGAGTGATTTATATGTTCAGCTTCAAGGCAGAGACACACACTCCTTCACTTGGTAGTTAAGATCAGTGTATTCACTTGTAATCTGGAGATGTGGAGCAGGCAACTTGATCAAGGAAACACTGATTTCTTTGAGAATCTGAGTGAACTTGCTGAAAGGAATAATTCTTCGTCTTCCCTGCGAGGATTCTTTCTAAAACATATCCCAGTCAACAGTGCTCAATACGACTGGCTGAGAGATCCATTTATTGCAGCAGCACCTGCTGATTTTAGCTCTGCTGTGGATCAGTTCATTGAAATCACGGCAGACTCCACCCTGAGGATGAAGTTTACAGCACAGACACTCACTGAATTGTGGCTGGGTGTGGAAAGGGAGCGAGCACTCATAGGGCAGAAGGCTGTGGGCATTCTGCTTCCATTCGCTTTCTTCTATGTTCGTGAGACAGGTTTTTCTGCTGTTGCCACATTGAAAACAAAGAGCAAAACAATATTGAGCATGACTTGAAAGTTGCAGTTGCAAATTTGCAACCTTGTTTTGAAAAGATGTGTAGCACAAGCAGGCTCATTGCAGCCGTTAGCACAACGTTTTATTTCTTTTTGACATAGGTTCAATGACATTGTTCTTACACAGTGAATGATCCTCTATTTAATTTTTTTTTAGTCTCTAGGAGCAGGAATGATTAAGATTTTGATATTATTAAAGTTAAACATATCTGGCTCATTTTGTCACACTTTTGTCGTGGGGGTGAACATTTTTTCTTCTCTCAAGGGGGGGCAACAATAGAAAAAGTTTGAGACCACCGCATTAGTTGTTAATAGGCTGCTGGGGAAAGTATGGTGCACTGGAGTTCTCTCCTAAATATTCATCTACTTCTCCTTTCCTCTATTCTTTATCATTTCCTTTTTTTGTTGTTTTTCGTGCCTCTGTTTGGTTCAGTGTGATTCATATGTTGTCCCTGTTTCCCACACCCCTCCTGGAGAGCGGGAGAGATTCCAGGTGGATCATCTGTGCTCCTGTACTTGGCCTGGACCTCGCCTCTGGCACGTCTCACACCCCCAGCTGCCCCACAGTTCCATCTGGACGAAGCCCATCTGCTACACTATTCAAACCTGTAGTTGTAGAGTTAGTTAAGATAACTGTCTTTTAACGGCTCTGGTACATCACCTGTCCATCCTGGGAGAAGATCCCTCCTTGCTTTTTTAGTTTTTGAATTTTCTTTACCAAGAAGGAGGGTCTAAGGGCAGGGATGTCCAGGCTCTGTCTAGTTTAGTTTAGCAATTGGCTATTGTTTATATTTCATACCAGATCATATGTTTCTGCACAATTATTGGTGTGAAACCAGTTGAGACAACTATGTTGTGATAGTTACACAGTTGCCTGCCCAGCAGATGCAGTACAAGATGGCAGCAGCGTGTTGGGGCTGGTGTCACACACTCCTGGAAAATGATCCGAAAGTCTTGGTACAGTGGCTTGTAAAAGTATTCACCCCCCTTGAACTTCTCCACATTATGACCACAAACATAAATATATTTGATTGGAATCTGATGTGAAAGACCAACACAAAGTGACACGCACTTGTGAAATGGAAAGAAAATTATACATATTAACATATTATGTTAAGAAAATTAACATATTACATATTAAGAAAACTATATATATTATTAAACCACTGACTTACATTTACAACTTATCAATACAATCAGGTGTTGGTTCAGGTGAGAAAATGAAAGCAGCAAAAATTATTCCAACCTTTAAATATGGTGATAAACATCAATTTCATGATTATAGATCTATTTCATTACTTTCTCAATTTTCCTAGAAAATGGTCTGCGTTCAAACTAAATGTTTTAGAAAAAAATGGACTAATTAATGAAAAACAATATGGTTTTTGGTCAAAAAGATCTACAGTGCTGGCTCTAATTGACTTAACTTAAAATATCACAGCTGCAATTGATAATATGCAATATGCAATATACACTCCGGAACAAATGTACCTGAACTAAGGGTAAGGCTAAAAGAAGATATAATTAAGGTGAAAAAGTGGTTTCTGACAATAAGTTATTTATGCATTGAGAAAAAACAAAGTTCATGATTTTTAGTAATCACCAAACAGATAAAAATTTAACATTGAATATTGATCAAGTCTATATGTGTAAACTGAGAGAAATAACATTTCTTGGGGTAATTTTGGATGAAAAGTTAAAACGGAAATCTCACATTAATTACTTGAAAAAGAAGATAAATATATTGGGAAAAATATTGGAATTCTTTATAGAGTAAAGGATTTATTTAACAGTGAATCCTTTTGTTTGTTATATTGTTCCTTATTTACTGTGTATTCGTTACTGCCTTGACGTTCAGGGAGAAGCATATCCTGTCCACACAAGGCCTGTGTTCCACTTACAGCAAAAAGCTATCAGAATAATCAACAAAAAGGCAGCAGAGAACACACAAATATTCTGTTTGCTTAATCCCGACTGCTGAATTTTTCAGATTTGGTTGATTAAAAAAAGTAATTTTTTATGTTCTAAGCCAAATTTAAAACTCTTCAAAGCATCATTCAACCTGTTTTTTCTTTTGTTTCAGGAGACAATAGGAACATTCACACACACATTTACACACTGATGGTGACTTCGCTGCCAAACACTGGCACCAACCTTCCACCAGAGGCGATGTGGGGTTCAGTGTCTTACCCAAGGACACTTTGACACATGGGCAGGCAAAGCAGGAATCAAACCTGCAGTTTTCTGATTGGAGGTTTGACCGCCCTACCGCTGCACGATGGCCCGATAGCTCTGATATTGCTCACCATTTTACTTTCTCCACAATGACGGTCCCACTCACAACTCAACCACAACTTGGCAAATTTCCAATGAACTCCTGCTGTTCTGCAGAACTATGTTCTAGAAAACGACACAGGTTTTTGATTTTGCCTAGAAACCGCTCCGCTGATTCTGACAAGACAAAATAAGCTTTTCATATTCGCTTTGTGATGCAACACTTTACAAAAGTAAGGTGTTGCATGCCAGTTCCAACAGTTTCTTTGCACAAAATCAGCTGATTTTGATTGATTGTGTAAGCAATTCTCTACTGTAAAGTGTTGCATATTGGGCTGCAATTCTCTGCTTCAGAACCCGCTGGAATTATGTTAATTATGTAAATGCTTGATGAGATGAGATTAGATGAGATACAATAATCCTCTTTTTCTTCTTCCCACAATGGGGAAATTCCAGATGGGCAACACATACAGACATACATATTGCCCAGTGTTGGGTAGCAGTCACTGACGGCAGGGTCGCCCAGAAAAAAACACAAGAGTGAGGTTACAGGATTGATGTCGAAAATCAGTCATCTTCTATCTGTGTCGCAGTAGAGTCCAATAAATTGAAGTGCAAGCAAAAATACATCTACATATCAGCACACTGGTTTCACATAGACAAAAGGGTACGCATCCGTGCTCCCACATGACCAGCCTTGCGGCTGCCGTGCATCCTTGCACAGCACCCTGTGGCACAGCCAGGAGGGGCTGCGGGGTGGAGTAGAGAGTCGCCAAGCCGTTGAAATCTAGGGAAAGGTTAGTGGAGAGGGCAGGAATGCAGGTTTCCATAACAACCAGTTCTGCCTATCGCACATTCAGCAGATCCATTTTTGGTTTGCTCAAGGGAGAGAGTCTTTGGCTTGGGGAACGTCTGATTACAGATAAGTTGTTCAGGATCCGGCAGAAACAGCTTCTCCCTGCCTGCTAATGTCCAGGTTGCACGTGGCGGAAAAATCCACTGATCTTGTCAAACCGTAACTCCATGTTGGTTTCCATTCTTCCCAGTGAGACTTTGATGTGAAAAACTTCTAAATTTGACATTTTGATAGCAAATAAACAGTTGTTTTCTTTATTTTATTTGAACTTTTATTTAAACAGGTAAGTCATCAAAAATCCTCATTAACCCTATGCTTGTGTGCATTAAAGTATATCAATATCAATATGTAGGGGAACAAGGTTGTGCTTTGAAAAATTTACCTAAATCTTTATCGATTTAATCTCTATATTAAATACTGGTAATGTTATGAGTGTCATGTTTCCCACTTTTCTGAACTAAAATATAACATCTGATAAAGAGGAGCCTTCACACCCCCCTGGGTTTGTAATGTATTGTCCTGATTTCTGTCGAGTAGTGCTCTTTTAATTCTGGCTCTTAAGGGGTAACTAAACCTTAAATCAGCTTTTTTGGGCTGTTGACCAGTTCAAATGGGGCTTTAAAAATGCTGACTGCTGGTCCTTGCCAAATTTTTGACAATTTAAAATTATTAAAAGTTTGATACTTGAAATTATAGTCTAAAGTCATCTGTGTGTTGCGCCCTAAAGGTTAAAATGAGGTAGTACAGCTGGATTTTGTGATTGGTCAACTGGTGTAAGTCTCACGTCTTTTCAGAAGTTCCAAACCATCATGCTCCGCAGCTCCAGTATAAAAGCCCCGCCCATATTTGAATGTGTAATGGTCGGTCGTTATCGTGTTAGCTTTAGCATTGCTCGTAAGTTGCCTTTGGTCGTCAACTAGCTAGCACAATTTTCCAGTGGACTTGGAAGTTCAGCAACAGTGGTTGAGTACAACTGGCACTGAATCCAGCAAACTCCACCCTGATTAGGGCACATCTTATCTTACAGACAGAGCCTTTTTTATTGGTTTTAATGAAAAATCTTCCACAACCCATTGTCATGTGCTGACCCAGCTACCTCCCCGACCACGTCTCTGCCTTGTCCTCGTAATCCTGGTTTTTGACCAAGTTCCTGTTTTTGCCTCTAAGATTCAATCCTGTCAATGCGATCAAGAGTTCCCATGCTGTCTACCGTGTTTCATCACGTTCTGCTACACTGTGTGAATCTTTGCTGCATATTTCTGTTTGAACTACAAACGACCATTTTGATCTACAAGTCAAACTCACTTCCTGCTTCCTGCTGGGATGAGAGACGATTCCTACGTCATGCTTCCTTCCACTGCCCCCTTCAGGAAGATAAAGATTCCTCGCCCACCATCCAAAGCTATGAATAAAACTTCTGCAGCTATCTTGTTCTGAGTTGTTTCTGGGTTGTCCATTTTCTTAGCGTTCAGTCGCTACACCCATCTACTGACCTGTGGTATACCACAAGGATCTATTTTAGGCCCCACTCTGTTCAACCTTCCATAGCTATGCTTACGACACTCAGCTTTACGTTGCCGTGTCTCCTGATAAACCAAATCTGACAAAAAAACTAAATTGTAAATTGCATTAGTGATATCAAAGACTGGATGGCAGACTTTTTAAAGCTTAGCAAGGACAAAATAGAGACATTGATCGTTGGTCCAGAAGCTGACAGAGAGGGAGCCAGACTGAAATGTCAAAACCTTGGTATTAATGTGACCGACTCAGCAAAATAATCTCTGAGTATTCTCTGACGCAGACCTCAGTTTTATACATCATATTTTAAATCTAACAAAGATTAAATTCTTTCATTTAAAGAACATTGACAAGGTAATACCCCTCCTTTTAAGAACCAGTGCTGAGATTTTAATCCACACTTTTATAAACTCGAGACTTGATTATTGCAAAGCTCTTTCATCTGGACTTCTGAAGCAGTCTGTCAACAAACTGCAACTAATTCAAAATTCAGCTGGACGTCTCTTAACTAATACTAGAAGAAGAGCTCATTTTACTCCCATCCTTCAGTCACTACACTCGCTGCCAGTCAGTTTCAAGATTGATTTTAAAGTCTGGTTTAGGTCCTTCATACTTATTAGATCTCCACAGTCCATACAAACCAACAAGAGCTCTCAGATCCTCAGGTCTACGATCCTAACTGTCCCTAGAACTAGGACAAAGACCTATGGCGAGGCCTCTTTTCAGTGTCTTGGTCTCCGTCTGTTGAATAACTTGCCTGAGGATCTGAGAGCCTCTACATCTGTGGAGACTTTTAAAAATAAATTAAAAACATATAATTTCAGTTTAGCTTTTAAGTAATTAATGTTGAACCTTTTTATTGTGTTTTAATATTTTGGTTTTTTTAATGATTTTGTTATTATTGGTTTAACCTATATATGATTTATTAATTTCTAATGTCCTGATGATGTGGTTACTTCTGTTGTTTGTCCTGTGTTTCTTACTTTGACTTTTTAATTTTACTTGTTTTATTTATTGTAAAGCACTTTGAGCTAGGGCTGGGCAACTGTAAATTTTTTATATCACGATCTTGTTTTTTTCATATCAGACAATAACGATATCATGATATAAACCAAATAACTATTTCTGTCAAATGTGAACGCTCTGTGGCTCATCAGAGAAATGTGTCATCATCAGCAGGTTGTTTAGGTTTAAATCTTTATTTCCTGTCATACTTTAAACATAACAGATGCACTGAAGGATCATCATGCAGCAGTTTTTCCTCAGAAAACTAAAAAAAGCATAAATATTACAAACTAAACTGAAAATGAAAGCAAACGCTTTCAAGTTTCAAAAGAGAAGATGAATAAAACAGAACTCTAAACTGTTTGATCAGTTCCATTTAAAAACAAAGCTTCCATTCTACAAATCAATTCTAATGTTTTCAACATTTTTGTCAACATCCTCTGAATAATCTAGGAACTAAAAGCAAATTCTCTGAATTTCTTCTGGTTGTTTAGACTGTTGCTGCTGTGAAGGTCTGAACTTTGTTGTTTTTCTGGAGAATTATTCTTTATTTCAGTCTGAGATTGAACATGCTTGATGGCACTGCTTCATGTGATAAAAAGGTTGGTGGCATTTCCAGTTTTAGAAGAACATGCCTTCTGCAAAATTTACAGTCCACCTTACTCTGTTTTTGTCTGATTTTAAATAACTAAAATACCTTCACACAAGAGATGAAATTTAATTTTTGAAACACTGGCCAAGTTGGCCGGTTGATAAAAAAAAAAATCTACTGTGAGTAACGTCTATTATATCAGCCAAATTCTAACACTATTTTACACAGAAATACCTCAGACATTTTACTTTTATGAAAAATTTCTGATAATTTTTTTTCGTAAAATGAAATAGCATCAAAGTATTTTATAAATAGTATGAACACATCTTTACTGTTTTCTTACTGTACAAACATGCTAGTAGTAGTAAAGATTTCCTAATTCTGATCATATTTATTACAAATCAGAACAAAAAACTCCTGAAAACAGTCAAATGTTTTGGGTTCTTGTCATTATAAATCATTATTAACATTAAAGCTGCAGCTTTAAGGAGGATTGAGCACAACATCTGACAGGTCACAGTTTTCAGTGTAACACAGACTCTGTTATGATACACAGACGCTGCTAAAACAGTGGATTCAATTCTGTTATTATTTAGAAAATACAGTTTTAATGAATGTTCTATGAATTCATTTTGTTGTATTTATCCGCCGCGGCATAAAGGCCGGTCCGTGAAAATACTGTCTGACTTTAAACTGGTCCGTGATCACACAGGACACAAGAAGAGCTAGTTAGCAGCATAGTATTAGCGGCTAACAAGCTAGCATCATAGCATTAGCGGCTAACAAGCTA
>BSAI01000187.1:1986279-2027037 GCA_036245035.1 Adrianichthys oophorus | reverse complement strand
AGCTAGCATCATAACATTAGCGGCTAACAAGCTAGCATCATAGCATTGGCGGCTAACAAGCTAGCATCATAGCGTCAGTGTGTAACAACAGCGCTGTCTCCAAATCAACACATTTTATTCATCTGTCTGTTACTGCTTTAAATGAAGCAGCTTTATCCTCCGGTTCTGACTGGATCCTGTTAGAAATCTCCACATATTCTGCTGTTTCATCACACAAACTAAACGCTGCACAGGTGAAGGGAACGCGAGAGTGGGGTGTTGTGTGTTTTGTTTACCTCGTGTGCAGACGGTAAAGAAAAAGAAGAGGACAAAAGAAATTCACCAAAAGAAGAGCTAATAAACATGACCAAGTTTACACAAACATTTACTCTCCATGTGGTTCCAACCTTCTAACTTCTAACAATGAGGAGAGGATGCTTGTGACTGGAGATCTGGTTGGTTGGTTGTTTATGGGATTTGTAATTAACATCGCACTCTGGATTCTTTGCGCAGCTTTTTTCAAATCTGGGCTGAGAGTTGAGTCAGCCTCCAACTGTCCTGTTGTTACCCTTTAATCATGAGGTCGGTGTCATGTGAACTTCAGTTATCACTAGGAGGATTTTTTTGAAATGTATCTGCTGATTCTTTATGATGTTGCAACAGTAGGAGTATGCACATCATGCCAGACCTCAGGAATAGACTTACTGTAGTAGACAAATGAACATTCGGAAGTTTGTTTTTAGGATTTTAATCTGAGAAATAAATACAAACCAAAGAGGCTTTTGGTTCTGAATGTCTGGAGCACAACAGGAAGATATCAGTCAGCAAAAGGCAGTGACAAACGGATTCAAAATGACCCAATAAGCTAAAAGACTATTATCAACACAACAAAAGCACACATTCAAGTACAAAAAAATGTGATCCAGACAAAATGAATGAAAAGGAAATGACCATATAAAACATGACTCGTAGGGACCCCCGCCTTAGACACGCAGTAAACATTGGGCTCCAGCAGAAACTCAGTTGTTCATTAAAGGAGTTTGTTTGTTCTTGCATTGAGATAGAAACATGAAAGGTGAACCAAAAAGTCAAAGCAGCCCCCCACTGCATACAAATGTGTGTACTCAGAGTCCCCCCCCCCTGCACTTCTTGACACCCTGTAATTGCTGCAGTGTCTCGTCATCAAATCTGGGTTAAAAGTGGTCGTCTTTGCAAACGTAGATCTGAGGGGGTGCTGACAAGAAGCAGCTATTCAAAATGATGCAAGCTTTGAACAACTGCATCTGAACAACTCCTGACTTGTTTGAGAGCAACAAAATGCCATCAGGCCGAGCAGCTGAGGAAGCCCGACTGCTGCAGAGAGAGGCAGTGAAATGGAGATGGTTCTACAAAATGCAACACAACCAATCATGTGACATTTAACACTTATCAGACACTCACAAACTGCGGCTAGTGTGTGAAACATTGGATGAGTTCAGATTGGCGAGTGTGTCAAAGCTTGGAGGTACACAGCTCATGTGCTGCACTGGGATTTTTCCCTTTTAATAAATGTGGCCTTTTGTCTGTGTGAACCTGTCAGAATTAGATTAGTTTTCCACAGCACGGGTGGCCTTTACGCACACCCACACACTTACACATCCACGCTCCCACCTGTGTGGAGCCAATTCATTTTGTCACAAGTGGCCTGAGATTGGATCTGTTCAGAGTCCCATTACATCCCACCTTGGCTAACCTTAAAGTGCCCTACCTCCAAGACACAGTTGCATTAACCCGTGTACAAATTCCCTTTTGAAAGCATTTAACACACAGGGAAGCTGCTAAGACCTAGCCTCCCCTGTATAGAGACACAGTATTGATTGTAACCTTATCTAGATGGGATCATTTCTATTGATTCCCAAAAAGGGTCATTCTGATCAATACAATCTGCTCATCTGTGTGTCACTGGAGGGACATCCAAGTGCCAAACTATTGGACTGTTTTTCCAGGAGGGAGGGAGGGGCACGTTTAATCTCAGGTACAAGCAGAGATGAAGATGAGCTGCAGCACAGGAGCGTTGGTGTGCCTCCTCCATGTTTGCTTCACTTCAGCCAACACTGAAGAAGTGTGGAGGCTCTTTCATACCCCCCCCCCCCCCCCTTCTCTCATGCCTTGCTTTAAGTGGAGAAAGAAATTGGTCAGAGAAAGATATTTTGATTATCCTCTCCTGTCCACAACAGTTCAGTGGTTCTGCTAACATCTGGTCAAATCACATTGCTCTTCTCCTTTTGCAGTCAGGACGGATGGATCACAAGTAAATGGCATTTTATGTTTATACCAGGGCTGTCAACGTTAACACGATTATATTTTTAAAAACAACACGTTCATCTTCATAAACGCAGATTAATTACACGTCAGAGCGACCGTCATCCGCTTCGCGTCGGACGGTTCAGGTTTCCGGGGTGTGCGTTAATTTCTGAAAAAACACACTTTGTCGGGCACTATCCTGCATATACCAGGGTCACTCACAAAAGAAATGAATATTTAATCGATTTTTAGTACTTTATTCTTGTTATTTTTTCGGTTTAGATCGCTTCCTAACAAAAAGCAAACTATTTAATTGGTGGTGCGGCCCATGACAAAAACACAACAAAGCATCGCAGACCTCGACTGCAGCGGCGAAGGAAAGCAATAGATATGATGATCATCACAATAAGTTCAATAAAGCATCAGTTCAGAGAGAAAGTTCACCTCTTACCGCTTGTTTTTATAAAGAAACCTGCACATAAAGAACATTGTGACCAGGACTTCTTCTGGAACACTCAGCGGCCAATCAGAAATGAGTATTCACCCGGACCATTGAAAGTGCAGAAACAGTTAGTTTCTTATGGCTGTACAGAGTCAAACTGCAGACGTTAAAGTCTTTGAGTTCTCCTTATCTTACTGTTTTTTTGCACACACATTACATTTCTGGGATATCTGAGTTAACACTTTACAAATTAAAACATTTCAGACAATAAAAAGTAAAGGGAACATGTTCTCTCTGGCCTTTTTTTGTTCAAAAGCCGCATATTGTTGTATAAAATTAACCAAGTAAAACATTGGGATTAATCATAATCCAAAAGTGTGATTAATCTGAATAATTTTTTTGATCGATTGACAGCACTAGTTTTTACTTGAATCCCTTTGAGTGAGCGACCACACTTCCAATAACTATATTCAGATTCACTTTTTTAGGAGTACTGACATTTTTCTTTTTTTCTCAGAAACATTTTAGTTCCAGGCGCACGTTTGTTGATTTTTGAAAACGTTTTTTTTTTCTGAAACTGTGTTTTCATTTCAGTCAGCTCACCGGCAGCAAACTCTGGAAACAAAGTCAGAAGATGCCAAGCAAAACAGCTGCACAGTACATCAGTGATGTGCGGTGAGGGTTGTCGCTGGTGAGGCACTGTCTTCTTACAGTCAGATTTACAACTTATTTTTTTGAATCATAGTAGGTACATAAAGGAAGAATGAATAGGGTTTTATTATGAATCCCAAGCAGACTATAACATAGACACAATGCCATGGAGGATCTCACACATACGCATGCACCTATACACACACAAACACATCGGTCTAACCTTTCCTTGTAAATGAAATTCCGCCGTCCCTCCTGGACAAAAATCTCTGTGACTTTAGTCCTCCCTTTACTCCTGATCTTCCTTGAGTTTAAGAAGTCTCTCAGTCTCAGTGAAGATGAATTGGTCCAGCATTGAGCATTCATTATTTCTTGCTTCACATTTTGATTGAAAGTCCAACTTGAGGTATTTTTTTATTACATCCATCATTTTTGCAGTCAGAGCAAAACATAAAATAACAGACTCCTATGAAACTTTATTAGCAGTAATTGAAAAACAAACGTAAGCTCACGACCGCCCTCTTTGTTGAGGCTGACACACTGCCTGCCTCACCTTGTGTCTTTTTAGTGCGACTATGTGTCAGATCCCAACACTAAATAAATGACAGGCATGCATGAATTACTTTACATATGAAATGGAAAGTGGGGACATGTAAAAATTAAGGTGTAAAATGTTTTTTTAAATAAAACCTACCATCATTAGCATACCCTGAGATAGCTAAAGGCACACAATCAACCTAGATGCAATTGGGCTGTGTAATCTAATGTGAGGCAGAGCTTGGCACGGCCTCACCCTGCAGCCGGCGTTGTAATTGAACAGAAAAAAATGCAAAATATAGAGATTTAGAGGATAAAAAGGTTTTACATTATTAGAATCATTCATATAAATTGTATTTATAGTACAGATTAAACAAAACATGTATTTTATTATTAGTATGAGCTCCTTCAGGGTTTCTTTCTCTGTGATTCCCTTTAATGCCACTCCTTTTCTCTATCTTTATTTGTTCTTTTGTTCCCACACCATTTTGTCTGTCTTCCTTAAAGACCTCTTGATCCTTTTTTCTTATCTTCACCAGACCTCAGTTGCCCTCTTTTTCTTCTCTTCTCTTCTTCCAACCAATTTACTCAGGATTCTCTTCTGCCTCTTTGATTGTGGTCTCAAACTTACATCATTGAGATGCTTCTACTTGAATCGCTAACACTTTTGTTATCATATTAATGCAGCCTCCTCCCGTTCAAATGGACTTAGTGGTTTCCTCCAGCTCCATTCTTGTCCCATCTGCTTCTTTCATCCTCTGCTCCTCCCTTTCTTTTTTCCTCTTAGCCTGCTCTTAAATTGAATGACACTGTTTTTCCTCGTCTTCATTTTCTGTTTAGTGAGCAGTAAAAAGATTGATAAAATGAGAATTAAAACAACAACTATCCTGAAATTATAAACCCATCTCCATCTGGATCTCCCACACTGGCACGCATGCATGCGCACACACACTGAGCTGCACAGGAAGTCAAACAGAAGGCCAATAAGATGCGCTTGACTGGAGACGAGTCTGCAGCCTCTGTGTCTGTGTGAGATGGGGAGATAGTGTGACACTGTTCACTGTTGTCATTGTGTGAACCGCATGTCCTCGCAGCCGCAGTCAGATCATATAAATCCTGAAACATTGCTGTCCGTTTTCCACACTGAACACACCTGGAGCTCAGAGAACTTCGGAGAAGCAACATTCACGCAAACTCTGCATTTATCCACATGGGGTTTCTGCCTAAAAAGCTGTGGGGCAAAGGCTTATGTGGACACATCTGTTCCTAGCCACCTCTAGGCACACGTGCTTCTGCACACGGACCCTGACAGACTCCAGCTGCTTTTGTAACTGCAAGACCTAAATCTGAACCTTGGGGAATGAGCAATCTACAGTGTCACTTTGTTTTCACATCATTATAATCATTGCAATTAAATCTTTAATCACGACAGAGCAAAACCAAGTCAACAATCATGACCAAATATTCCCACTCTTCATGCTTTGCTAGCCCCAGCATTTTGTCCCGAAGCTAACTAAGTTAAACAAAAACGGAGTGAGCCTGATCAAAAAGCAAGCTCGCCATCGATGTATGCTGGAATTTTTAAAAAATATGTTTCGTTAAAGAAAAATGACTGCTTGTGACATCTCTTAATGGGTTGGTAGAACAGAAAGCTTCTCCTAGAATATTTATTTGACACAAGACACTGACAAAGAAAAGCTTTGCCTAGCAACAAATTAAGAAGAACAAAAATACGGACTAGGAAAAAGTCGGTTATTTTTTGCAAAAAATGTTGCATGAGGGAATGCAATGCTGCAACAATAAAATGGGGTCAAAAAATATAAATAAAAAAAGACTATTACATTACAAAAAGCAAATAGGAAAGCCTAAAATGTGACAGATAAAAGGATCCTACAGAGCTGAACTAAAATGCAAAGTGTATAACTGACTTAGGCCTATCAACTGCCATAAAGCAGCAGAACACTAGTGTGTGCCAGAAACACAAAACTTCAGCTAAATGATAGAAACAACCATCATAAAGTCCTTGTCCAGGCGTCTGGTAGGGTCTTCCGTGGCAGACAGGTCCTCAGTGAAGAGCCAGACAAAGAACAGTTCACCACTCCCTTTATGAGAAGAACAATCAAAGATTCAAATATATCGCCCATATTGGCATTACAAAGCCCCACCCTGGAGCCAGGCCTGGGGTTGGGGCTTGCAGGCGAGAGCCTGGTGGCCAGAGCTCCTCCCACAGGCCCCAAACAGGTGAAACCCCAAGGATCAACGTGGGATCACTCCGCAGTGGGCCCACAACTTGCAGGAGAGCTCAGAAAGGGCCGGTGCAATGTGGTTTGGGTGGCAGTCGAAGGCGAGTGCCTCAGCGGCCTAAACCCCGGTCATGGAACTTGGCTTATGGGACATGGAACGTCACCTCTCTGGGAGGGAAGGAGCATGAGCTTTTGAAAGAAGTCGAGAGGTACCGGCTAGATATAGTTGGGCTCACCTCTACGCACAGTCTGGGCTCTCAAACTCAGTCCCTCGAGAGCGGTTGGACTCTCTACCATTCTGGAGTTGCACAAGGTGAGAGGCGGCGGGCTGGGGTGGGCTTACTCGTGAGCCCCCAGTTTAGCAGCCAAGTGTTGGAGTTCACCCTGGTGGATGAAAGAGTTGCGTCCCTCCGCCTTCAGGTGGGGGACAGGTCTCTGACTGTGGTTTCGGCTTATGGGCCGAACAGCAGTTCAGAGTACCCAGCTTTCTTGGTGTCTCTCGGAGGGTTACTGGAAAGTGCCCCAACGGGGGACTCCATCGTCCTCCTGGGTGACTTCAATGCCCACGTGGGCAATGACAGTAGCACCTGGAGGGGCGTGATTGGTAAGAACGGCTTCCCTGATCTGAACCCGAGCTGTGTTTTGTTGTTGGACTTCTGTGCTTGTCATAGTTTGTCCATAACAAACACCATGTTTGAGCACAAGGGTGTTCATCAATACACGTGGCATCAGGACACCAGGACATCGATGATCGACTTTGTAGTCGTTTCAGACGACCTTTGGCCGTGTGTCTTGGACACTCGGGTAAAGAAAGGGGCAGAGCTGTCCACTGATCACTACCTGGTGGTGAGTTGGATTCGTTAGCGGGGAAGGAAGACTCGGCAGACCCAAACGTACTGTGAGGGTCTGCTGGGAACGTCTTGCTGAGCCCTCTGTCAGGGAAGTCTTTGACTCCCACATCCGGGAGAACTTCAAACAGGTACAGAGGGAGGCTGGTGACATTAAGTTAGAGTAGACCATGTTCTCCCCAACCCTCGGGACTCGAACCGGTCCAAGGGCCACTTGGTACCGGGCTGCAGACAGGAAAAAATGCATACGCTGACTTTTTTTTTATTTTATGATTATGAAGAAAGTTTTACTTTGGACAACTACAGGATCTTGCTCACCACATCTGCCTGACTTGCCACATTGCATGACAAAAATTGACTGCTTGAAACAAACGTATCTGGAAAGTTTCTTTGGGGAGAAAAGACCCAGTGAGGAACCCAAAGAAGAGCCTTCGACTTTAGAGAAACATAAAGCTGCTGTTGTATTTATGAAGACAGTTGCGTAACAATTTATAATACATTATAGCTAGTTAACAAGTTAACACTATCAAACTGTATTTGAGTTATAAATGTCTCGTTAAATAACAGTTTACAGTTTGTTAAGGATTTATAAATGTACCTTATAGACAGACAGTAGATAACTAACAAGCTTTTAGTTGGTCAGTTATAAATGACCTGTTACCTGTATGTTAATGAGTTCTAACTATTATTAATTATTAATTAATATTTTATGCATGTTACAGGGAATTTATTTTTTTGTTGTAGCTACTTCCTATTAATTAACTGTTAGTAAATGAGGAACATTTCCAACTAACCCTGATCTTAATCCTGCATTTATAAAACCTTAACATCCTGTTCACTGTTATTTCACAAGTCATTTATAACTCATTTATAACTCCGTAACTAACAGAAGGATTTGCTCGGGTAGTTATTGTAAAGTGTTACCGACACTTGTTTCCACGTTCCAAGCTGCTTTGTCTAAAATGCAGCAACTGACTCTTGAATGTTTCAATTACACTCAAAATAAAATTTCAGACATGATGGATTCACGTTTATTATTAGGACTGTTGTGTCATTTTGTTTTGCACATCTCAAAAGTTGGCTGAAGTTAGCATCAAGTTGTTAGCATCCCCTTTGACGTTAAAGATAAAATCTTCATCCCGAAGTTTATGTTTAAACCAGATACAGACAAACTAATGAAACACATTTGTATGCAATACTACATAGTTTTATGTTTACAGTTTCAAATATGTTGTTACACTAAGCATTTTCTACTTATTGTTGTTGTTTAAAAACACTTAATATCAAAGCACTTTCTTTAAATTCTATAGTTTTCAAGTGATCTTGAAGGTCTTTTGCTTATGTTTGCAAATAATGGTAACTGATTATCGAAAATACAGTATATCTTCCAGTAATTTATTTTTATTTTTATTGGAGTTCGGTCTCTAACAGACACCGAACTCCAATAAAAGCGGGTCTAACAGGTGTTAGTTGTTTTAGACGCTGGTCTCTAATAGTGGTCCTTTAAGACCCCCCAGTGCGCGTCCCACATACTCAATCAGGCAGAGGGTGGGGGCTGGGTGTCTGAAGCATTCAGCCAGTGTAGCATGGAACATTTTGGCTCATTCCATTTTGTTTAAACTTTTTGTGGTGGATTATACCAAAGAACATTCTGGTGAGGAATCTGAACCCCATTTTGGGATGAACATATCCTAAACATATCAGAGAATGTTGCAAGCAAATGAATGAAGGAGCGAAGACGGCTGCAGAAAGAAAAGGAGCAAACTCATTTCCTGGTGAGCAGAGAAAGCAGCAGCGAATTAGAAGAGCTGGTACTGGATTTTTAATGTTAAAGGATTACTGAGCAAAGGGAAAAGTGGGCGTGTCTCCAGGAAAATGATCGGCATGAAAGCAAAAAGGATTTTTAATACAGGATTGATGACTCAAAGAGAAAAACGTTCACAGCCAGTGTGAATCAGAACAGAATAGTGTTCTCATCATTTCAATGAATCCTGAAATGTTCATCTGTTATTTTCTGCATTTTGTGACCGAATTTCACCGCAAAATGAACCCGTTAACCATCACCATTCTGTCTGATGGAATATATGCTGGTCTCCAATAAACGCCAGGTTGGCCGACAAATTTTTGAAACAAACGCCCGGGCTACTATTGGAAGATAAACGGTTAGTTCATTCTTATATTTTGATAGTTTCTATTTGGGATGCATGTTTGTACTGTTCTTATTGTCAATGTGAAGGTTATTGCATTTCTAATAATGAAAAAGTGCCATTCTCCAAACCAGCAGATCAACCACTTTACCTCACTTCTCAAAAACATTACACAACATTAACCTAAACATTAACCTACAACACAATTTGCAGTAAACACAAACTTTGCAAAACTCGATTCTACTCCTTGCAGAAAACATGACACATTCTCACTTTTAAAACACAGTTGGCATTCACAACACACAAGATGCTAAATGTGAACACAAAGAGGCAAAACTCAAACTCTGTTCCAACAGTGATCACCACCAACACACAACTTATCAAAAGTGAAAACACTTGCTGCAAAACAACTGCAGTGATTATATGGGCAGTTCTGGAACAACTCAGCAGCTTTTACACTTTTTCTCAATTGTTTACACACAAATTTTGGTACTAGAGACACAATGACCACAACCTGTAACTCATTCACCACCCCCCAGAACCAATTCTGCTAAACTACAAGCACAGTTCCTGCTTTACACTCAAATTACATTTCTAAAACACACTGTTTTCAAAACACTACTCATAATTCTCAGCTTTTGGCACAATTTTCATGCAGGAACACACTGCCATTCAAATATGCACACTGACTCATCCCAAGGGCAAACACCTGTCACACAGTTTTACAATTAGCAATCAGAGCATTAGCATAAAAGGGCAACAGGGGTACTCTTCTGTTTTAGATGCAAACATTGGGAACAGAGGCAGAGCCTGAGCCAGAGGAGTAAGAGTAAGAGGATGAGGAAGAGGAAGGCCAAAGACCGTAATCTCTGATGATGAAACTGCAATCATGAACATGGTCCTCGGAAACAATAATATAACATAACATTACAGCAAATAAGTGATTTTTTGTTGCCTCTAATAAGTGATTTATTGTTGCCTCTTTTTATACTTGATCTGAAGAAACGACTTTTCTGGTGAAAATAATCAGCATTTACTTGATTTTTAGTGATTTAAATTTTTTTTTCAATTATTGTTATTATTTTATTTTATTTTTTTATTCACATCACTGATTCTTTTGACGAAACTATTCTGCAAAAGAATCCTTATTCTCTATTATTATTATTCTTGCATATGCTCCAATCAAGTCTAAAATAGTGTTGTACTTCCATGCAAATCAGTATGACTTATTGTTACTCAAGGATGTTTAATGACCTGTATTACTGTCAGTTCAGTATAAATACCTGATTATTAGTTACGAACTGGTTGATATCTAATGTAAAGTAAATGGTGTGGTCGAGTCGGGGTGGGATTATATAAGTTCGCTTCCTCCCACTCCCTTTCAAGCAGTCAATCTTCTGATGTCTCGCTATCCTATGTTTGACATGATTACTGATGCTAATCTTTGTTGTTGTTGATTGTGTTACACATGTCTTGTATATCCTGTCTGCTTGAAATAAACCATTTCATTCATTCATTCAAATACAAAGAAAAGTAATAGAAAGCAATGACATGTTTCAAACTATTGATAAGGTAAACCTATCAATGTCTTACAGAGGGAACATCACAGCATTTACCCACCAAAGCGTCATCCATCTCCATGCTACCCTTGCCACATGCAACACCACCCATCTGATCACATTTCTGGACACCCTGCACAACACACTCATTTCACTAGATGAGAGAGATGGCCCAGAGCAGCTCAGGTACGTTCTGATTTGGGACAACATAAGTTTTCACTGGACTGCTGTGGTCTGTAACTGGTCCACTGCCCACCCACGCTTTTTAGTTGTTTATCTCCCTCCATTCCTGCATTCTCTCTAAAATAAACTTCTGCCATGTATTTGTGCGTTCAGAGAACAAAAAGAATATTATCAAATATCTTACAACACACTCATGTATGTACTGTCTGTAGTGAGTATAACACTGGACCAAGAAAAGGCTTAATTCGTTGTGAAGAATGGAGAAGTGTTTTCCAATCATCACAGCGTTTTACATTGATACAGTGTTCAGCTGGTTCTTATATCTATTCATATGATGGTTTGTCTGTGTCATTTGAAAGCACAATCCCTTTTTGAGAGGAAATAACATTGTTTTAAATGTCAAATTTCCTTTTGCAGAAGAATTGAGGGGTTTTGCACATTGTGTGTTTTGGGGGGTAAATAGAGAAAAACCGTAAAGATGGACGCACACCAAAACTCAGACCTGCACCAAGAGTCAGACGTGCAGTCAGGCTCTTGGACATGGTTATTGACCACATCACGGTTAATGAACTGAGAAACACAGAGATATTTTTTTGTTGTTGTCTTGTGTCAGTTTTCTCAAAAGTCTGCTCATCAGACAGTAGTTAAACACAATCCTGAATTAGTTTTCTTTAACCCTGTTCTCCATTCCTTAACCCAACTGAAGAATATTTTTCTGCATGACATTGAAAGGTTTTCAAGAGACAAACATACAGTTGGCTTGTGATGATACTTTATGAAGACTTGTAGCATGACCCAGAACAAAAACTTTTTTTACAAACAAACAGCTTTTTACACAAATGGAACTCAAATTCCTTAGGACTCTAACTGCTAAAAATGTTCATTAAACTGATGAAAAGGACACTAAACAGTTCAGTTAAAGTGGTTTCTGACTATTCTTTTTGCAAAAATGTCAGGAAAGAAAACGGACAGGACAGCAGCAGCAGCACCACCCTTCCCTGTGTCTTCAGTTCTTGTGGGTATGGTTAGGTGAAGCTTCTGTTAATGAGACTGCTATACCTGACATCTAAGTCTCTTAACAACAGGCCAAACAACTCGTCTAATACATATGAGATTATTTGTTAGACAATGACTGGACATTTAAAAAGGCCATAATTAGTTCTAGTGCAGGTCAGTTCCATCCAGATCTGTCAGGAGAAGATGAGTTCTGGGTTTGGACAGTGATCAGGGGGTTCATGCAAAAGTTCTTGGGCTGAACACAGAATCATGTGTAATTGTGGACTGCATGGAGAAGGGGGCACTTGCAGTTGAAAGTTTGGGGGATGGCTGGTCCGAGGCCAATGGATGAGCAGAATTCTGCTGTTCTTCAGAAAAATACCTGCATGGATGTGGGGGCTTGAATGTAAACCAGTGTGCTGTATGTTTGAAGATGCATACAGGACAGTGTAGGGGGGTTTTGATGAGCGCTGCTGCTGAGAATAAAAGTTGGGGTGAAGACTGCTTAAAGCCCCATTCCAACTTTATTTTTATTTTTTGTAAAAGTGTTCCCACTAGTCTTTTAATTATGATTCTGCTGCTTTCAGCCAAAATAAAAAAACCTGTTTTTAAGACACGTTTTCTGCAGAGCAGCTGGAGCTCATTAGAAATTCACCTCTGGGTTGTGGGAAGGAGTGTTTTTGCAGAAGTAGCCCGACATTGATATCCCAGCATGCCTTTGTTTACACTCTCTTCTGTTAGCTTACAGCTCCTAACAACACCAAACTTACTTTAGCTTAAGAAAAAAAACAGCAAGGAATATCGTAGCTATCCAGCCGTCCAGTTCTGAATCCAATGGCAGCTCACATGAGGAAACTGAAGAGGTTAATGAATCGATTTGTCTTCAAGTGAAGGATTTGGAATTGGAGCAGAGCGGTGAGATTTTGGCCCGCCTGTGGCAGTTGCTTTGTCATAAACCTGAGCTTTTTCAAACCAAAGGTTTTCATCTGCTCCTAATCCAACACGATTGGAATAAAAAATGAGCACCAAATCAGGACCAAATATAACAGACTCGGTCTGGGCAAAGGGACTTTTCCAGTCTGAATACAGCCTTTATGGTAATTCTGTTTCTGTTCGGTGACTCTGGAACCCTGCTGATCAAAGACACCAGATCTCCGTTCCTGAATGAGTCTAATCAATAATCTTATTCGTCCATCAGAGCCTGATTTCTTCTGGGGTTCAGTTACAAATTAGTACACAAAGATAGAGAAGAAACATCACGGTGTTCTAGTCGCTGTTCTTTTTCCTCCCATTTTTTAAATATACAAGTTACATCATTTCATTTTTGACCCACACAGGTCAGTATTCACACCTGTCAAACCAAGGAGACCATCAAAGGAAACCAGCTCCAGATCAAATGAGGACCAATCTGTGTAAAAGCACTCTCACCCAGCAGACCTCTTGGGCTTCATTTGTAAAGTCAGAGGAGGAGCAGTACTCCAGACTCCAGCACCTGAGCATGTCCGGGTAGACATTCAAAACGTTCTCAACTATGTTGATCTAAGTTTGAGTCACACTAGTCTGATACTCTTGATTGAAGACCCAATAACTTAACAGGTGGTGTTTAACTGAGAGGGACTGACTGGTTTAAACAAACCCTTAGACATATTCAGGTTTATACTTAACCTACTGGCAGATTTATTTTCCCTGTTATAGGTTAAACATGTAATGCCTTTAGATTATCTAACAAAACATGAATTGTTAGGCTACTGTGTTTCACTTGTTGTGCAAAGGTTGTAATGTCTATTAATGAAACAGAAAGACTTTTGGAAGAGATGGTTTTTGCTGTGCTTTCACTCTGCTTAATGGTTTGTTAAAAAGCAGTTGATCCTCATGCAACCTCTCCGTCCACTACACCACAGCAGCTCAGACGTAAGCCTGGATCAAGTTCCTGCCTGTCTGTGTGCATTTTTATCATGACTTCTTGAAAAAGGATGAGTTTTAAATCCAGGTTGATTTTTCTGTCTCTCCAGATGTGTGGAGTAAATTAAGAGCAACTTGTGTCATGGCAACTGCTCTGCTCACTCCTCTCCTTCATTTATCTCCATCTGCTCACATCCACTGTGACAACCCCCCCCCCCTTCATATCCGTGTCCCTCCCACAGCATTTATAAGGTTCATCCAAGTCAGTTGACGCCCACTCACCTCCAACAAGCCACTTCAGTTTCCATGGTAATTAAATACCGATGGCACTACTTAAAATGTACTTTACCAGTCATCACCCCAGCTCTCGGTGGGAGCATCTTCCTCTGAGTGATGAGTGTCTGAAAGAGCCAGGTTCCTCCATGTGAAGGTTCCAACACAGAACATTTCAAGAAACTAACCCACCACCTAAGTGTTTTCTCAAGTTTATGCGGGAAAAAATGTGAAGGCTGCTCCCTCCTTCCTCCCTCTTTCTGGCTCAAAGTGAACCTGCAGAAGTTGTTTCTGAGGATTCATCATTTACAGAGATTCAGCCGTTGGCCCCCTTTCAGAGTCTGACAGGAGTTGGCTGCATTCAGTGTCTCCAGTTTCATCAGCAGTTTGAGGATTTTCCTGGGATGAGATTAAATCCAGGATGATTCCATGGAGCTTAAGCTTCTGGAGTTCTGCAAAACATGGTTTGCAAAGTTGCATCACAGAGAAACTTGATTTACAGGCGTAAAGCCGTGTCTTAAAACTCAAGTAACAAACAGGGAACGATCCAAGTCTTCCAGAACCAGCTGTTTCTACATGGTTTTCAGTAATCACAAACAGGACAGAGTAACCCTTTGTTGCTATGTTGAAATGAGAGTGTTTGGTTGTCTTGGGTATGTGTGTGTCCTATGCTTTCAGTGTATAAACATTTACAAGAGATTTTACACAATAACAAACACATGCATGAATGTCGCAAACATCAAGCACACACGTTTACGTCACAATCACCAGACACACGTGCACATCACAAACACCACAGACACTTATACATGCCACAAACACTAAGGACATGCAAAAAACATCAAAAACAACACAAACATCCATGTCACAAGTCTACTTTACTCCTGCATTTACAGCCACACATTGCACGTTTGTGCACATCTAAACTGCATAACACAATTGTGCACATCACAAACACACCATGTACTTGTTCAGTTCACAACTGTAGTCATGCAAGTCACAGCCTTCTGACACACACTTGTGCAAATCACAAACACCAAACAGTTGAAGTCAGATGTCCCCAACACTGTTTAGCTTACACACAGACACACAAGTTTGTGGACTTCATGTTCTCACAGTCACTAATTAATGAAGTGAAGATCTCCTCTGCTAGCAAGTCAAACATTATAGCACACACATACACACTCAGTTAGGCACATGCACCCTCTCACACGTCACAAGCGTTAGCGGCTCCAAGCAGCAGGTCATGGGGTTTGTTGGGGTGTTGTTAGGTCTGATGTCTGATCGCCTGTAGGAGAGAACAGCGGGATGATGACCCAGCGGCTCAAGGACATCATTGCTTTTAGAAGACACTAAGCAACACTCCAGCTGTCAACTGAAAACACTCCAGAATAAACAGAGACATGCTATGAAGCAAACTGCAGCCATTTTACCCCCTCCCCCCTCTGTATGGAACAAGAGTTTCCAATAGAAACTCCAATGGAAATAGAGAATCATAGTAATATAAACCATAATATTTTAAATTTACCTTCAAAAAATAATAGAATAAAAGTATAACAAAAAATAATTTTAAAACATCAAACAAACAAAAAAAACAAACCAGAAAAGTACAACTTCCATTTCAACTTCTAGGGCTGACTACGTTAACTTGGTAACGCACGCAATGAATTTTTAAAAAATGAACGCGTTCTGGTTCTTTAGCCCAAATTAACTACACGTCAGAAACCACCGTCTTTGGCTTTGCGTCGGACAGTTCAGGCTTCCACGGCGTGCGTCAGTTTCTGGAAATACACATTTCGTTGGGCACTATCTCGCTTATACCATGGTCACTTACAAAATAAATAAATATTCAATAGATTAAAGGAAAATCACATCTGAAACATATTTGCTATTTTAAGAAGTTATTTTTTATTTGTGTTTTAAATAAAACAGTCAGCTCTCAATCATTAAGATTTGAAGTTAGCCACGTCAGGCCTTAGCTTTGCTTTCTGGCTTAGCTCTCTCTACACCACCACAGACCGGTACAGCGACCGCATAACGGTGGACGCTGCACCAATCCGCCTGTCGATCTCACGCTCCGATCTTCCCTCACTCGTGAACAAGACCCCAAGATACTTAAACTCCTCCACTTGGGGAAGGAGCACTCCACCCAGCCAGAGAGGGCAAACTACTATTCTCATAATTTTTTTTATTCCTATGAATATTTTTTATCAAACAGCAACACAGTGTATGGTGGCGCAGTGGTTAGCCCTCATGCTTCACAGCAGGAAGGTCCCCGGTTCAATACCCGGCTGGGGGACTTGAAACGGTATCACCAATAGAGGATGCTGGGTTTTCTCCGGGGACTCCGGCTTCCTCCCACCGTCCAAAAACATGCTTCATACTTTAAATTGACTTCATGATTTTAAATTGTCTCTGGGTGTGGATGAGTGTGTGATTGAGGCTCTGCGACAGACTGGCAGCATTCGCCAACTAGGCTCTGGCAGCCCTGTGACCCCGAAAGAGACAAAACAGGTTCAGAAAGGGGATGGACAGCAAATATTAAACTAAAGGTTTCATAGACTAAATGTATTTGTGTTATGTAGTACTAAAAAACTCATGCCGTAAAGAAAAGACATTCAGATGACATTTAAAATGTCATGTTACTTCAAGACACAGGATCAATTTTCAAAATATAACCAGTTTTTCACAATAAAACACCACAATTGACAAATGCGATATTTTTGTATCTAAAAATACTGAAGAAAGGAAAATAAATACACAAGTACAACACCCAAAAAACAACAAACATACACACACATACACACACAGATCAACGCAGTGGGCCGACTACAGAGTGTGTGTGGGGGGGGGATGTAAAATACAATCAATGAGAGAGAGGCAGAGCAGTTGGCCAGTTGGACAGAAAGATGGAGTAAATAATTTTTATAAGGTCATTTACTCACCCATGATGGAAAAGAACCACAGCTGGGCAGAAGCGCCCGTCGACTGTGCAGAAAAGTACGCATCTGGTGTGAACTGGAGGTAGGCGGATACAGCGTGCACTCTGCCCATTCTCTACTTTGCAGCGCTTTCGTGTCTGGTGTGAACCAGCGTAATTTGTGCCGCGCCGCTCAAATCGTGCTGCTGCCAGACCTTCCCACCGCGCCGGCTACTCAAATCGCACCGCAAGACCTTAGATCGCGCCTGTACCGATAACTCAACATCGAAACTGGCCACCATCGCTGTGTGTGAACACAGCTTACATGTCCTGAATGGTCAGATTCTGGCTTGATTTTCTTAATCAAGCACAGGGTTCTATACTTTCAAATGGATGTTTGGACATATTTTCATTTAGTTGGACTTTTTGTGTTAGAGAAACAGAAGAGTTGTTAAAGGGATGAAAGTGGTTGGTCTGTCCGGTTGGAGCGCTCTGCACGTGCTCCATGCCTCATCTGCTGCTGCCTCTCTCAGGCCTGTTGTGCTGGCACAAACATATTTCTTTCTTTTCTGTGCACACAGCATGTTATTTGAATTTTGAAGCATGGTTGGTTTCACAAAGTTTCATCAGACCTGCCTGTGCTGAGAAAGCTGTGGATGGAGTTTGCTGGAGCAGATGAGACTACAGGGTGACGGGTAGCAGTCCTGCGATCGTTTGCCAATTAAAAGCCTGCGTTCAATTTCCTATTTCTGGTTTAGGTGACGAGCAGAACTGCCTCTATAATGCCAGTTCTCTTGTGTGGGTAATTACAGAACAGTTTATTTCTGTCTGCGCATTCGAGCAGGAAACTCTGCCGTATGTTTGATGCTATTCAAGGCTGAGAGCTGTAACTTCTTAAAGGTGCAATAAGAGCTCCATTACTTTGTGGTGTATTTAATGAAGTGCAGTAATTAGTGTGTTGGAAGTGAGCAAGCACCTGCTGTTTTACTTTCTTTGACAGTATTTAATGGCTTCAGACTTCAGGTTATTCTGAGATGATCTGGAAAGAAAAAGCTAGAAAAAAAGCAAAGAAATCTGATCCTAAAGAAGAAAACAAGTATAGTTCAAGTGTCAGAGAACTCCTGCGGCCCTGCAATTAGCCTTCTTTCTGTTGAGAACGAGGGGGGACGCCGCAAAGACACAGGTTCCACAGGTTTAAAAGAAAAGATGTCAGAGTTTTTTTCACCTCAGGATTTTTCAGCGAGAAAAGCTGAAATGATTTGTAATTACTCTTTACTGAAATTGATTTTTTTAAACTAATTTCCAACCAAAGTAAGAGAAAGCAAGTGGAACAGATAAGAAAAATGAGGGACCAACAGACAGATTCTCCTTACATTTCCCCTTTCTGATCAAGCTGTGGAAGACAGTGGAGAGGAAGAGCTCCAACCAACTAGAAAACACCAGCAGCATTCAGAGCATTCAGACTGCATGGGGGGGGGGTGTTCTGTTTTATAATTATGCATTTCTGGTTGTTTATTGAGCCCAGACAAGAGTCCTTCAGGACGGGATCATCTGGCACTCATAACGCCACCAAACACTCGACGGCAGAACGAGAGACACAAGTCAGGAGAATGATCAGCAGCTTCATTACATTCATCTATACTTCACAGAAACGGGAAGTCTTGTTCATGCACAGAAGCACTCTTTATATCCATGTTTGTCATAACGGACAGATTTGGTTCATCCTGCAGCTTCAAACTCTGCTTTTTCTTTCTGTAATGGTGGCTTTATTTCACTTTTTCTTTCTTTCTTTTTTTTTTTTTTTTTTACAAAGTAACAAGGGACCTTTCCCCAGCTTTACAAGCAGCTTTTGGTTGAACTTCTTTCTTCTGGATCCATCTTTTACTCAACCAACATCATTACTACCAACTGTTCACCAAAAGCAGCCCGGTAATGCCCCCAGAACAAACAGGCTTCAGCTGAAACGGTCAGATGCTTGGCCACACGCAGTCGGAAAAACTGCAGTGTCTCCGATTGGAGGTGGATTTACAGTGTCATCATTTCACCAGGATATATATCCCGATAATTGGTGGTTTATGGCAGCTGGCGAGGCTCTGCGGGGTGAGGTGGGATTGACAGGTCAGTTTATCACCATTCCCAACAGATTTGTGGACTCCAGGACAAGACCTCAGTCAGTGCTTCAAGCGTTTGTCGCTGTGCTGAATTTTGGCAAACATCGGCTTGTTTTGGTGTTTGATTCTAAATCTGCTGGTGGTGTAGGAGCATCTCTACTCAGAAACATCACACAGAAGGACGAGGTACAGGTGAAAAAAGTGAGTCCTGTGGTCGGCTCAGCCTCAAACTGACTGAAAGTCTGTCTTTGCATCAGATCATTTCTGATCAAGAAGCTCCTGCGTGCACAGAGGTGAGCACACACCATGAACCCAGTCAGTCTGAGCGCAGACAGGACCCCCCACTGGCCCCCATCTGCGTCTCTGCAATCTCAATTAACCTAATGGAAGTGGCAATGAATTAACCACTCAAACAATGATTAAGGACTTGACAGTCAAGTGAGTGGGGGGGCTGAAGTGATGAGAATTTAGAGGTAACCATTTCCCAACCGGAGGAGGGGAAATGCCATCATGGATGCTGGCGTGAACCCTGGATTAGGATGGATGAATGTCGGGCTCAGAACTGGATTTGACAAAGGAAAGTAGCTCAGATGTGTGTGTGCTTTTGTGTGTTTTTGTGTCTGTTTGACAACAAACACAAAAGTGAGTAGATGAGGCCTCACCGTGTTTTTATGGCCACTGGCTCCAATTGGTCCTCTGAACACCCCCTTGATGCTCCTCAGCTGTCCATCACGTAGGTGGGTGGAACTGATCACGATGTAGTAGCAAGCCATTGAATCAAACTTTCCTCTGGTTCTGCTGGGCTTTGTGAGGAAGAAGGGAGCAGTTCAGCCGATTTGACGTCTTCTACAAGTTGTGGAAGTTTCTGTCTTTCTTTCTCTTTGTGAATATTTCACATCCTTTGTACACTCCTCTTTTCTCCCGTGAATTCGCCACACTCTCATTTCCTCCTCAGTATTTCTCTGCAGATGTTAAGCCCCCATGTCTCATCCATCAATCTTTCCCTGGCATTGATGGTCCTCCTTTCCCTGAGTTGAAATTCTTCCTGAAATCTCGCCTGCCTATTGATTAGTGTTCCCGTTCCTCTAAATATCTTTCTCCTCCTGCTTTCTTTTCCTTCTGGATCTCTTAAGTGTTGGAAGGGGACACTTTTTCCTTTCTGCCTCCCGCTGTTCCCTGGTCTCCTGCGTTCCCAGTTCTCCCTCTTCGTCTCTCTTAGCTCTCTGCTGTCTTGTCAGTGAGTAAAAGTGTTGAGTGTCCTTCTGGTTGTCGGAGCAGGCGTCCAGCCTGCTCTCCGAATCGCCTCTCTTTTGCTGCGCTGCATGTGCTGCCTCTCCTCCTTCCTGCCTCTTTCTCTCTGCTGATCCCTCGTTCTGTGGCCAGCAGAGTGGTTTGCTCCTCAGTTACCCACGGTTACCATCTGCCCTTTTAACACATGGAGTGCTGACGCTTGCTCTCTTCTCCCTCCCTCTCATCCCTGCCTCTTCTCTTGCTGCCTTTCTTCTCTCTTTAATCATCTCCTTCTCTCTTTGTCTCGAGCCAAAGGCATCAAGCTCCACCTACTGGTGAGAGGAAAGAGTCAAACAGAGGGAAGGATGCTCTGAATCCTCCCAGGTTACCACAATATTAACTAAATGGTTGGAGAAAAAATAACTTTAAAATTTCCCTTTTTAACAGAGAATTTTACATTTTAACCAAGAAAAAAAAGTTCATGCAGAATTTGTTGAATGAAAACAAAATAAGTCTGCCCCAGTTTGAAGCATCAAACTTATTATTGGATAGACTCAGGAGTCTAGTGAGTCTCTCTGGAAATGTTCTTCAGTGGTTTTATTCTTGTCTCACAGATCAACGCTTTTATGTAAGTATGGATGCATGCATTTCAAGAATCTGTGAAATTAGTTGTGGAGTTCCCCAAGGCTCAATTTTAGGACCTATACTCTTTAATTTATTCATGTTTCCTCTTGGGGATGTCACCAGGAGACACGGCGTTGGCTTTCACATCTATGCTGATGATATAGCTATCGTGGTGCAGTTAGCAATCAGCTATCTCTGATTGGAAGATTGCAGGTTTAATTCCTGCCGTGCCCGCCCATGTGTCGAAGTGTCCTTGGGCTAGGCACTGAACCCCACATTGCCTCTGATACAGGTTGGCCCCAGTGTTCAGCAGCCAGTGTGTGAAGCGCTTTGGGCCTTCAATGAAGGTAGAAAAGCGCTGCATAAGTATACACCATTTACCATACAGAGCTTTACATCGCCTTGAACCTGTAAACACTCTTTTAACTGTATTTTAGATATAAAGTCTTGGATGGCAAAGAATTTCTTACAGCTCAATCAGGACTAAACTGAAGTTTTAATCATTGGTCCTGAAGACAAGAGAGAGATGATGTTGGCAGGTTTGTAACGCCACAGCCTTCTTGCGCTGTACCTGGACTGCTTTGTGCTAACGCACCAAAAACTTTTTTCACTAATAACTGGATAAATCAGACAGGCAAACAATTTCTTTTTCTTCTGACTCCACTCTCACCTGCCACACAGCTGAGAGTGATTGGCATTTTATTCAGACACACCCACAAACTCATCACACCTGAACTGAACTAACAGGAAATGACAATGGCTTATGTAAAAAATAAAATACATCAGGAAACAAAATAATATAGAAAATAAAACTGCAATTGAGATCACAATCTAACAGATGATTTTACCAAAGTTACAGAATTCGAAACCATCTCATTGTGTGAGAAACCTGGGCGTTCTTTTTGACTCTGAGCTGAATTTTATCCCACATATTAAAAATGTCATGAAGACAGGGTTTTATCTTCTTAAAAACATTGCCAGTGTCCATCCATTCCTCTCTCTTGCCAGCACAGAGGTGCTGATGCATGCTTTTATTTTTAGTCGGTTAGATGATTGTAATGCCCTGCTCTCTGGTTTACCTAAAAGTCTCTTTCAAACTTACAACAATTACAGAACTCAGCGGCACGAGTTCTGAGGTGGGAACACATTACTCCCATTTGAAAATGGCTGCATTGGCTCCCTGTGCGTTTCAGGATTTGAAAGTTCTTTTAATGGTTTATAAATGTTTTAATGGTCTTGGGCCTTCTTACTTAAGTGATCTATTTTTAAAATATGAACCCTCGCGGACCCTTAGGTCCTCTGGTGCTGGACTTTTAGTTGTCCCTAAGGTGAGAACCAAAACCTATGGTGAAGCTTCGTTCTGCCACTACGGTCCTCGCCTGTGGAACAGCCTACCGGAGAACCTCAGGGCTGCAGAGACTGTAGAGGTTTTTAAGAAGAGGCTCCAGACCCACCTGTTTACCATACATGACCCAACTTCATTCCTGACCCCGCTTCATTCCTGACCCCGCTTCATTCCTGACCCCGCTTCATACCTGACCCCGCTTCATACCTGACCCTCCTTCATACCTCAGCCCGCTTCATGCCTAACCCCGCTTCATTCCTGACCACCTTCATTCCTGACCCCACTTCATTCCTGACCCCACTTCATTCCTGACCACCTTCACTCCTGACCCCACTTCATTCCTGACCCCACTTCATTCCTGACCCCGCTTCATACCTGACCCCGCTTCATTCCTGACCCCGATAAAATACCTGATCCCACTTCATACCACACACTGCCTCTTTGCCGCCTTCCCTGACCTTTTGCCAGGATTCTGACTGTGATTTAGCTTTGTGGACTTGTAGCTGAGCTTTGCTCCTGTCTGCCCGTTTGTGACACAGACTTCTGATGCTTCATTTGAAAACACTCGGGGTGTGTTCAGACTGGACCGTTTTGGTTTGTTTAAATTGAACCAGAGTTCTTTTGCCCTGGTAATCTGGAACAAAGTTTGAGTCTGAATACACCCAAGCGAGCCCTAGTCCGGTTCCAGGAACCATTCTCAAACCCATCTTTCAAGGTCTTGGTTCATTTCCAATCGAACTGAGTTTCAGTTAACTCCGAGATTCTTCAGTTTGAATACAAAGCGCTACAGGAGCAGAATAACTGATCCAAAACAGGGACCCGTGGTCATGTGATGTAAACAAAGTAGGAATGAAGTAAGAGGACAAATGTAAAGCAACTGTCGTTTTATCAAACAGGAACAATGGTCCAACTGCTGACTAGTTAGAACGTTTGTTTTAACAGCTGAAAACGTCCATTACAATGCTTATCTGTGTTTCGTTACGCGGCGCACGCCCAGCGCGGCGGTGACGTCATCATAGCTACCTTGTAATTCCTTAACAGAATTCCCTTCAAAACAATGCTGTAACACCAGAACCATGAGACAGAAACTCACTGAAATGTGCTCAGATGAATGCAGGCTCTTAAAACTTTTAACTTTTAACGTGATGCACATTGCTGCTCACTGTTTTCCCCACAATCTAGATGTCATAAAACCTCATCATCCTACTTTCACAGCCGTTGTCGCGCAGCATGCCTCTGCCGTACCAAAGCAGCAATAAAAACTGTTGTACCTGATGTTGACACAGATGTTCAGAACTGGTCAGCGAAACATAAAGTTTAAATAAGTGAACTATCCTGACAATGATTCCAAAGAGCAGGACTTCCATCATTTCCATCTGTAATTGCTCTGCCCCGCCCTCGTAATTCTTGGCCAATGAGTGAAAAGACCTTTAGTCATGTGTTTTGTTTACAAGCTTTGTTCCGGAACAGAAAAGTCCGCTTGATGGCGGTCTGAACACAGACCAAACTCAAGGTACGAAAGGCACTCAATATGAAAGAAACTAAGCGGACTCGGTTCGGACCAACGATTTTTCTGGTATAAATATACCCTTAGACTCTGCAACCTCTGATTATCAAGCTAATACAACATAACTTTCACACTAAATAATAAAACATTGCAAAAAACCCATCACATCTATTTTAACAATGCATGGAAACGTGCACTGACACATGCACTTTGGTAAAAGAAGTGCACAGAGGAGATCCATGCAGACAAATGTGAATTTAAAGCTTTCCACATTCTAAAACAAGTTTTTAGGTTTAAGAAAAAATGGGCTCTTCGGACTGAAAATGTCTGATATCCTTTTTTCTGTTGCTTCATTACTAATCATTAAACTAATCTACAACCAGCTTCTTTTAGTACCTCCAACACAAAAGACTAAAACAGCTGGAACAATTAGGAGCAAACAAACATCAATACACTCCAGTCCATGACATAAAATAAAGAGACTTCAATCAGATCAAGTCTCTGCATCTCAGTGCAGGAAAGGGAGAGAGGGACGAAGCAGCATCATTTTCTCCAGAGCTTTCAGTGGACGACCAGAAGTGGCGGTACTCTCTTCCATGGAAGTGAAAACAGAACATGCCGAGAATCTTGAATATAAATATTGATCAATAAAAAGAAGTCCTTTTTTTCTATGCGTCATAATATGAACTAAGGAATAAATAAATGTAGTCATACATTGACTGTGTTCATAAAATAGTCTTAAATGGGTGAACAATTACTGATTTTCATCGGATTTGAATCAAACAGACAACAGTGGAACAAAAAATGTAACATTTTCCTGAAATGAAAAACTAAGTGATGCTGTAATTAAATGAATTGTACTGATCAAAAGAATGTTAAAATATACGTAATAAATAACACAACTTAAAAACCTGGGTTTACTTTCACTTTTGTATAACTAGTTGAAACAAACGGAACATTCAAGAGAAATTCTAAGTACATTTCTTCTTTCCTGGATAAGATACCCAATGTGTATGGAAAATGAGCCAGGCCATGCTAAAAACTAAGAAACAAACAGCAAATACAATAACAAACATTGTTCTAGGTCTTTCTTTTTAGAAAAGGCTCCAACAGGTCTTAGGGTCCACTTTTCTGCACTTGGGGTTTCTTTCACAAGTGAACTTTTAAAGGCAACAATAAACACAAAACCACAAATGATTTGTGATTCCTGTACTTATGAGTTCCTTTTGTTGCATAAATGCAAATTTCTGTCTGATGTTTAGAATTAAACCTAAATGATTATCAGTAGAAAATAGTTCAAGTAAAATCATTTCTAATGATTAATGAATCTGAGTGATCTGAATGAACACAACTGTTTGTATAAACACAAATCTTGTTTATTTGTCATCAGTAATTCACTATTCGCAGAAAGAATGATAAAATAAACAGATTTCCTTCATTGAGCTCCAGCCGTTTCTGATCAGCATCACTTTGAAAAATAAGAACTCTCAGGACGCCATTTCCCACAATGCATTGTTTTGTAGTCTATTAGCTGCACTCCCTTAACAGGCTCCTGCACCCGCGCCTTTCTCCTGATATTTTTATGATGATTGACGTGTGACGTTGGTGTGAAAAGCTAACTAGCATACACCGCGCACCCGTTGATCTGCGCAGCGCTGCGTCCAACACGCCCAATTTGTAGTGAAGGCCACACTCACATTGGGCCTGTTGTCAGATCCGGTAGCACAAGGAATGATGGGATACCACTCCTTTTGTTTGATGGATGTCTGGGGTTTAAGTGTGGGTTTGTGTCTTTGTGTTTTGTTGTCTGGTCTTTGTGTGTGTGTGAAAGACGAAGCCAACACCTCATTCAACATATTGGCTAATTGTGAATGATGACAATAAATGCTTGATTTTGAATGATCCTGCAAACAAGTGGATGAAGAAAAACTTTGATTGTTAAAAATAATGACATCCCTCCGATCTCGAATGAATAATAGTCACACTGAAAATCTGAGTTCAGTTTGAGTATTCGGGAGTACATCTGGCAGGTACTGAGTACCGGGAGTACTTCTGGTGTGGGGAAGTAGTGGTCCTCTAAAGAGCTATTTTAGAAGTGCCAGTAATGAGTACCGGAGTACCGGCCCACTTACATCTCCATACCACCAGAAAACGGTAAAAAAAAAAAAAAGCCGTTTCACGCTTCCGTGGTCAGGGACCACGATGCCCACATTCATGAAACCTCAAGAATCACAATGGAAAAATATTTTGTTCATGAGTTCATCTTAATGTTGCCAAGTTTGCAGTATTTAATGGAATTTTAATGTATTTCTATTCATTTTTCATATTAGTATGAAATGATTCAGTCAGTCAAAAAGGTTCACAGTTTACAGAAGAATTACAATTTATTTTGGGAAATTACAGGAATGTGTCTGTTTTCCCTTTTATATTTTAAAAAGAAAAAAAAACAATGTTAATAAAGTTTTTATTTAGTAGTTGATCCATGTTTTTTCCTTTCTGTATTTTTTAATGATAATAAGGATAGAATGTTTTGCAGATATACTTTTATTTTGAACTCATGATAGTTGCAGCAGAGAGCCATGGGGGATGCAAAAGAATAAGTTCTTCAGAGGGGCGGCGTGAAAGTGCACTCACACTGAACGCGATTCGCACAGCAGAGGCGGCCAGTTTCAATGTAAAGCCAATGGTTGAACGGAGATTCTGCGGTGCGAGTTGAGCGGCCGCCGTGGCTGGCCAGAGCTAAAAAAAATCTGAACTCTGGGGAGGTGGTTGAGTCTCCTCAACCTCCTCAGGTCCTATTTATGTAAGAGGAGTTTTTAGGAATTCGTTTTTTTTGTGTCCCGATTTGTGTATTAAAACGAAAATGCATGGAGTCTTATTTTGAAAGTTGATTTTTTTTTCAGTGGTTTATTGAGGACATGCGAGGCGAGCTGCAGATGGTAATTTGGCTATATTAGAAGAATGCTCATATTTATTGACAGAGTGCTGTCAAACAGACTTTTTCCAGATGCATTGCTTCATTTAATAAATGTGACTGACAGACATGCTGATTCTAAATGTAACGTTTGACTGAATGCATAAAGAAGCTCACAAAACAAAACCCCTAACTGTCTCTTTGTTTCTGTTGTTGAACATATTCATGTTAAGTTTGTGATAAATATACTGCTCTGCCATGAAACCATGATGTTTATTTTCATATCCATTATAACACTCATGTCAGCATTTAGTTTTACCAGCAAGAAGAGACATTTCTAAACAGCTTTGAAAATGTCAACATCAACTGTGTTAATAAAGCTTTAAACTTCAAATGGTAAACATGGAGCCGGTAAACACCAAATCCTAAATAAAGCAAGTCCAATATGATGCAGTCCTTTTGGATGTTGTTTTCCAGCTCATGAGCCTGACACTTTAGGCAGGAATCACGGCTCCTCTTCCCCAAGACGTCCTTAACAACCAACCAGACTCATGCAACAGGTCGAGAAAAAGCCTGTTCCAAAGGAGCTGCAATTAAAAAATGTAGGGAGTAGATTCGAAAAATTAATGATTGTTTTGCATATAAATCGATGAAATCTATCAGTGATTTGTCTGTATGCTGTATACCATGGTGAAATGACTTTAGTCTTTTTTTTTATTCCTCTGTAGAGCTGTCCTCTGTTCTTCTGGTTCTGCACAAACTTTTCTGGAACTTTGCTTCTAGAAACTTGACCTGCAGAAATCACACATTTGAACTCAACATCGTATTTGATGTTTCTAGTCTTGTGGGGGCCCTATGGAAGATGCTGGTTAAAGGCCTCCATTTTGTAAACTGTAGTGAAGAGATTCTTAACCCCTTTGGTCTACTAAGACAGCTCTATGTAAGAAAAAAAAAATATTAATGACTACAAGGGGAAAAAATCCTCTTTATCTCAATAAAAAGAAGAGATTCAATAAACTAACAATTGGAATTGAAACAACAAATGTACACTTAAAATAATGCTTGACTTTTGCAGTCTCACACTAATAATAACACAGTATTTCTTATAACAGTCACGGTGCTTTGACCTCAAAATGTCTGCTTTCTGGCTTTTTTATTTGCAGTCATCAAGCTAAGTCTGTTTTATCTTTTCCTCACTAGTTCTTTGAAGAAACCAGCTGCGTTTACATGTGCAAAACGTCTTTGATCCGATCAAGATCAACTGTGAACAAGGGCCTTGAATAAATGTAACTGATTATAACAAACGTGTACATGCACCACACTTTCAATCGGAATAAATCATTGAAACATTCGTAGAACTGTCTAAAATACTAAAAAGGGTCAAAGAAGAAGAAAAAGCGAGTTCCTTTGTAAACACGTAAAACTGCTGCATAGAGCGAGATGATCTTCTAAATGTGTTTTTAATATTTTTATTATTACAATTTGAAAATAATGTTCTATATCTGTGTGGCCAGTGCTTTATTCTTGGCCGCACAGATACAGAGCATACAGAGCGTAGGAATAGCATCAGAATGATTTTGTCTGGACACGGTTGGAAACATGAATTCACAGGATTGTTTGCATCGTTTCTCAGGACTGCACGGAGCAGCATTTCCGCATTCAAAAGCCGGCTCCACCAGCTCACGCACACAAAGCAGCCGGATGGACTACGGTCTGAAGCCTCCACTGGAGCCCACACCACAACAAGATACTCCCCCCCATTTACAGACTTGAAGCTACGAGTCAGGTTCACTTTAGTAAAAACAGGCCAATGTCCATGTACATGTGCAGGTAAATGGTAAATGGCGTACACTTATATAGCGCTTTTCTACCTTCATTGAAGGCCCAAAGCGCTATATAGTCAGAGTCAGAGAGGTCCTCAGAAACCTGATGGTCCCTCTGGCTCAATGTTTTATCGCCAAAATAGTTTAGAGTTGCTCTGCAGAGACAAAGGTCATTAGATCATTGGAGAAAAAAAAACAATAATGTGTGCACATTCCTATATTATTAGTGATGTTGCAGTAGTGCAGAAAAATTCAAATTCATTTGTTTTAATTAATCTATTTTAAGAGTTTTTTTTTAACACGAGTTTACACACAGTACTGATTACAATAAAATAATGCTGATTAAGATAAATGATCCACTACCACAAACCAAAACCATTCCTATTAGAATATTTCCAGAATTTTTAAAATAAAAAGAAAACTTCCACCGAGTGAGTGCTCTGTCATTCACAAAGATCACAACAACATGTCATGTTAGAATCTGAAGAAATGGCTCTGGATACTTTCTGGATGTGGGGTTTGGACCCGAGACATTGGTTGTTTGTTTTGTTTTGGTGTTCACTTCCTGTTTTATTTTGTTGCTGGTTTGTACTTCCTGTGTTTCACTACTGCTCTTTCAGGTCTCTTGACACTTCCCTCCTAGTGTGTGTTCTCTCCCTCCTTAATTGGCCCACCTGTTTGCACTTACCTCATCCTCTCCTCCTGGTTATAAGTCCTCGTCACCTTTGCACAGGTTGTCGGGTGGTTTTTGTTATCGTCATGAGTTTGTGTTCAGTTTTCGAGAACCTTATTCAAATAAAGGATAGACTTTGCAGTTACTATTGCCGTCTGCATTTGTGTCCTCACTTCAACCCTGACATTACCACCCAACCTTGTAAACATGGACACAGCAGACGCGGAGACGTTACGGGCACTACTCCGCCAGCAAGAGGAGCAGATGTCTTGTCATTGCCAAGGGTTGCTGGAGATGTCAAGCCGTCAGGAGTGACAATTTGCCGCGTTGGGTGAGCGGTTTGAACAGCTGGCGGAGTGGGTCCAACATCCACCGCCTTTTCCTTCGCCACGCCGGTCCAGGGGATCTCGGAGGGAGTTCCTGTCGCCCCTGCTGCGCAGCTGGCCCGCCTGCAGAGGTTTTCCGCGGACTCCGGGGACTGCCGAGTGGGAGATGTCACACCACCTGTTTGTGTTCAGCTCAGCCTCCTGGGGAAGACCCCGCCATCCCAGTAGGGCGGCCGCCCTCACCTGACCTATCCGGGGTTCCGCCGGAATACCACGACCTAGCTGAGGTGTTTTCCAAATCACGAGCTCTCTCCTTACCGCCTCACAGGCCTTATGACTGCGCTATTGACCTCCAACCCGGCGCTACTTTGCCTAAGAGCAGGCTATACAGTCTGTCCAAACCCGAGAAGGAAGTTATGGAACGTTATATTGCTGAGTCTCTAAGTTCTGGACTTATCAGACCGTCTTCGTCGCCAGTGGGGTCTGGGTTCTTTTTTGTTGGAAAGAAAGACGGATCTCTCCGACCATGTATCGATTATCGAGGGCTTAATGAGATCACGGTCAGAAACAGTTACCCCCTGCCTTTAATGAACTCAGCATTTGAGGCATTGCAGGAGGCCAGGATCTACACCAAACTGGACCTTCGCAACGCCTACCATCTTGTGCGCATCAGAGCTGGTGACGAATGGAAGACTGCCTTCACCACTCCTCTAGGACATTTCGAGTACCTGGTTATGCCGTTTGGCCTCTGTAATGCTCCTGCTGGGTTCCAGGCAATGATTAATGATGTATTACGTGACTTTCTACATTGTTTTGTTTTTGTATACCTGGATGATATTTTGTTTTTTTCCAGGGACGCCAGCGAACATCGGCGGCATGTTCGTCTGGTGCTCCAGCGGTTGCTGGAGAATAAGCTGTTTGTGAAGGCGGAGAAGTGTGAGTTCCACTCTCCGTCTGTTTCATTTTTGGGGTTTGTGATTGCAGAGGGGGAGGGGAGACCCGATCTGGCTAAGGTGAAAGCGGTGGTGGAGTGGCCTACACCTGCTAACCGGAAGCAACTGCAACGGTTTCTGGGGTTTGCCAACTTCCTCCGTCGCTTCGTCCGTGGTTACAGCTCGGTGGCCGCGCCCCTCACGGTCCTCACTTCTACCTCTTCGCCGTTTCACTGGACGGAGACGGCTGAGGCCGCTTTCAACAGACTTAAGCGTCTTTTCACCTCTGCTCCTATCTTGGCCCAACCTGACCCTTCCAGGCAGTTTATTGTTGAGGTGGATGCCTCAGATACGGGGGTGGGTGTGGTATTGTCTCAGCGAGGTGTTGCAGACGGCAAGTTGCGCCCTTGTGCTTTCTTCTCCCGCCGGCTTACTCCGGCAGAGCGTAATTATGATGTGGGAGATAAGGAACTGCTGGCCATTAAGCTAGCGCTTGATGAGCGGAGGCACTGGTTGGAGGGGTCAGCAACCCCGTTCCTGGTCTGGACGGATCATAAGAATCATATATCACATATTTACGAACTGCTAAACGACTGAACTCCAGGCAGGCACGGTGGTGTCTGTTTTTTAACCGGTTCCACTTTGTGGTATCCTATCGTCCTGGGTCAAAGAACGTTAAACCGGATGCCCTTTCCCGACAGCAAGAACCGGCTACGCAAGACGGCCAACCAGCTCCCATACTGCCTTCCTCCTGCGTGCTGGGCGCCCTCTCCTGGCAGCTGGAGAGGGACATTAAGGCTGCCCAGGCACAGGAGCCGGACCCAGGAGGGGGTCCCCCTAACAAACTTTTCGTCCCCAGTTCACTCAGATCCCAGGTTCTCTAGTGGGCTTATGCAACACGATTGACCTGCCACCCAGGAATCTGCAGGACCAGCTCTTTCCTGCGTCGACGGTTCTGGTGGCCCAGTCTGGTCAAAGACGTCAAGGACTATATTTCAGGCTGTCTGGTTTGTGCATAAAACAAGGTCTGTACTCACCCGCCCGCTGGACGGTTACACACTATGTCCATCCCGGGTCGCCCATGGTCACATATATCCCTGGACTTTGTGACCGGACTACCCCCGTCTGCGGGAAAGACTGTGATTTTGACCATAGTGGACCGCTTTTCCAAAGCAGCCCATTTTGTGGCTCTGTCTAAACTCCCTTCTGCTGCAGAGACTGCCAGGTTGGTCGTCAAGCATGTCTTAAGGCTGCACGGCATCCCTACCGACATGGTGTCGGATCGAGGTCCCCAGTTCATCTCCCAAGTCTGGAAGGCGTTCTGTGGGGCCTTCAGGGCTACTGCCAGCCTGTCTTCGGGTTTTCATCCTCAGACCAACGGACAGGCGGAACGGACTAACCAGGACTTGGAGGCAGCCCTCAGGTGTATCTGTTCCCGACGTCAGACCTCCTGGAGCTCCCTGTTGCCATGGGTGGAGTATGCGCACAACTCCCTCACCTCCTCTGCTTCCGGCATGTCCCCGTTCGAGTGCTCCCTGGGGTATCAACCCCCCCTGTTTCCTGAGCAAGAGACAGAGGTGGGCGTTCCGTCAGTTCAGCATCTCTACCGCCGCTGTCGGCGGGTTTGGCGGGAGGCTCGAGCGGCCCTGTTGCGTTTAGGGATTGCCAACAAGAGGCTGGCAGATCGTCGGCGCACGCCAGCACCGTCCTACCTACCTGGTCAGTTTGTCATGTTATCCACCTCGCACATCAGACTCCGGACAGAGTCGAAGAAGCTGTCCCCCAGATTAATCGGTCCATTCAAGATACTGAAGGTCATCAATCCGGTGGCGGTCAGCCTGCGCTTGCCCAGATCCTTGCACATCCACCCGGTCTTTCATGTCTCCCAGCTGAAGCCGCATGTTGCAAGTCCCCTGCAGCGGCCTTGCTCTCCGCCACCCCCTCCCCGCATCATTGATGGCCAGCCGACCTACACTGTTCGTCGCCTGCTGGACGTTCGGCGGCGGGGACGTGGCCTCCAGTATCTGGTGGACTGGCAGGGGTACGAGCCTGAGGAGAGGTCCTGGGAGCCTGCTTCGCGGATTATGGATCCAGAGCTCATCGGGGACTTCAATCGGCGGCACCGGGACAGGCTTCCCCACCTCATCCTCTCCTCCTGGTTATAAGTCCTCATCTCCTTTGCACAGGTTGTCGGGTGGTTTTTGTTATCGTCATGAGTTTGTGTTCAGTTTTTGCAGTTTTCTGCATTTGTGTCCTCACTTCAACCCTGATACTGGATTTGCTCTGCTAAAGCTGTTGCTAAGCTCCTGCCAGAATTTAAATCCAGATTTCTGACGATTATTATGGTCTGTTGTAAAATGATTTCTTAGATCATGTTTCTTATCCTAAATCAGCCAAGCAAAGCTCCGTTTGTGTCACTGATCATTGGTACAACACCGGTGTCTGACACTAGCTCTAGCTAGCTAGCAGCACATTCCACACTTGGGGGCGCTGCAGCTACGTTACTAACTTGTGTCGTTCAAAAAGATGAAACACGACTCATTATTGCATTTTCTTGTTTTTACAGCCAACAGTTTTTCATGTATAATTACATAAGGGGTTTAATAAATTCAAGTATTAGCTGCAGGTAAAACTGGACATTTTAGTTCTCTCATGAGGCTGAACATGCAGCTGCAGGGCCTCCTAGTTGCGTGGGGGCCCCATGCAATTGCCTAGTTCACCCGTAGGAAGAAACTGACCTGAGGCTGGCTCGGAGCTTCTTCTGACAAGTTATTACCAAAAACAGGAACGCCTAATTGTGTTAAAACAGTTTTAATCTCCATCGATGTCCTTTTGCGCATGCCTGAGTTTCAGTTGGCAACAGTTAGCTGGTCAAAGCTGAACTTCTAACAAAGTAACATCGTCAGAGACGTGACGGAAAAAGATCATTAAACTGATTCTTACCTGGAAAGGGACGGAAGTATTTTCTGTTATCAGATATTTTTGTGGGGGAGATCAGGTTTGGCGGCCTGTATGCGCTGAACGTGTTTTCCACCGGTACTATCCTGGAGTGTCGGCCAGAACACCACTTCAAAGTCCAGGAGGATATCCGCCGATCACACAGCAGGTGAAGTGAGTCGGGGTGGAGGCTATGTGGAGATAGTGAGGAGATGGATTGTGGAGGCAATAAGGAGGCAGACGTGGCTCTTTGATTGCTTATATCAGGTGAAGGTTCATAACGTTGGCAACAGAATAATGAACTCCAGAACGAAGGTGGATGTGTATGTGGTTTCTGTAAATAACAGAAGCAAGACAAAATATATGTACACATACATGCATACGGACATTACAAGCAGAGCTTTAAACTGGAGCTTAAAGGGTTACATATACACGTAAATATGGTTATGGCCCATGTATGTGATTCACATAAATAATTATTAACGAAACACACATGTCTGTATATCCACACCAGGAAACCATTAGCTTAACTCAGTATGAAGACTACAGGCCGAGAAGCTACTAGTAAACATAAACCCAACTTCAAGAGTGCACTGAAGACAACATGTTAAACAGGTAAACTAATCATTTAATAACAACTTACTTTGGTCATGAACGCACACCGCTGTAAAGTTAACTGCAAACTCTCAGCCGGTCTGAATCACAGCGACTCTCCCTCTGCAGCTCACCGCTTGTGTGGTGCGCTCGCAGGGTCCCTCTAGAGGGTACTTCACTGACCAACAGGAGTGTAGGAATTCTGACCGCCAAAGGCACAGAACAGTACGGGACTTTTGTACACTTTTTCATTTTTATCCTCCATTTTGAGCTCTGAGGTCTGAAGATCAAATGTTTTTAATGGTTCCCAGGACTTGTCTTGAGACTAGAGGAGACAGAGCTTTCAGTTACTGCTCCCAAGGACTGGAATGCTCTTCTCTTTTCTGTGAGGTCTGCCAGATCCCTCAGTGGTTTTAAGTCACTTTTAAAAACTAATTTCTTTACTCAGGCTATTAACTCCAGTGAACAGATCTAGTGATGCATGTTAATTTCATTGTTTTATTGTATTTTATAACTTAATTTATTTATATATTTTAAATATTTATATATTGTATGTTCAACACTTTGGTTGCTCCTGCTTTTTTAATTGTTAAATAATAAATAAAATAATAGTGTGCAAATCATAACATTGATTGACTGATTCCACCCACCCCTTCTCATTTGGTTTCTAGATGGGTGACAAGGCTGAGATCAGAATGATCCTGATTGAACCAGTGCATGAGGGCCTTGTCCAGAATGTGATGAGCCGGTCCCCACTGGTGATCAGCAGGGCCGTAGCCCTCCCAATCCACCAGATACTGTAGCCGCCGACCCAAAGGTAACTTAGAAGGTGGTAGACCAAGTCTCCCACCAGATGAGGAGCTGTTTGACCTCTGGGGGGAACCTGAAGGAAACATTCCCTAATAGGTTTTAGCTTACTGACGTAGAATACTGGGTGCGCTCAAAGAGTGGGGTAAGATCCAAACTTTCAGCATCTGTCTTGACGATTCCAGGGACAACAAAGGGACTCAGGAAGCAGAATTGGCACCACCCTTGAGGAGAAGGTCAGCAACCATTAGCAACCAGCAACAGTCTCTCCAAGGCTGGAAATCAACAAGTCTTGAAACGGTCTCCAGACTTGATGGCACCACCGTACAAGTGCTACTGGACCAGAGGTTGAGGCCAACTACTGATGAGGGAAGAGAGGAGGATGGTATCCACAGGAAAGCAGAGAAACCTGGGGAGTTCACTAGAGAATTATGTGCATATTGAATCAATGGGAGGTGAGTAGACCAAGCGGGGAGCTTGGGGATCCTGGAGCATCTCTCTGAAGAGAGGTCTATAGGTCCTGGTTGGTTTGCTCCAATTGGCCAGTAGTCAGAGGATGGAAGCCAGAAGACAGGCTAACCTTGATCCCCAAAAGTTTGCAAGATTTCTCTCCAGGAAGGCACCACAAATTGATGACCCTGGTCTAAATCGGTGTTCTTGGGGAGAGCATGTAAAAAAAAACATGTTTGGAGACAACCACAGCCAGTTCTTTGGCAGATGCCAGTCCTCACAGAGGCAACGCATGAGCCATTTTAAGAATCTGTATATTTTGGAGAGAATGCATGTTACTTCTCGAGGCAGGGAGACCAGTGACAAAAACTATGGCAATGAATGACCATGGGCAGGAAAGCACAGGCAGAGAATGAAGCAAACACCCAGAAGGCCTTTGAGGCACCTTGATACTGGAGCACAGTACATGCAGTGACAAAAGCCCAAACATCAGAAAACACTATGGGCCGCCGGAAATCCTGTGCGACTATAAGGTCGACTTTGTTGCTCCTGGATGGCAAGCCAACCAAAAAGAACGCCCTCACTTGAGAACCTGGGAACGTAGAGTGGGAGGGACAAACAAGCAATGTGGGGGACAACCGCCAAGAACTTAAGAAACATCAGCAACAGAGACCTTAGGCCAACTATGTGGCTTCTGGCACAAAGCTGGGTAGGACAATGGTGGAACTGGTTTTGGAGCAACAACCTCCTCTTGGTGGAGGAACGCCAGTGCATCAGGCTTAAAGTTCTTTAGACACTAACTTAATGCCATCTGTGAAAAAGTTGAAGAGAGGATGGCTTCTACAAATGATAATGATCCTAAACACACCTCCAAATCCACGCTGTCTTACATTAAGAGACAGAAACTGAAGGTTTTGCCGTGACCTTCAATCACCTGACCTCAACATCATTGAAACTCTATGGTTAGACCTGAAAAGAGCAGTGAGGAACAGACATCCCAGAAATCTGAAAGAACTGGACTGTTGAAAAGAAGATTGGATGGATGGAGCTTGAATATTTTTAGTAGAACTTTATGTGAAAGACCAACACAAAGTGGCACACACTTGGGAATTGGAAATAAAATTAGAGCATTTATCAACTGCAGTTTTTAGATCTTGCCACAGATTCTGAATTGGATTTAGGTCTGGACTTTGACTGGGCCATTCCAACACATTAATATGTTTCATTTGAAGCCATTCCATTGTAGCTTTGGCTTTACGTTTAGGGTTGTCCTGGTGGAAAGTGAAATGTAAATACAAAAATATATATGACGATTTTGGGGGTTATTTTTGTATTATTGTACTCTACTTGTATTGGAAAATAAATGATGGAAGAAATAAATAACTGAAGAAATTAAACCTAATTAAATTTTATATTAGAATCTTTGTCCAAGAAGGTATTCCTTCTTCTGTTGCCTGATTAACAGCCATCCTTCTGGTTTGAACAGAGTTTATAAAGTTGGTCAGCTGATATCACAGCGAATAAGCTCCGTAGATCCTGGAATTCAGCACCCAGGTGTTGAGTATCTGCTTTTTCCGCTTCAGGAGCCTGGTGTGCTTTGCCAGTGCAGCATTAATTTTGGTGAGATGATCATTAAGCAGCTGTCCCTTTCAAAAGTTTTCTTTGCTTCATCAGAGCTAGTTTGTATTTTTGGTTCACAAACCTGATGATGATCGCTGGTTTATCTGACTCATTTTAGCCTGGGAAGCAGGTGGTAGATCTTGATGGTAATCAGAACCAGAGAAATCCCTTTAGAAGTGAGAAATGATCCAATTTGACTCTCCATGCTCTCAGCTGTGGCCACTGCAGCCCCGCTAGCTTCTGTGCTGCGTCAGGCCTTGCCTGGGGTTTGAGTTGAAATTCCATGAGAATTATATTATTCATTCTTATTTGTTGATCCAACTTGTTCATTCTTCTATCCAGGAGGTCAAGCCAATTTATCAGGTTGGAGGGGGGGGCGTTCTTGCGGAATACCTCGAGGGGCAGAGCCACTTGGCAGTGCTCCCCCCTCCCATGGTTTCCACACAGTTTCGCCCCCTTCTCTTGGTTTTAAATGCACATTAGACACGTAGGACCCTTGGTGGGGGGGGTGCTGGGACATCACTGCCAGCAAGCAGGAGATGTCCTCTCAGTGCTCTACCCTCCAATTTTAACTGCACCGTAGATATTTAAAGCTCCTTGGTGAGAGGGCGATTGGACATCCCTGTAAGCAATCAGGAGATGTCCTCAGTGCCGTGCTCGCCAATTTTAACTGCACCCTTTATTACACACACCCTTCAACCACAAGAAACACACCTCAACACACACACAAATACATTACACAAGGAAAGTGGGACTGCTGATCTTCTGTCCCCTACCCCATCCCCGGTGGAGGGAACAGGACCTTCAGCAGTGGCGGCCTTGTCTTTTGGGTGTCGGCCTCCTGGGCCCAGCGGCCCCCTCCCCTTGCAGGGAGAGGGATCCCTTAGTTCTCTGGCAAGTCCATGAGCAGGGGATCATATTCCACCTGAGCCTGGAGGGTGTCTGTGTCCTTGTGGTGCAGGTTCTGGTCCTTACCCTCGGGCGCCAGGCCCCTTCTTGGTATGCACAAGTGTGCGTGTGAACTGGATGTGGACAAGTTTGTGAACACTCATGGAGCCAACAAGTATGTTTGTAACAGCTGAGTGTGTGGACAGGCCCCGCCCATTTTAGACCAACACTCACTATTGTAATGGGTATAAGCTCCAACATTTTGTTGCCTGTAGATTAACAACTCTACCTTCCCTTCCCAGTAGTCATCCTCTAACTTCTATAATCCACTGTCTTTCCCCCCCCCAACTCTCCCCCTTTCCCCCTTTCTTTTTCCGTCCGGTCCAACAAAAAGAACACAAACAAAATTAATATTAATAAAGTTTTGTTTAAATTACAAAAGGGGCTTATACCAACATACATTTTGTGTTCCCTATGATTTATAACCCCCGATTGTAAGAGTAAAATCTGTCTAATGCAAGAGGCTCTCAGCTCATATCTGTTTGCTCAGCTGTTGGACAGGACAAGTTAAAAAAAAAGATGTCTGAGCTCTGCAAGGTCTGATGTTTCTTTGTTTTTCTTTGTTGCCATGTTCAGCTCTCTATATTGCAGAATTACAGGTTTGGTTTTTTATTTTTTCTTGCAGTCATTATGTTGTGATTTACTTGGGTGTATTTAGTCTGAAAATTTGTTTTTAATTATTGGGGGAAACGAACTCTGGTTCACTTTAAGTGGACCAAATGTGTCCAGTCTGAATACACCCTTAAACATTATGTGGTTAGCCATGACACTAAACTCCTACCAGATAAGTAAGAAGAAAAGCAGTGGAGACCTGATCCCTGACTAACCAATCAAGTCCCTCAATCTTTTCAATAAAATCTGATGGTCAACTGTGTCAAATGTCGATGAAAGATGTAGTCAAACCAGAACAGAGTATTTACCAGAATTAACAGACATCAAAATGTCACTGGACACTTTTAGCTGGACTGTTTCTGTGGAGTGATGTTTACGAAAACCTGAATGAAAAGTATCAAAGATACTGCTTTTATCCAAGAACTCTGACAATTGTTCAGTGACCACTTTCTCAAGGATTTTTGAAAGAAATGGAAGCTTTGAGATTGGTCTATAACTATGGAAATCTGATGGATCCAAATTAGACTTTTTTCAGCAAAGGCTCCACTATGTCATATTTAAATTGGTTAGGAAACACACCAGCGAAGAATGAAAGGTTTATCATTTCAGTGACACTTTGGCCAATAACACCAAACACCTTTAAGAAGAGTTTAGAAGGAATCCCATCACATGGACAAGAAGACAGTTTCATCTAACTCAACAAAGCTGATGTGTCCTCTAGAACTACAGGCTCCACCTTGACACATTCATTCTAACAAAAAGGTGGATGTTGGTTTTTGATCCTCCTACTCATGTTTGCAAAGAACTTGAGAAAGTCATTGCTGTCAGCTTTACAGGACACAGGGGTTACTGGAGCTGCAGGACAAACAATAGAATTCATAGTGTCAAACAAAGCTTTAGTTTTATTCAAAAAGGTGTCTTCAATTCAGGTGACAGGTTGAGTAGTAGAGTATGTCTGGTCTTTATGAGCCAGAACTCCTAATGTTTACTCGGAGATCAAACATGTATGTATCGATGAAGTCTCAATAAATTTGTATAAATTCTTTAAAGTGGATTTCCTGTTTTTCTTTGTTATTTTCCACCTCTCACTGTTTAAATCAGGGGTGTCAAACTCCTTTTGGTTCAGGGGCCACATTCAATCCGTCTGATCTCACCTGGGCCAGGCCAGTAATCTAATATCAAAATAACCTGTGGTCAGCTTGTTACCTGTAGTTTTGTTTTTGTTTTTTCTAAGTTGGAACAAATGCCTCAAATGCCCCCAATCTTTTCCTGCGTTGGCTGCCTGAATTTTGTGGCAACACCTGCCTTCTTCCTGACCATTGACGAAGCGCCATAAGCGGCCAGACTGACATCATGTGACCAGTTCACTCCTGCGCAGTAATGAGAGCGCTGACATCAGCTGTTGCTGTGTCCATCATATGAACCAACCTGATTTAAACTACTGTGATGGTTTCATCAACATCTCTAATAAATATGCACAGTTGTCTAATATCTGTAATGTCATCAATAAATGTCTGGATTCTGTCCTTCATTTGGCTGCCCCAGTCTCCTGACAGATCATGCATCTGCAATCGTTTTTCACAAGTTCACCATCTGAAAATGGTTTGCATGTTTGCACCAACTTGTTGCTGTATCACTGACGTCACAGCTGCAGTAAATGCAGACTGCTGTTTTTCAGCTAATAATTGGTTTATCTTCTCTTTACTTAACTTACCTACAAATGATGAAACTATTCTTTATGGTGAGTCTCATGGTGGCACCGAATGTTATATTCTATGACAGTGACCTGCTGATTACATACCAAATATGCGGGTTTAAATTCAGCTCAGAGAATAAATAAAACTGTCCATTTTTCCTGGAAAGCTCAGAACTCCACGTCAGCCTTTCTACTTTTAGACGACAACATTTTGGTAATTGTGGTGTCACACCTGATCATTTTTATAGCAACTTAACAGCGGTTAGGTTTGAGGAACCAAACTGCTTCTTACCCAGACGCGCTTGCAAAGATCTGCTGTTTATTTCTGGATCTTTTGTCCTGTTACTATATTTCTTCCAATAATGGCCGATCTCTAATAGATGCTGATCTCCAATAAAAGCCGGGTCTAACAGGTGTTAGATGTTTTAGACGCCGGTCCCTAATAGTGGCCTGGCTCTTTTAAGAAACAGCCAAAAACATTAGCTGTTAGCTACCTGTAGCTAACAGAATAAAAACATTAACTGCTACCTCTGTGTAGCTAACAGGCTAAAAAACATTAGCTGTTAGCTACCTGTATTTAACGGCTAAAAACATTAGCAGCTAGCTCCATGTAGCTAACAGGCTAAAAACATTAGCTGCTAGCTCC
>BSAI01000187.1:1970395-1986269 GCA_036245035.1 Adrianichthys oophorus | reverse complement strand
TAGCTCCATGTAGCTAACAGGCTAAAAACATTAGCTGCTAGCTCCATATAGCAATTCTGGGGTGAATCCTAAACATCAGAGAGGCTGCAGAAAGAAAGAAAAGGAACAAGCCTGGTTTCCTGATGAGCAGAGAAAGCAGCAACAAATTAGAAGAACTGGTTCAAACATGGATTACTGAGCAAAGGAAAAGGTGCTCGTGTCTCCAGGAAAATGATCGGCATGAAAGCGAAACTGATTTTTGACACTGGTCTCTAATAAACGCCGGGTCGGCCGACTTTTTTTTTTTTTAAATAAACGTTTTTTAAATAAACTACTATTGGAAGATATACGGTAGTCTTGCTTTTCCTTTGCTCCCCCGAGTGGCGGAATTGAGCATTTTAGTCGTGTCTTTAAAGAACCAGAACTCGCCACAGGAATGGGCTGGAAATTTGCTTTTTCCCAACATCCTTATGTTTTTTTCGGTTCATGACTGGGCCGGATTAAACCGTCTGGCGGGCTGGATATGGCTCGTGGGCCGTATGTTTGACACCCCTGGTTTAGATGAACAGAGAAATAGGATGACAGACTGCCAATTTTTTTAAGGCAGAAAAACCTACAAAATCAGCAAAGGATCAAATATTTATTTCCTCCACTTTACATGTGTTGTGGGAGCACCCCTTAAAAATCTACATTTCAACATCAATGAAGTATGGATTCATGTAAAAATCCCCTTTGTTCAATCTAGTGTCTCCTTTCAAAATAAAACCATTCTTTTATATGGTTTTTAAAACCTCTTTTCCACAGACTTTAGTAAAACCTCAAATATCCTTTTCATTACTGAAGAAGTTAAAGACTTGCCTTTCTTCCTGTTTATGTTTTGTGTCAAAAAAATTGAAAACAGTTTGAATTTTTTTTCAAGGAGATTCTTTTTTAAAGCTGCCTTTGCTGCAGAACATTTTATCATAGAGCAACTTGTCTTAACAGATAGATTGCAGAAAAAAGCTTCAGCGCAACCAGCGCGCAATTCACAGTGATCAACAATTCTAAAAAGAAGACTGACTGAAACAAAAAGGCAAAATATGAAAAAACAAAAAACTGCTTTTTGCACACATGTACTATATGAAGAAAGACTTGACTGACAAGGTGATGAAACTCATGTCATGTTGACGTTATGGACCGTGTTGTATTTAACATGACTATTACATGCATACCAGAGCTGCTGAACAACCTGCAGGGTGGCGGTGTCATGTTGAATTTTTCAAAGGATCTCATTACAAACTTTCTCTGAATGTGCTGAGCTGTTGCGGAAGTCACCTTCAGCTTTTCACATTTCCTGAGTCCAGATGGGGAAAGTGGGACAGACGTGTTGCTGTGTCTGTGAAAGCCCTCTAAATTTCAGAGGTAATGCATTCTTGCTATTCAAGTTCAGATCAGACATTGAAGCCACACCCCTCATATTTCCACAGAAACTGTCTGCAGGATTCTCCAGTTTTACGGCATAAAGGAACAATTGGACCATTCCTTCATCCACACAAACTCCAAACCCTCCCGGGTCTCAGCACATTGAGGTTGTTTTACTTTATCATGAGTGCATGTTGTGGGTGTAAGGCACCGTTTCCAGTTCTCTACACAGACTGAGATGGGGACCAGGCCCCCGGGACCCTGCTGATGGGACAGCTTACGCCACACATCCAGATGGTAAAAGGTCACACAAATGTCAGGAGGGACCCAACAGGAACACACCCAGCTTAGTGACAGACAGAATCATGGCTTTGCCGCTGTCAGGAGTTCATCAACGCTTCATCTGGCCACTTTTCCTTGACGGAGCATTAGAGGGTAAAGTGTGGGGTCTTTGCTCTTCATAGGACCAGGAGAAATGGAAACCATCAGCTCATATCATCACAACCAACTTCCAAACCTTCTTCTTACCTGAGATGCCGTGACGCTGGGAGGTTACCTGTTATAATACCTATCTGCCAAAAAGTATTCTGTGTTTATTCTGAATTCATGACAGCTGCATGACCCTGACACCAGACCTGTAAGGCTCTTAGTGAGGCTCTTCGTCTCACAGCCTCTGTCCTTCACTAACACAGCAAGCTGAGCTTTGGGGAGCGTGGTTTTGAACAGGTTTATTTCAGTCTGTCATCAAGCATCATTTGGTTTTTATGTGCCAGATATGTTGTCAAACCGTTACAATGATTTTTCATGGACTGTAGGCTTATATTACCAAGTTTAGACCCTCTTGTCTGTAACATTTTCTCATTGGTCGTTGGTAAGTTTGAGCGTTAGTCTGTCATTGAGCCGCCAAACCTTCCAGTAAGTGGCTTCTGCTTACTTTGCTAAACATCTAAATGTGTGATAAAACGCATGGTTTGGGAAGACCCAAAGTCAATAAAAAGTTGAAGATTGTCCTTCAACATTTTGGGCTTACATGTAAATCTTTCTCTAAAGTCCCACTCCAATCTAACAATTCGAAGTCCAATCTTTTGGCCTGTTTTCAAAGAGTTCCCAGTGGTCTTTTAACGAGGATGATGCCGTTTTCTGGTTCATCTATTCTGCAGAGAATTCATCAGAAATGTGCCTGTGAGTTGTGGGCGGGACTCTTGGTGTTGAGTAAGCCTGTCCCAACATCACAACATCCATCTGTTTGCAACTTCTCCCACTAGCTCACAACCCATTTAAACCTGAATTAAATTCATGGCAAGAAAACGTTGTACCTTTGATTGTGATTATAGGTTATACCAGAACTTCTAATACGATCATTTGTGGGGGGTTTCACCGCCCTTCTTCTTTTTCGGATTGATCTTGATGTTAGAGAAAAAAAGATTGCACCCAAAGGCTCACGCTTGGTTTTGGTTGTTGCTAAATAAAGTATAGGAGCCTGCTATTTTACGCTTTTCTGTGACTGAAAAAATGATGACAGCAATATCTAGGGCTGTCAAATTATCACATTAATCACAACTAATTAATTACAGACATTTTTGCATGTTCTTTTATTTTTGATCCTGTTAATCATTTGCTTCCGTGAAGTTTGTTCATGCCTGACAATGCCATGACTCATACCATGGTCATTTACGGAAAAAAGAAATAATAATTCAATGTAGAAGTCTTAATCCTGTTAAATCTTTAAGTTTAAATCATTTTTAAATCGTACTATTTAAAACGCAGTCCGTCGTTGTCATGGTAACAGTTCCAGAGCGAGCGCTGACTTTGTTCTGCTCTGAGGGAAGTGATTGTCATGAGAAGTTAAATAAAGCATCATTTCAGACAGAAAATTCACCTCTTAACACTTGCTTTTGTCCAGATGATGAAACAAAAGTTTGTTTCAAAGAAACAAAGTCCTCGTGTCTCATCTCCTTCTTATATTCTCATCTCTCTTTCTTTTCTGCTTCATCTCAGTCCTCAAAATGATCACATTCACCAAACAGGTTTAAGGAAACCATAAATCAATCGTCTTTTCTACTGTCTTGCTATTAAAATAAACTGTAGAATAAAGTATGTCAACCCATGTACTGTGATATTAATCAGAAGTTTGTGGTGAATATGTGAATATGTGTTCCTATTGTTTCTGGATGTTTTTTATTGGAGCACTCTGAGCCTGATGGGTTTTTTTATTGTTTGAGATGGAAAACAAAGTAAAGATGGAAGTCTGTTAGAACAAAACAAAACTTAATAAAGCCACTTTTTTAGATGTATTTTAACCTTTTACTGTGACACAATCTCACAAATTTAAATGAAAATACCTCAAAATGAGGCTTTTCACAGCAATTATTAAGTTAAACTGTCTGCGGTTAAAATCGAATAATTAGATTAATTAATTACAGGGCCTTATTAATTATTTTGCACAAAGAAATGAATTACATGACAGCACTAGCAATACCATTAAAAACATCTTAAGACTGGACTTTCAATTAAACATAAAGAAATAATGAATTACTGCTAATTAATTACTGATTACCTTCTTAGGTTTTGTGTGGGATCTAGTGGTTTTCAGATGACTTTTGGGCTGGAAGCAACACTGCCCCCTGAAGCTCAGAAAGGGCTCTGCAGTTTTCTACACAAACTTCTGTAACTGCTGGTAGAAACCGGGATTTGGGCAAGTTGATGGTCTCGCCCGCTTGACTTGGCTGAATGCATCATCAAATGAAAGTCCTTCTCTTAACATCAGGTACCCGATAACAACAGAAGAGGACCGCGACACTCCGGCGTTACAGTGGACCAGCACCACGCCGCCCTGCAGGAAACCAGACACAACAGGTTAGCTCACAAGTTCTCAATCAGGAGCACCTCCCAGGCGCCTTCCCTCTCCACACAAGACTGTTTTTAAGTCAATGTGGAACCAAACAAAGGAACAGTGCCTGAAGCTAAATCAGCAATCAAAGACCCTGTTGGTCTTTGCTAAATGTGTCTTTAGTGTTCTGGGTTTAAACTGAGCTCACTGAAACACAGTAAATATGTACGTTTCCTAATTGATGTGAATTAAAACTATGTTTAGGAAACGAGGAACTTTCTAGACTTTTACTTCTATTCCATCTTTAAAAGGTCAAATTCATTTTTAAAGCTTTTAAAAGGGTGTTTATCATATGCTGCTGTGGTCACAGCATTTTCACCCTCATACAGCCTCAGACAGAACTGTTCTTACGGGTTAGGGTTAGTGACAAATGGGAAAACCTGTACGGCACACGCTGGTGGCCCACAGAAACCTTTAAGATTGGAGCAATCCAGTGAGCCTGTAAGGCAAACAGACATGCTGTGGCCGTCACACTGCAGTCGACACTTAAGCAACGCATAGGGGGAAGTAAAAGTAGGTGAGACGGAGGTGTGTCTTATGGATTTTTCTTCTTTTCCATCCCCATCAAATTGTGTGCACTGTGCAGGAAGCCTGTTAATGCTCTTCAAGTGATAAATGTGCGCTCCTCCTGCGATCCCTATGTGTAGCTTGGCTGTTAGAAATGAGGAAATTAGACTGAGCGTAGTTTGTATGGACATCGTACAGGCATCTAATAGGCAGTTACGTATCACCTGCACACCCCGTGTGTGCAGCATTGCCTGTGGTCAGTAAGAAGCCAGTGCGCACTCCTCACTAATGACTAGAATGTTGCATAAAGAGCGCCATACGACAGCATCCCCCATACGTCACAAATGCAGGTAACTTACATTATCCTTACAACATATTTCACAAGACACCACACTCACAACAATCCCATGGTCCATGAGCCTCAAGGGAACTGCAAGACACACCTGCATGTCACACAGCCACTACGTACACTTTGCACTTATGAGATTTGGATCTTTCGTGATAGACGTAATTCCGTGTTTCTTCCATTCATCATTCATCAACGTCCACAGATGTCCATTGAGGGTTTCAGTCGATGGGTCTTTACATGAATTCAGTTTTGAGCTGTTCAAAATTTTTGGTGTGGTTAGGATTTCCGCAGTTTATGCGTATTTCACATAGTTTATACGCAATTATTACGTAAATCTTACACGGTTGTGTTTTGGCAGATGCGTACGCATATTGCTTTCTATGACCGTTCCACGTTCTCTCCACATATGTGTAATGGACTGTTCACGCATGTCCCACCAATGTATACCTTTTACAGAGCACATATCACATTAAAATTGTGTAATCGACGCACAAATTACTAATGAATTGCATATAAACAGCACAGTAACTACACACAGTTCATGCACAATTAGCATTTTGTGTGACAGGAATATGAATTGGCCGATCTTTCACCCCTCCAAGTCTTTTCCAAGTGGAGGTTTGCTGTTCCCCCCATTCATCTGGTCCAGGCAGCGGGTCGGGTCTCTCGAGGGTGGTGTCCAGTAAGGTGGGCACAGATGAGACTGTGGACACGCACCAGGCCCTTCTCGCAGATCTCCCTAGCTGATTTTAGCCCAGCGCTCCGAATGTGTGAAGAAATTCAATGAAAAGCGGGTTTACGTTTGCACTTCTTTTTCTGTGGTTTTAACGTGTTTCACTCGTGATGCATCTGGGAAAATTTCACATACAAGACCACAACTTTTCTCACTTTTTCCACATATATTCATGCATGATCAATTTTCCTCTGTGTACTATGTGTAAACCGTGCGCAGAGGCTGTGTAACATGGCTTAAAGATACAGCCTCTCCTCTACAACCCTCTATGGGCCTGGACAACAAGAACAATTGCAGCACCCGTACGGGGGTTGACAGAATGACTGCATGTGACTAAGGCTTTACTCTGATTAGTGGGTGTCCGGATAATGGGCATTAATAAAGAAAAAGTGCATTTATTTATTTATTTAATTTATAAGGTCAAACATATTCTTCGTTCTTCATTAATGAGTAGCTGAGTTATGACAAATTTACATCAAAATTAAAGTAATGAATCACATTAGCTTAGATAAGCTGAGAGCATGGGCTGCATTTTGGTGTAAAAGCTCTGGGTTTGACACCCCACTCCCCCCAGGAAAGAGCTCTGCTGAGGCAGAAATGGAGCAGAACTGAAACTCTGAGCACGTTTTTGACTTTCTGTGCCAGCCATAGTCCATTAAGGGACAATCATTTCGATGGAACTGAGGGTGTTTTTAGAGCTTTCCTTTTAAAAGGTAAAGAATCAATGAGTTCCTGTGGGGGGAGCATGCTCCAGTCTAATGAAGCGTGCATTTCAAAATCCACAGACTGAAGCTCCATGAACCATTGGGAAACCTTCATCACTGCAAACACGCTTCAAATCAGACTTCCCATCTAATGTTCTGCTTTACTCTATATCCTGACACATACACTCGCAAAGAAAAAGTGCACGGCTGTGCCCAGTAACGATGCGTTCAGATACAATCACAGCAGGGATGTAAATACAGAGGATTTCTGGCTTTAAATGATTTCTTCTTAGAGGAATAGAGAGATGCTGCAAACATGTCTTTGCTTAAGAGTCTGTTTTGATTTTAAAATGACACTAGTTAACAATTAGTTGTTGTAATGATTATTAAAAGATAATTTTGTGAAACAAAATTTCCCAAAACTGCTTTTTGTCAAAAATAACAAGCTTTAACAACATGAATTTCATAGCTGAAGCATCCTTTATGTTTCAGCAAGTTTCTCATGTTTGAAAGACAGTTTTGATTTTCTTCCATTGTTTTGGATCCAATCAGATGATCATCCTGCGTCTGTGTTTGGACCTCTGTCTGTGCAGCTGTGTGTTTCTAAATGTTAATGTGTGTATACACTACCATTCGCAGGTTTGGGGTCACACAGACCGTTTTGTGTTTTCAAAATTGTGGGTTGTCAGATCTGGTGACTGCGCTGGCAGCAGCTTCTTCTGATGTGATTTGGGTCATTGTCCTGTTCTAGGATGAAACTGGTTTCAATCAAACGCTGTCCACAGAGTATGGTAAAGTGTTGCAAATGGAGTCAAAGCCTTCTTTAGTTACCATAGTTACCATGAACAAATCTCCCGCCTTACCAGCACCACAGCAACCCCAGACCATCATGTTACCCCCACCTTGCTTGACCAATGGTGTCAGGCATGCTCTTCATCCTGAAGTCTCTTCACTGTAGATGTTGATATTGCCGTTTTGCTGGTATTATTTAATGAAGCTGACAGTTGACGACCTGTTTTGTGTTTATTTCTCAAAGTTGAGACTCTAATGTCTTTATCTTCTTGCTCAGTTTTGCAGCGGGGCCTCCCATGTCTATTTCTACCCTCTGGTTCTTTTTCCGGAGCCTGTTTGTGCTGTTCTCTATTTCATTTCTAAGAACAACAATAGACTTTCGAGTTCCACATGAACGTTCTTGTTTTCCGGCCATTTTGAGTGTTTAATTGATCCTAAAAATGTGATGTTCCAGGTCCTCAAGAGCATTAACCCTGCCCAATTTCCAACTCTCTCTGGACTGCTTGATGGCAGTCAGGCTGTGGAATCACTTGAGTCAGCCAATCAGCACTAAGAAGGACATTTGCAATCCAGGCAAGATTGTGGCTCTTGAGGACCAGGCCCTGCTCCTGATACTCAACCTCAAAGGAAGGTCAGTTTTCTAGCTTCTCCAACCAGCCAAACTGTGTTCAGCTGTGCTAATATGGTTTTCTAATCATCTGTTAGCCGTCTGACACAATAAGCTAACACATTGTACCATTAGAACACTAGAGTGATAGTTGCTGGAAATGGACCTCTTGTCATCTATTTAGATAATGCACCAAAAACCTGACATTTGCAGCTAGTCATTCTTTGATCATTTACTACATTAATAATGTAATTTTGATTAAAGTGATCTGCATTGAAAATGCATGTACCTGTTCTTTGGCCTGATCTATAAAGGTGCTGCATTCCTCCAGGTAGGATGTGATGTCTGTGTCTGGGAGGTCCAGGATTTGAATTGTCTTGTAAACCATCTGATGGGGGAACAGGTTTGAGACTCCATAGGCCACGTTCAGCACGTGGGACACCTGAGAAAAACAGCGGGGTGGGCAAATTACCTCTGTGCATTGTCTTGTTTTCACAGCAGCAGAAAAAGAGTCTCTCGACATGAAAGAAGCTGAATGTGACAGACTCTGGGAGGGGGTCATTTAAACAAGGTGAGTTCAAAAGTAGACAGCTGGCTCCGATTCCCTTTTTGGTTTCCGTATTCTGTGTGATAAAGTTCTCTCCACGCCCCTGGGTAGGGTCTCCCATAGCAAACAAGTCCTAGATGATGAGCCAGACAAAGAGCATTTCATAAACCCTTAATGAAAAAGAAGCCAGTTATGTCACCCGGATTTGCGTCACTGGGATTCCTGGGATTAGGGCTGGCAGGTGAGCGACTAGTGGCTGAGGCTACATGGGATCACTACCCCATAGGTCCACCACCTGCAGGACAGCTGAAATATGACCAGTGCAATGTGGTTTGGGTGGTAGTTCAAGCCAGGTGCCTCAACGGTCTTTTGAATTTGGTCACTAGGATTTGGTTTTTGAGACTTGGAATGTCACCTCGCTGGGAAGTAAGAAGTCTGAGTTTGAAGGGTTGGACTTTCTAGCATTCTAGAGTTGAGCATGGTGAGAAGTGGCAGGCTGGTGTGAGCCCCTAGCTCAGCCGCCAAGTGTTGGAGTTCACCCTAGTGGACGAGAGGATTCTGTCCCTCTAGACTAACGTTAATCTGACGCATAGTGTTGTGGATCTGTCAATTTGACAGTAGAGTTGGAGTCAGAGGTGGGGTGTCGGGAGGTTACGGGTTTTATTGATAAGGCTGATAGCTGACGGAAAGAAACTGTACTTGTAGCGTGAGGTTCTGGTCCTGATGGACCACAGCCTCTTGCCAGAGGGGAGTGACTCAAAGAGTTCGTGTCCAGAGTGGGAGGGATCAGCCACGATCTTTCCTGCACCTGAGGTATACAGGTCCTGAAGAGACGGGAGATTGCGGCCAATCACCTTCTCTGCTGACCGAATGACCCACTGCAAACTGCCCTAGACTTTGGCGGCGGCGGCAGCGGCGTGCCTGATGGTGATAGAGGAGATGAGGATGGACTCAATGATGGCTGTGTAGAAGTGCACCATCATTGTCTTTGGCAAACTGAATTGGTTTATTCTGGAATAATATTCCTGTCTGTTTTTATTCATTTTTATGTTTAAAAAAAGTTCAGTTTTCAAAATTTAGTTTTAATGTGTTCAATCAATGTTTATCCAGTCCGGCCCGTGACCTAAAGAGTTTGACATCCCTGCCTTAGATGCATCTCTCTCTTTGTGTAACCATGGCAACCCAATTCTGAATAAAGATAGGAAGTCAAGCAGACATTCTCAGAGCTGCTTTTGTCAGACGTGCTAAGCGTTTGTTTTTCGCTCTCCGTGTGAGAAATTGTACTCAGATCCTGACCCTGTTTATTAATACTGTCTTGTGTTTTCAGAATAACCTTGACAGATTTCTGAGTAAACATTAAGAGTTCTGGCTCACACAGACCAGTTAGACACTCCTGATCAACTTCTCACCTGAACTGAAGACACCTGCTCACTGATCACCTGCATAAAAGACACCTGTCCACAGAACCCGTCAATCAGCCAGACTTCAAACTCTCCATCATGGGAAAGACTAAAGCGCTTTAGTGGATTGAAGGGAGAAGATTGTAGACCTGCACAAGACCAGAATGGACTACAAAACCATCAGCAACAAGCTGCAGGTTAAACAACTGTTGGTACAACTGCGCAAAGATACGAGAATTACAACATGACCTTCAATCCACCTCTAGGTCTGGGGCTCCCAAACAAGATCTGACCTGGTGGGTTTTCCATGCTCATGAGAACAGTGAGAAAACGGCCTAAAACATCCCAGCAGGAGGTAGTTGATGATCTCAAAGCAGCTGGGATCAGTTAAGTAAACCATTGGTAATACTTTAAGCCATAATGGATTAACATCTTGCGGTGCTCCCAAAGTACCCCTGCATAAGAAGCCACAGATCCACCTGAAGTTTGCCAATGAACATCTTCAGGATGTAGAGAGTGATTGGGAGATGGTGCTGTGATCAGATGAGACCAAACGTGATTTCTTTGGCATCAACTTAACCCATCGTGTCTGGAGAAGAGAAATGCTGCCTAAAGAACACCATCCCCACTGTCAAGCATGAAGGTGGAAGCATTGTGGTTGGGGGAGGATGGACTAAGCCATGTACCATCAAATCCTGAGTGAGAACCTCCCTTCCTCAACAAGGAGGCTTAAAAATAAAAAAAGAGAAAAATGCAATGTACACATGCACAACTTTAAAACATACTACACATCTTTAAAACCATGTCTCCCAGATTTGTGTGTAAATGATGTGTTTAAATGCTGGTAGAATGCTGGGTCATCAGAGTTTTCTTATCTTGGAGAGGTGAAAAGAGTTGGTTGTGTGTATGAATTAGGCAATCAGTGTGTACTTTTTACAGACTTGTGTGCACAGTAAGTTTGAAGTTGTTGTAATTTAAAGTGTTGCGTGTGTAAATTGTATCTTGTAATTTTTGTACATGTGAATATGCAATATCAAGTGCACACAGTTATGCACAAATTGTATTGTATGAGTTACAAATCTGGAATTACGCACACACAAATCCAGTGAGTCTTTTTTCTCTCCTTACATAAATATTTGAACTGAACTTTGGTCGGTGATATTAAGCTGCTCCTCAGGTCTTCCTGGAGCAGAGGTTTGATCCCACAGAGAGGGAGTGACTCTGCAGGCAGCAGCTTTATGAAATCCAGGAGCTCCCTCTGTTGAGCTGCACGAGTCTGCAGGAACTCACTGCTGCTGCTGCTGCAGGCCTGTAGGGAGGCTGCCTGCCTCTCATCTCATGTCACTACACATGTCTCACCACAAGGCAAGGCGCATCGATCCCGTTATACTGACCTTAAATCTCTGCAGGGTCTCGATGTCGTGGGCTGCATCCTGAGAGGCTAAAAGGCAGAAAACAATTCGATCAGACTGGAGAAAAGGATGCTCCGCTGTAAAACGATCAAAGCAAATTCAGCTCAGGATTAACATCCATCCTGCAAAGTTATTCAAGGCAGAGGAGGAACAAATCTGGACTTTAACACAAAAAGTACTGAAGCTGGTGAGAAAACACAGAAGTGTTGTAGGATTCAGGATGTCCCTCACTGGGAAATACAAAAGTCTCTGATGGAAATATGAATCAGAAAAAAACAGGCAGTAAAGCTGAAGCAAAAAAAGAAATCAAAGCAAATGAAATCCTCAGAGTGACTAAGGCAGACATGGCTTAAGAAAGTGCTGAAACCAACATTCAGCAGCACAGAAGGAACATGTTCTCCTAGAAAGGGCGTTTTAACGCGTAGCTTTGAATGTGGCTCATTCGGAAGGCCTAATGCACGAAGAAAAGCCTGAAAGACTGCTTAAGCAGCAAAGCACAGACAGAAAAAAGCTCTTTCTCTATTTATCAAGCAGCTCATTGGGACGGGGGCAGCGTCCAGGGTGGGGGCAGCTCTGCCTCCAAGTTTCCTGGCTGAATCCTCTGCAACTGCTCCCCAATCCACAGTCTTTGCTATCTTTGCATAAGCCAAAGCACTCTGACATGAAGGCCAATTCATGGTGTTGAGAGGCAAATCTAAAGCTGCGGAATGGGGGAGAGCTTGGAAATAAGCCAGCTCTGTTCCACACATCCCATCAGTGCAGACGGAGAAGATTTGAAGTGACAAAGCAGCTCTTACGCCGAAAAAAGCCCCAAACATTTCCCTCTCCTTTTAGCAGCAGATGACATCAAAAGATCCTGTGTGTGGCTGAGCTCAGGTCTTGAAAGGGTTACAACCCACCCCCAAAATGGAGGCTCTACTCTATTCCAAAGCCTTGCTGGAGCCTCCCCAGTCTGTGGCGTGTGCTCCTGCATGGGCCTGTAAGCCTCTCAGACTCGTACCAGACTCCATTTGGCCCCAAATGTTGGTTCATTTGGTGGCTTTGATGGCCCTGCTGCCCTCCCCAGTATGAAGTGATATTTGTGTCACCATATAGCAAGCAAAAGTCACAGTTTGGAGATCAACATTTTCTAAATTGCAAACAAAATATAAAGTTTTAGGAATACAACTTCATAATTTGCAAATGAAAATGTGTAATATTTGCCTTCAAAAACTTTTTTTTTCTTTCAAAATATATTTTAGCATTTGCAACACACATTTTTTTTAGATAAGTAGTGTCTCATCACGTTTTCGTTCTTAAGTTTCAGTTTCATGTGATATTTGTGCCACCAAACAGCCAATCACAGACAGGAGGGTTCACGCTGATTGGTCTAGATTCTATCCAATCAAGTGTCTGCCTCGCTTGAACGGAGCTTGGAGGCAGAAATTGACTTTGTATCGGTTCTGTTCACCCGGGATTCTGCAGTCTTCAACCATTCTGGCCCGTTTCTCTTTGAGCAGAGCTCAGAAGGAGCAGAAAAGCCCAAATATCCAACAGGGTTCTGTATTTATTGATGTTAGTGTAGAAATGTCTGCAACAGAAAAACTGTCTCAGCCCTGCCTCTTTCCAGCAGGACGTTACATTATGTTACGATATGATTTGTATAAATGAAATATTGTTTTTTTTCCATGAATCATTTTGTTTTTGGACTTTGGACAAAAGCAAACATGAGTTTTCTCGGAGAAAATGAACATTAAAAGTAAAAAATACTATTTCTTCTGTTTATACATGAAGTCTACTTTGGTGAGCTGTTCTTTTCCTTACTGACTGCTACTGTTAATCTAATCCAAAACACTGTTGTGCAGCAGTAGAAATGTGCTTCATTTTTTATGGCACATACGGAGATGAAAATGGAGGTGAATATAGACATGAATATAGAGATACATATAGATATGAATATGAATAGAACAGTGTTTCCACATCTGACTCTGAGCAGTAGCATAGACCACATAGGTTATAACTTATTTTACCGCTTATTTTTCACACTGTTGTGTGAATTCAAATGAAGTCAGGTTATGTCTTTAACCATGTTCAGACCTTGCACAAGGAAACTGCTTTCAAAATCTAGTTTTTTATTATTAAGTTTTATTTTATTTTGGATTTATTTACCTTTATTTAACCAGAGAAGTCCTATTGAGATTAAAATCTCTTTTTCAAAGGAGTCCTGTGAAATGAAAAACAAGAGGATCTTGTTTGCGTGAAGCTGTTTCCTTTGGGAATTTGTATACGAGTGAAAAAAGTAGAGTAGTGAATTACTTTTTAAATAGGTAATGAGTAAAGTAATTTAATTACAGTTTTGATCCAGTAAAGTAATCAGTTACTTTTTAGAAGCAACTTGCCCAACACTGATAGAATTTTGGTGGCACAAATACCACTAAACAGAAACGTGTAAGCAAAATAAATAAATAAATAAAAATCAAAGATAGGGCGAAAGGGAGATGAGCGACAACGCATCTGAAAACATTTGTGTTGCAAACGCAAAAGTAGTTTTAAAACAAACAAAAAATAGGTTTGCACTATGGTGGCACAAAAATAACTCCATACTCAAACTGCTGGAACCCATCGCTCCCCCAAGAGAAGCTATGAAGAAGACGGGAAGCCCTCTATCAGAGAAAAGGCTGCCCTGAACCGGACGGCAGGAGGCGTGTCCGCATCATATTTACCCAGCAGCAGGAAGGCTCGGACAACACCGATTTGAAGGTCCAAACTTTTATCTTCAATAAATCCATAGCCACCTCCCTGATCCAGTTCCTCCACCTGCTCTACATGGCCCCCTCCTTCAGCACTCCTCCTCTCCAGCAGCCTCCGGCCGGTCACTGTGGTCACATGTGTGCATTGCTTCCTCAGGCGTGTCTGGGAAAAGCACTGGATCTCCTGAGACAGTGAATGCATCACGCAACTCGCCTGAGACCACAATCTGCGGGAAATGTGTGTGGAAAGATTTGACAATGAACGATTCTGTGAAGTGTTTCATCCAATCATTTGTTTTTCTCCACCCACCCGGATAAACGATGACGCTGACGGGACAGCGCCGTCAAAATCCTGCTTTCAAACCTGACATTCTCCTGGCCACCGCTGACGGACAACGCCTGAGCGCGCGCCAGCAACGAGGCCTGCTTGTTTTCGATCTGGACTGCGGAGGCGGAAGCTGCATTCGCGTGAGGCGTTCAAGTACTCCCTGTAAAAATCATCACATACGATTTAACCTTTTAGGCTGTTCAGCGGGGTTGCCGGGTCTCCCGCACTGAAATGTGCTTATCTGTCGGTATCCATGCAGACTCTGCTGGTGATCATCCAGGGTGAACCAAGGAACTTGGGTCGGCTCCAGCCACTCGGTGACCTCCACCCAAAACCAAAAATGGGTTTACAAAATGCATGAATATGGAGATGGAAACCCAATTCTTTTGTTTTCTTGCTCCTTAATAAGGAAGCAACATGGGCACATGACGTGTTTATTACTATTTACTTTTGTTGTAACATTTTGGTGCGCTTCATTTTTGCTATGGACCTTTTGCAGGCGTATCCAAACTAAATTGTGCGGCAGTCTCAGTTTGGTCAAAGTACCTTGGATTTGAACAGGTAAGCTGCATGTTTAATGATAACATACACGCGTTTGGAAGCTCCTTTGTTTGATTATGGTTTATTCATGCATTCTTGCAGGATCTCTGCAGTTCCCATTGATGAAGCCATTGATTCCTCTACGTAACAAAACTGTTGTCAAATGTCTTGACGGAAGTGATGTATGGTGTATGCATGCGAGGTGAGCGGTGAAACAGATAGAGTTCTGCATACAGAACAAGTAGCTGTCCACCTCCCATCCTCTCTCTCTCTCTCTCCATGAAAGGCAAGATCTCCTCAAAGTCAGTGTGATGCTTCTGTCTGAAGAGGCTCCGTTTTTGGCGTTTTCTTTTCAATGTTCTTGTGCTAATGGATCAGACTACTTTCACTCCTCTTCGATGTTTTGTGTTGAAATGGGACCTTCCTGGAGGAGTATGTAACGCTATTTTCATTCCCCTTTGGTGTTCCTTGTGTGCATGACAGCTACATGACATAAGGTGACAAATGAACTTATGGGTATGTGAATGATAAGGGCACAATCAAGTGGCGGTCCTCTACACCCTAACCTGTGTCTCTGAGCTTCTTATTTTACATATGAAACTTTGCATTACCAACACCGAACCTGGAAAAGCCGGATAAACTAATAATAATTCAATTTTCAGTCACCAAAGGGTTCCGAATTTATTTGCGTTTATCTATTTATTTTCTATCTGGAAATAAAGCTTCACAAAAGGTTTCATGGCTCTGATAAAAAGATAACTTTGTTTTTTTCTCATTAATTTATGACTTTTTTGTAAGTTTTTAATTTTTTTTCATTAGTTTATTACATTACAGTTTATTACATTTTTCTAATAAATGTATGTCTACTGTCTCCATTATTTACGAGATTAAAACATGTAAATTTACAAGAAAAAAGGTCATAAATTAACAGCTTTAAAACACGTAAATTTACAAGA
>BSAI01000187.1:1899401-1935395 GCA_036245035.1 Adrianichthys oophorus | reverse complement strand
TGAATAATAAAATCCCCTACTATTATTATTTTATCAGAATCTAAAACAATAGTTGATAGAAAGTCCAAAAACTCAGTTAAAAATTCAGAGGTCGGGCCAGGAGGACGATAAATAATTATGAATGAAACAGATTTTGGAGTTTTCCTGTTTGAGTGATTTATAGACAATATGATGTTTTCAAAGGAACTATAAATGTGTTTGACTTTAGTGTTAGGAAGTAAGCTAGACTGTGATATTACTGCTAACCCACCTCCTTTCTCAGAAATCCTTTGAATCCATCCTCTTCAACCATTGCATATCTGTCCTGCATCATTAGGAATCACCTGTCATTTTCATGCTTTTCTAGGCTTCCTTCCTTCCTGAAAAGAATTACAAAGAATTACTGCTGCTGAAAAAAATCCTATTTATCATTTTGTTTAGTTTCTGTCTTTATGGTGGTGGGGTGTTGAATTCACACTGAGTACACTCATACATCATGGAGTATCTGGAAAAATAAAGAAATCTTAGCTCACTAAAATTTAGTTTTATTTTCATTGTGGTGGGATTTTTTTCCCTGATGCCTCCCTTCCACAGACTTCTTATCTTCATCCAAGTGTGTTTTAAAGACTCACTCCCATGAAAATTGTGTTTTTGATGTTTTCAACATGTTCTTGTGCCATTTTTCTGACGATGGAGTACATGTATACATAAAATTAAGCTTAAAACAGCAGTTCTGAGTATTTCTTTGTTAAAATTGTTGTAAATCAGGAGCAGAGAAAAAATGCAGTATGAAAAAGTTTGTATCTGTGATGTAGAAGCCACAACCAGCAGGCCTCAAGCTCCCTGTTCCATTCCATTCTGATGGATCCACTTGCAGATTGATACATGTACGTCTTTGTTTTCCTCGTCTGAGCTGGCATGTTACTCAGTACTGTACGGCTGGATAGCTACAATATTGCTGCCATTTTTGTTTCTCCACTAATGTTAGGTTGGAGGTGTGAGGGGCGTAAGCAAGTAGGAGAGAGTGTAAACAAAGGGATGATGGGAAATGAGTGCAGGGTTACTCTGCGCCAACAGTCCCACTCTGAACTCAGAGGTGAATCTCTAATAAACTCCTGCCACTCTGCAGAAACTATGTCCTAGAAAGCGACATAGGCTTTTTGATTTTGGCAAAAAATGACAATGGTAATTAAGACCACTGGAAATACTTTTACAATTGATAAAAAAGTTGATTGGAGGGGACTTTGAGCAGTTTGTGATATCAGCACTTTTTTAATGAAAGCAAAAATAAGCAAACACCTCCTCAGCTTCTCTCTTCTGTCCTGAGGCTGGCTCTTGGGTTGATGAGCTGATTCAAGAGAACATAAACATATCCCTTCAGGGCTCTAGACCAAATTTTTGCACTGGTTGCACCGGTGTGCCTAACTGTTTTTCTTAGGTGCACCGGCACCAAAGTTTAGTGCACCTACCTTTTCGACCACATTGGCTTTAACTCCTCAAGTTTACGTGGTCACTTTCCTTTTTAATTGCTGTCAATATCAGCATAAAGACTTGAAAATGATTAACTCACAAACTGGTAAACATAAAGCCCTTTATTCAAAACACAATAATGACAAATTACATGAAAATGTTGGTGCTTAAAGACCCACTCCAATGAAATTTATGTTTTTGGTGTTTTTAATATGTTTTTGTAGCTTTTTTCATGATAGAGGACACATAAAAAATTAAGATTAAAACTGCATTTCTGAGTATTTCTTTATTCAAATCAAAATGTGCGTTTAAAAAAGCTTACATTTGTGACAGCAGTGAAATGGGCGAACTCGAGTCTCCCTGCTCCACCCCATTCTGATTCATCCACTTGTAGACCAATAGATCCATGAACGTCTTTGTTTTCCTCGTTTGAGCTGGAATCTGGATCAGAACTGGACGGCTGGATAGCTCCAATATTGCTTGCCATTTTTGTTGCACGGCTAATGTTAGCTTGGGGGTGTGAGGGGCTGTGAGCTAGTGGGAGTAGTGAGTGTAAACAAGCTAAATCTGGGGGTAGACCTGCTCTCCAGAGGAGGTCCTCTTGTGAAGGAATGGATGCTTCATTCAGAAGTGGTGGCCCTTATATGGGCCCCCTTTGGGAAAGCGGCAGTAGATTCCTTTGCCAGCAAAGAAAACACCCGCTGCCCACTGTTCTTTTCCATGAAGGACTTGAGCGCCCCTCTGGGGAGAGGTGCTCTGGCTCACCTGTGGCCTCCTCTATCACTGTATGTGTTTCCCCCAGCGGAAATGATATTACCAGTGACAGAACAGCAGGCAGGGTCTGTCCCTGATCCTAGTAGCCCCCAAATGGCCAGCAGAACCTTGGTATGCCGAAATGATCAGCCTGTTCGCAGCATGCCCAGTTCAGCCTCCAATCCGTGGAAACCTTCTCTCACAAGCTGGTGGGGAAATATTACACCCACACCCAGAACTCTGGCAACTGCATGTGTATGGGTCTCTCCTTTCCACAATTAAGGTCTATTTGGCTGCAGTTTCTGGTTGTCACGTTGGTTTTGATGGGATGTCCCCTGGTGCTCTTTCCCTGACTGTGCAGCTTTTGAAGGGGGTCAACAGACTAAGGCCACCTATTAAGACTAGTGTGCCTTCATGAGATCTGCCTTTGGTGTTGGAGAGGCTCAGAAGTCCTCTGTTTGAGTCACTTGAGAAAGTTGATGTGAAATTTTTTCATATAAAACGGCTTTACTTTTGGCTCTCACCTCTGCAAAACGCATTGGAGATCTTCATGCACTTTCTGTTCACCCTTCGTGCACACACCTTATTAACAGATGGATCCAGAACCACTTTGCATCCTAATCCTTCATATTTACAGAAAATAATTCCGCGTAGTACAACTTTTTGATGATTGAACTTTTCCGCTTTTATCCTCCCCCCTTTGCTTCTGTGGAGCAGAGGCGAATGCATTCGTTGTGTCCTGTGCGTGCGTTACGCACATACATTGACCGCACTCAAGCGACACGTTTGTCGGATCAACTGTGTTCCTTGCTAATCCTGCCAAAGGCAGAGTTTTGTCTTGGGAGAGGCTTTCACCTTGGACTGTTGAAGCTATTTGCTTAGCTTACAACAGTAAAGGCCTGTCGTTGTCTTAGAGTGTGAGAGCCCATTCGACCAGGGGCGTAGCCACTTTAGCCACTTTCTGGGCTCTGTTTCAGGGTTCCTGGGTGAGTGACAACTGTGCTGCGGCAAGCTGGTCATGGGCTCATACTTTCTTACGGTTCTACCGTTTGAATGTGACAGCCTTGTTTCCACTGAGCGGAACGGGCTGTTCTCTATGGACCAGAACGGTATTCTGAGTGTTTCCTCTGCAAAATGAACTGATCAAACAGTTCCAGACCCTTACCCTTTTGGACCCCTTTCGGTCATTGGTCCACAGAAGACTGGAACAGAACGGTTGGGGTGGAGCCGCTGTAGCCACCTGATGATTGGCAGAAATTGATGACGACTTGAATGTGATGATGGCTACACGCTACCAGTCTACACCACACACGTGCCGTGGAAAAGAAAGTGCTTAGTGGAAGCGGGGCTTTAACTGAGTGGAAACACTCGCCAGAATTAACTGGCCTGTTCCATTCAATTCCCGTTCCGCCCGTCCAGTTCCGCTCAGTGGAAAGAAGGCATTAATGTCCTCCTGGCAGCACCTGGACCTAACAAGTCCTAAAGGTGTTGTAGTTTGGTAGAGCTTGCAGGGCGTGAATATATGTCCCATAGGACGTGTTGTATCGAGTGAATCGACTGAAAGGGAATGAAGTGTTAAGACTATAACTGCTGCTCTCTGAAGGAGAGGAACGAGGTACAACACATTTTTGCCCTACTGCGAGGGCTCTGTGAAGAGCGGCTTCTGAACTGAGTAAAGACGCCATGGACAGGGCTTTATAAGCAAGGGGCTGCCCGCCAGACACGCGAGGGCGTGACATGCCATAATACATGTGTTGTAGCTCGTTCTTCTGATTCAGGGAACAGAAGTTATAGTCATAACACTTTGTTTTAGTTGTCTCTTTTTCCAGCTGTGGCTCCAATATTTTGATCTGTTCTTTCAGTGTCTTTTTGTAACTCCTTCAAACGCTTTCCCCTTCATGGCGTTGCCTGAAACACAACATTTTTGTGAGGATTTTTCGTAAGACTTTAGCAAGTTTGTCATGAGTTTGTCATGAGTATGTAATTTTTTGGGGAAAAACTGTTGAAACTTGTCATTAAAATGATTAGAAAGTTTCTAATAATTCTCAGCACTTAAACCTTCAACAGTCTAACCTGGAGGGCCCTGGCTCACGCTGACCTCAGGAGTTTCACCTGCTGCAGGGCAGGTGGTTGTTGCCTCTGTAGCAAAGCACTGGCCCTTTTTCTGGCTCTGGCTAGACTTTTTCCTCCTCTCCATTTCTTTCTTCTTGCCCTATTCTCTCTTTCACTGAGCTAATTGATACCCTTCTTCCTTCCAGTCTTTCTGTCTTTTTTCCATTTGTCCCTTTCCTTCTCAAGATACTTTCTTCTTCTTTCTGGGTCAGCATCACGACATTCCCAATATCTCCTTGCTATCTCAGCTCCTTTTGATCTCATACCTTCAGAAAGATTAAAAATGGCCCTCAAACACTTTATTTTTAAGTCCCAGTAAACTTGTCTAGCCTGATCTCACAAGGCTGCATATGTAGAACCTCAACAGGTTTCCTAAAATGCTCAATACTATTATGAAAATAGAATATGCATGATCAAAAGTACTTGTTTTATCAAATAAAGTGTTGTGACCAATTTTTTCATCATCATTAACCACTAATACGCACACTAAAGTTAGCAGAACAGTGTATGGGACTTATCAAAATCCCATACATCCAAAGAAAAAAATGCATAAAGTGAAGGAAAAACAGTTTAAGAAAGAAATGATTTTACTGATGTGTGTGCAAGTTTTTGGGAACTTATAATAAGAAGTCAAAGTTTAATTATTCTGCCCCATAATCGTTTTATGACAGTGATACTCATGAGGACACCAAAAGCACTTTGTAGTGATACTGACCCAGATTCAAACATGCTAAGAAAACAGATTTACGAGAGATTTCCTAACTCTGCCTCCAGGTGATCACATTTTATATTAAATCATAACAAAAACCAGCTTTAAAACAGTATCATGTTTTGTGTTATTGTTGTTATATATTATTAACATTTAAAGCTGCAGCAGAGAGGGGGATTCCACACAACATCTGACAGGTTGCACGTTTTGGTGAAACACCGGGTCCGTAATGTTACAAAGATGCTGCTAATACACAGTGGATTCATGTCTTTATTCTTTGGAATTTTTTTCAGATGTTTTTTCATGGATGTCCTATGAATGAATGTGGTTGTATTTATCCGCCACATTCTAAAGTCCGGTCTGTCAATGGGTCCAGCAGGTTTGCTTTCAGTCCGGACTGGATCCTGCTAACAACCACTGCATGGTCCGCTGCTAAACACGACATAGCTGAAGTGACTGCGGGGTTGGAGGGTGTCTCGCTTGTGCTCACGTGCAGACGGTAGAGGAGAAGCATTAAACAAATGAAACAAAAATGTCATTCTCCAAAGAGGAGCAAAGGCTTGAGACTGGCGAGTGTTCATTTCAGACCCTTCAAAACAAAAGTCTATCGTATCGGGATACACTTATTTTTCGATCGAGAAAAGCTGTATCGCAATAAATATAACCGTTTAATCGCCCAGCTCTAAACTGATGGGATTCTTTAAGTAAAATAGAGAAACAAAATTCATGATGCATTTACAGAGACACCTTCCTCATGTTTGTAATATTTGTAAATTTGTTGGTTAATATTTGTGCCTTTCAAAGTGCAGGTACAGAAACGGTGCATCTACTTTGAACATGGTGAATCCAGAAACATGACTGTAATGTTTCCCTTGTGATGAGTGTCATGCTGATGTACAGTGTTTTTCTCTGAGCTTTGATTTAATAAAATGTGGTCAAAGCTGCAGTGTCACAAAAATGCAAATTCTAAAAAAGCCTTTGTGTTCATTCTCTGTTTTGTCGTTTAGGCACCCACCCGTATATCATTATCTGTAAATGTATATTTTTATTTGCCTGCCAAACAATGAATCTTCTTTTAAACATGAAAGCGTCTAAAGTGCAGCTTCAGCCGTGCGCAGGGCGCAGCACAACCTGTATGCTTTTTAAAGCGCGTGTGCACGTGCAGCATTCCTGTGCGTGCGCAGTGTGGAGGCCGGAGTGTGTCTTCGTGTGGATGCTGATCTAGGAGTCTGTCTGGGTGGCTTTGGTTTTGATTTCTTTTCTTCTTCTCTCCGTCCCAATGCTCCCCCCTGTGCAGCAAGGACAAGTTTGGAAGGTTTGCAAACTTTCTCACCTTCCACCGATGACCCCCCACCCCCACCCCCTCCCTGGTCTGTGGTGCTTCCCTCCTCTTCACGTTTGAGTCATGTGTGAGTGCGGCTGGGCTCCATTCACTGTCAGTTTGATCAAACCGAAGCAGGTTCAGTGTGTCGTTCATGTTTGTGTTCCAGCATCTACTCAAACATCTGATCGTACCATCAGAGCCACACCGGTGCACTTATCGTTACATCTGCGTGGGTGGTTCAAGCCCTGCCTTCTCCCACAGGTGTGAAATGTTTCCAGTCCAACTCAGGGATCTTCCCAGTGAAAATCTGACCACAGACATTTAAAAACCAGCAGAAAAACACATTTAGACGATTGTTGGGGTGTTTTTTCCGGAATTCCCCTTCCTTCACGCGCTGGTGCCACGGATCAGAGTTCTGCTGTCCCACTTCTGCCTCATAGAAAAGTCAAGGCTACAGGGCCCTTTAGAACCAGAGACAAAAATCCTGTGTTTCTCACGATTCTTTATTGTTTTGTGTTTTCTAACATCTTTATTGTATAAAAAACTAAAAGTGTTCTCAAATCTACAGTTTTCCAAAACCAGTCTGACATTTCTACACATTTGAGGCAAAATCCAACGTTTGATCAATTTCTAAAGATCAATAAAAAGAGAGAAAATAGGAGTTCATTAATCCCGTTAGTAACGGATCTACACAATCAAACATGATGGATGGTAAAAGTAGTCAGTGCTGTACTGAGAGCTGTCTGAACCATGAGAAAGGTAAACATGGATTATTTGTGTTTACAGTGGACTATTTGGAAAATTGCACTGCCTCTAAAAAAAAACCCTGATCAGTTAAAAAAAAGTCCTATTTATGTACAAGAAAACAATAAGATACATTTTGTAATTCTTAGTTTCATTTTTAGTAACAAAAGTTGTTCTCAACTATGTTGCATTAATGAACCATTAGCCATATGATTTCAGGGTTTTTCCTGTCTTTAAAGGTGTCTGATTGTGGGCTTGGATTATTATAGCAAGTGTAAGTAAGAAAGTATTACTGTCTTCTGTGTATATTTATTATTTTTAGTTCTGTGTAAAAAAACCACAGTTCAAATGATGGAAATTGGAGATCCATAGACTTTCATTTGATTGTGCTACAAGGGTCAAAGTAACTAAACCAGCTGTTTTTTCCACACATCAAACATCCTGATGGAGCATTTCACCCTCCCAGGTGTCATTTTGTTCTAATGGTGCGGACTCCTGTTGGATTTTAGGGTACTGGTTTATATTTTCTGCAAAAGTATAATGCCGATATGACTACCTCCATATGAAGTCATGTTTGTGCCACTAACATGAGAACAAAAAGTTTAGTTTTGAAATAAAAATTTCAAACGGCGCTTACAGAAGATCAAACTTTTCTCAATATTTTGCTTTGTAGGGGGAGTTAAAAAATCCTGCAAAGCTTCACGATTCAGTGTAATGTTAGCAGATAAACTTGACACAGTTTTGGATCGGATCAGGAGCTCCACAGACATGAATTCCATCCATCCGTTTTGAAAACCCGCTTTCAGGGTCACAGGGCTGCTGGATCCACCCACAAGCACACCTAGGGGCAATCTGGAGTAGGGCTGCCACCAGCTATTATTTTAATAGTCAACTAATTACCAATTATTTTTTTGATTAGGTGACCAATCGGGCCATGCGTAAACTGGATATAAAACACACATCTTAACCGTCATTAGCTTGAAACTTGAAGTGTTTAAGCTAAATGCTAACTAAAAATAAAGATAATTAAGACAATAGTTTATTAAACTTTTAATGAGTCACGCAGCTTCTTTCCTTAATTTGTTTCTGGCATTAAAACAAGACCTTATTCAAATGAAGTTGTCAATCTCAATGAACAGGAAAAAACACAATAAAAGCCTTCAATTAAGTTTTTTAAAGGTTTAAAACATCTTTTAAATAAAAGACATATAAAGCACATAAACGCATAAAAAATGTTAGAATTGACTCCTTTCATTCTTTCACTGTGCCCCCTGCTGCAATACCAGCCCCTCCCACTGGTTACAAACAGAGCAGTCCTGCTGGGACAGCTCTTCTCTGGGAGAGTCTCTGGATGACTTCACCAACCCACACACTTTCATTTACTTATTTTTGTTCACTACACTTTCAAGCTCCGTTGCTGCGTTGTTATGGTCCCTGAGTCTTCCTACAACTTCCTGTGACATCACTACTGACCAGCATTAGCACTACTGCGCATGTGTTTTAAAGACACTGGCAGACGCGGTATTAGAAAGCACAGTTTCGAGATAAAATCAAGGGAGAAAAAAAAAGACGCGTCAACTATTAGCTTAGTTGTGGACGATTTTAATCGTCAACGTAGTCGTGACTAATTGACTAATTGTGGCAGCCCTAATACGGAGTCACCAATTAACCTATGAAGCGTGTTCTTGGACTGTTGAGGGAAGTTGGAGTGTCTGGGAAAAATCCCACATATGCACAAGGAAAAACATGCAAACTCCACACAGAAAGGTCCCTATTGGTAATTCAGTTTCAGGTCCCCCAGCCGGGACTTGAACCGGGGGTCTTCTTGCTGTGAGGCAAGAGCGCTAACCACTGCACCACCACGCCCAGAGTTTCACAATGTAAAAAAAATAAACACTAAAGTCTATAAGAAGGAAAACTGAAGTTGATGAACCATGATAAACAAAACCAGCATTTAAGAGTACAAAAGTTAAAAACCATGAGTCACAAATTAGAAACGCAAAACGTACAAACAGGAAATTTGGCTCAGTAATTTAAGATGCAAAAATGACAACAATTTCATGTGACAGAACAAGAGCACTAAACAGATTTTCATGGTAGAATTTGGGCAGCAGGCCTACGATTATTCAAGAGTAACTGGAAAATAGCACAGGAAGTGTAAGTATAGCTGTAGATTCTGTGAACAGGATTCTGTTCCAGAGAACTACTGTTAATGAGTTCATGCCATCGTTACTTTAAGACCCCTGGATACAGACTTGGCTCTGTTGCATTTTGATGTTTATTTTGTTCTAAACAATCCCATCAAATTCAACAATGCAAAGACCAGAGTTATCCTTTTATACTGGGTGAATTCTCAGTAATATTCGGTACTGAGCCTGCTTCAATGCCCACAAAAGTAAGCAGATCAATACTAATGCACTCCTGAACTTTATAGTCATTTTTGAAATTGTAACTTTCTTACCTGAGTGCTCTTGATTAGATTTGATGTTCTTAAAAGGGGGTTTCTGTTTTGTCAAACACATTTATCTAATGAGGTCAATAGCATTTACTGTCCCCAATCATTGCTGGCTGTATTGGTGTTTAATGCAACTACATTCTACATGTTGTGTTTTTTCTGTTAGTCACCTTAATAATCCGCATATCTTACAAATTTTTGTGTAAAACTAACAATAAAGACAGTGAAGAAGATCTTGTCTTTTGTAAAAGAAGCAATACCCACCATTTGAAATGGAGCTGTCATGCCTGTTGATGTGTTGAGAAATGTCCTCCTTGTTTTTCTCCTCTTTGTGGTCCAATGTTGACATTCAAACCGATTCAAACTGACTGAACAGTCTGTGGGTGGCTTGGAATTTTTCCCTTTATGTGCTCATTTGGACACTTCTCTACTGCCTCTATTGGTAGATGTGTGCAACTACAAATGACTGAAAGAACAACCCAAACTTGGAAATACTTGATCAGTTGTTCAATTCTACGGCCTGAGCTTAAGGCTCCGATACATTTAGCAGTGGCTACCGCCGCTGTGTCAGGAAAAAGCCTGAATTGTCCTCGGCAGAAAATTCAGAGTAATTTCTGAGCTTGTGATTCCTCCCACCCCCTTTAATCCTTAACATGGCGGGCTAAAACGAAGGGGCAGGGCTAAGAACCAACACTTTTTGTGGGAAAAGAGACGACGTCTGGTTAGGCTACTGAGTGAATCTAACTCGATAACAGTTTAGTGTTAAACAGTCGGACCACTTCATTGATCTGTCCTTTAACCATTAGTGAAGCATGCCTTGCATCAGACCACCCAACTTTATGTTGAAGGACACCATTGAGATGAAGGAAGTTAATTTATGTGACTTCTGCATCATTTTACCTGGAAGTTACAGCGGTTTCTCGTGCATTTTCATGTACCGGCAGACGTGCTTCATATAAAGAGTCTGCGGCACTGTGAGCTCAGATATGAAGGTGTCTGTGGGTGAATGTCTGCTCTTCTGATCAAAACACCCCAATTAGTTCAGTTTGTTCTCAAAGTACCAGATCGTAACAAAGATCCACAAAATGAATTGTGATGAATTAGAGAATGAATACATTAAAACAACCAAAAACTCAAATCTCTTTAGTCTCTGCAGGACTTTCAAGTCATCAAGTTTTGAGAAATGAAGGGATACAAAAGATATGATCAGATCAGAGATGATTGGATCCTGTTCCCATTAGAGAACAATGTTCACCTCACCTGAAGCATGTACGTTTTTGTGACATTCTTAGTGTTGTGCAGACATTGCTGTGGCATTTACTTTCTCCTTTGAGTCTGCAAAAATCATTTTTAGGCTGTCAGTATCAAACCACAAATTCACCTGGAAACACAAACATTACAGCCATGTCTGTTCTTTATCTCCAGCTTTACATTCGGTCTTAAAGCTCAGAGAAGATTGTCCTTCAGTTATTTAAAAGTCTTGAAACCACTTCAGTGGACTTGGCCATCGAGTCTTTGCAGACCAACTAACCAGAAAAGCATCTAAAACCTACAAGACATTTGAAATGGAGTTTTTGTAAACGATGATAAACGTTTTTTCTCTGGAATGGCCTCGTTCTTCATCAGCATCACCATGTGATGTGACCACGCCGTGTGACCCCCACGGTTTCCCACAAGTGGTGAGGTGGTCCTGGTTACTGAAGAAGCGTGGTCTTTTTGGTGTTCACATGATCAGATTCTAACAATGACCAGAAGAGTGTCACACTGAACCTTATTCAGTAAGTAAGTCATTATTGGGCAACTGATCTGATTGTGGGAACAGAAAGGTGTGTTGGATTTCTACACAGGTGCTGCTCTGGTCCACGTTTTAGGCCAGATCAGCCCAATACCGATCCCAGATTCTGTCAGAAGCTGGAAAGGTGGGGAAAATGTCAAGGAGCACAGGTGGGCAGTGCTGCTTCAGTCAGGTTTAAACTGTATAATGAGGATACTGATGGAGGCTGGGTTCTGGTGTGAAAAATGAAAGTTTTGTACAGAAGTGGTTTAAAGACCCACTTAAATCAGAATAGTGTTTTTAACATGTCCTTGCTGCATTTTTTCTCAGAAGAGAGGACAAATATAAAGAAAGTCAAGATTAAAACTGTGTTTCTGAGTATGTCCTTTTTAAAGTCATTGTGAATAAGGAGCTGACCAAAAAAATGCACTTTGAATGTTAGCTTAGGGTTCTGAGGGGCTGTAAGCTAGAGGGAGAAAGTGTAAACATAAAAGGACAATGGGAAATGAGTGCAGGCTTACACGCCAACAGTCTCAAAAAGGCATAATCATAATTAAAAGACCACTGGAAACGCTTTTACAAAAGATCAAAGGATCAAATTGGAGTGGGACTGTCAACTGAATTTGCCAGATCACATTTTGGACGTGCACATGTGAGCTTTAGGGCTTTAATATTTCACCACCTGTCCGTCTCAGTCTCAATCCTGATGCTTTTCCTTGTCCAGCCTCGTTGTTGCTCCCTGACAATCCCAGCGAGTGACTGTTATATCACCCCTGTACAGTAGGTGGCAGTGTGACCTTTTGTGATGTCCTCAGATAAAACACATGCACATATAGGTTGTTCCGAATTCCTTCACCACGCACGACATAGTGCCTATATCGTGCGTTTACCATTTTGTAGTCCTGTCTACTGTCCTAGTCCTGCATTCCAAAATGCAGTGCCCTAGAAATTTCCCAGAATGCTCTGAAAAACTAGTGTTCCTCAATGCTCACTAGATTGGCAAATATAGACCATAGTGCATTACATTTAAACACATTTTCTTTTTTAAAAAAAAGGATGTCAATTTAGTTTTTATAAACCATCAAAATTTTTATTATGGGAACAGAGTGTATCCATAAACAGTAAAATGCTCATATGTATTAGGTTTTTACCTCTGGAAATAGGTGTTAGCATGTTTGGTGTTAACAAAAACAGTAGTGAGGGTGGTGTCCAAATTGCTTTTAAAATTCAGGACACTGGATGGTGCTGCGCTGTCGGTTTTTAGTAGACAGGGAGAGAATTCAGGCATGGCTTTAGTCCGCTGACAGCCCACCTCTACTGCAAAAATCCAAACCCGTGGACGATGCTCTGAAGCAAGTCTCCAGCTCTGCTGAGGTCTGGTTTAAGGATAAAAGGAATAAGACTATTGAAAAGTCCCTTTCTACAAGAGAGTGAAAACTGAAGGCAGAACTGAGACTGCAGAAGTGATCTTGTCTCTGCAGAAAAACCTACAAACATTTTGCAGGACGACACTGGAAACCAAGGTCAGCTCAGAGTGTAAGCTGATGAGGTGAAGGGGCTTCAGCCCTTCCTAGGGCCTGGCATTGAATTGGGATTCGCTCTCATTAAACTCACAAACACACCCGTGGGAAGGAGAGTGTTGTGAATGCAGACACGAGGAGAAATCTCAAAGGAGAAGCTGATCTCAGCCGTCATTCTTGCCATCTTTCATCCAAAGAATTTTTCCTTACTGTTCATTGAAGTTTTCTCTTTTTTCTACATTGCCCCCCCTCCCCTCCATCACTGCCTTTCTTGCAGTAGTGTCGTCTGAAATGATCTTATCACATGCAGCTGTCAGTGGTTCTTGGTCTGTTTAATTCACAGTCAGAGACGAGCGTTTTTTCTAAAACATTTGGCGATGGACTGGATCAGATGGATGTTTCCATGAATTTTCATAATGAATCTTCCTCATGCCACAGCGAAGAACCACTGGTGAGCTCTATTACAGCTGAACCTGGTTTATCCAGACATGAAACCTCCCAAACTTCAGCTCTCTGGCCTCTGGACAATCTCCAGAAGGGTTTTTTGTCCTGCATCTGCATTGAATATAGATGGTGTGAGTATTGCCCCACCCCTGGGTAAACCAGGTCCCACTGTAAATCCTGAATGTTTGCTGGTGCTAAGACCAAAGATTTTAATAAGTGTCAGAGACCCAGAACCAGAGCTGCCTCCATGTCTCTGATTCTTTGGGACCATCTCCGCTCATGTTCTCTTTTCCTCTCCTTCCAGGCCTGTGGAGATCCCAAGGCTAAGCCTTCATATCTGGTGGACAAGAACTTGGAGTCAGCTGTTAAGTTTATAGTGAGGAAGTTTCCTGCAGTGGAGACGCGGAACAACAATGTGAGTATTTCTCCGTTGTGTTTCTGCTCTGCTTTTTTCTGCACTGCACTTTGTCTGATTCATAGCTGTCACTACCTGATCTGTGTGCAGAGCTCGATCTGTTTCTCACTGCGTCTGCGCCGCCCACCCGTCACTTCCAATATGTGGTAGTGCGTCACTTCTGCTAATGTTAGCAACAATAATAACCTCTTAAAATGTTAAGAACACTGACGTGTTTGTCATAACGAACACGTTTACTTTAATACTTAAAAAAACGAAAGGAAAAAGAACCGTTAAGGATCATGGCTGCATGATGCTGCACTACAAACAGACTACAGATCTTTTCTTCTTCTTCTGTTTCATTTTGACGGCAGTTTACTCCCCAAGTTAGGAGGATACAGCGCCACCTACTGACACTTTCTAAACTCCGTTAACACCGACGCATTCTAATCAGTTAAAGCGGCTGCAGCAGTGGCTTCTCCTCAGAGTAACATATGAAAATAAAAAAGATCAAACAGAGAGAATGACTCCAAACCGTGTGTCTGTCGTTCTATCACGTATTGTGGAGATTTTCCATTGTCTGTAATGAAAACAATAATACCATCATACAGTGTTGCAGTTAGGCAACATTCTTTTATTTTTCTGTGCTGTAATCCAGTCGGGAGAAGCTTTCTGTTGTTGAAACATAAATCCATCTGATTAAGGGGTTACTGTTTTGAAATGATAATGCCGTAACGCAGGTGAAGAAAGGAAGTGATGTATGGGGTGAGCGGTGAAACAGGTAGAGTTCCACACACAGAAAGGGTAGTGACAGTAGTCGTATCTTTTACTGCACACATTGTCATCCATTTTCCAAATATTCCAGTTTCTTTTGCCAGGTTTTAAGGGAAGAATAAGACACTAACTTTGATGGGTTGGCACATTAACTAACACTAATAAGGATTGTAGCAGACTGAGCTGGAGCAGCTTGGCTGTTGGCGTTCCCATCTATGTTTGGAGTTGAACAGGGAACGTTGAAAAGAGTGAATGCTCCAGGAACAGTTGCTTATTTGCCCATAAAGGCCTGTCGTTCACTTCTGTTGTCAAGACTTGGACTGAGGGGGACAGGGATTGGCTAAATGACCAAAGAGGCAGGCCCAGCTCTGTACTGTGAGTAGTGACACCTCTTGTGTTCTTTAGCAGAGCTGAGCGTCTGTTAAACTTTAGGACTTTGGTTCCGGCTTAAGAACAGTTCAACCGGACCTCATCTCCACGCCACAGGGAGGAGGTCAACAATATTTCCATTTTCATCTCTGGAATACAGACAGTCTGCAACAGACCAGCAACCTGTCCAGGGTTTCCCCTGCCTTCGCCCACGAGTGGCCGGGTTAGACCCCGGCACCCCCATGACCCCGAAAGGGTTTAAGAAAAAAATGGATCTCTGGAATAAATGTTGATGTTTGTAAAAGGCAGACCGGGTGTTGCATTCTGCAGCAGCTTCATCACTTCTGTTTTACAGCATCGTTTGAAGGAGCTTTTCCTCACTGATGTAGAAGATGCTTCACTTTTATTTCCACTTAAGAACATACATCAAATGTTGATTTTATCATTAAAATGTTTCATTTTGGTAAAATATGGACCAACTTGAGAGTTCCATGTAAAGAAAATCCTATAGCTGTGGTTTGATTGGGTTTTAGTGTAGTGTTTTAATTCTGATGTTCTCTGATACAAGAACAAACATTTGTTAATCCAGTTGAATTCATCATAAAATGATTAGATTAAATAGTTAGATAAAATTAGATTGGAACTTCTGATTGTGGTTTGGATACTTACGCAGACAATGTTAACCTCTCTTTGTTTGTCAAACTGGTTTTCAAATAAAAATCTTGCAATCAAATATGTGAAATACATAAATAATATTTGCAGTTTGGTGTGTCAAATAATTTTAGCTGTTGTGCACTAGTCCTATTTTTATCAGATGTTCACCCTGTTTTGAGCTGTTAAATCTAAATGTAATTTTAAATTTATTGCTGTAAAAACAGCATTTTTAATCCTGGAAGTTGCAGAGCAGAACTCTGATGAAACTGCCTGAGTGATGACATCTTCTCAGAGCTCCTGAACATTCAGAAAGGCTTTTTAATCTAAACTGTAAAGGAATCAGACATCAGATGTCTGCTGAATAACCATTGTTTGGAGCTGAAAGTTCTCTCTCTCTTTTTCTTATGTTGTTATTTATTAAAATATGAAAATGGTAAAGCAGAAGAAAATAAACATTTTCTAAACAAAATAAAAATATGTTCTTATAACATTATTTCAAATTCGTTTAATTTATTTAGTCAGTGCTTTAATTAAAACTTTAAATATTGACATACCACATGTCTGTCACAACCCAAACAACAAGGTCCCGGATCCAAGCGGCTAAAATGAGCTTCATCCGTAGGGTGGCTGGGCGCTCCTTTAGAGATAGGTGGAGAAGCTCGATCACCCGGGAGGAGCTCGGAGTAGAGCCGCTGCTCCTCCACATCCAGAGGAGCCAGTTGAGGTGGCTCGTGCATTTAGTTCGGATGCCTCCTGGACGCCTCCCTGGGGAGGTGTTCCGGGCATGTCCCACTGGGTGGAGGGAAGACCCAGGACACACTGGAGAGACTATGTCTCTCGGCTGGCCTGGGAACGACTCGGGGTCCCCCCAGAGGAGCTGGAGGAAGTGGGCGGAGAGCGGGAAGTCTGGTCATCTTTACTTAGACTGCTGCCCCCGCGACCCGGTCCGGGATGAGTGAAAGAAAATGGACAGAAGGATGGATTGGTGTCTGTGACCCGTTTACATTCACACTGTGATCTGATATGAGTGGTGTAGGAGAGATCTCCACTATGATGAGCTGAGACTGAAGCAGCCAAAAGACAAACGGGATCCATTATTAAATGTAGAGTTTGTAAGTGACCTGTCAGGAGCCGATATTCCCAGTGTGAATAATTCATTTTAGAGTTGGACATCTGTCCATGTGTAAATTACATGCGTGTAACACGTGTGTAACAGTAACACATTTCACAGACAAGTTGGCTCCTTGTGATGAAAGTGAACAACCCAAACATCAACTCTGCAGTGTTCACCATAAACACACATGTGGTTATTGAGCAGGTCTGCTCGTTGACTGTATATAACAACTGGATGTCTTGTATTCCAAACATGACATGCCTGCGGGCTCCAAGAAGCCAAAATCCAATTGACTTTTTAGAGAACATCTATTACTCAGTCATTCTTCTTGTCATCATATCCATTCTTGCTCTGCTACCTGGTTTTTAACATCTTCTTGCTAATCTTTGTTTTTTACATGATATTTTTCTGTAGTGCAAAATAAAGTTATAAACTAACAAATCTGATGACTCAAAGTATGTTGTACCCATTGGCCCCATGTCAAACATCTGAAAGGTTTGAGTGACAAATTTGATGTAACCACTGACAACCCCATTTTTAAGTAGTAGGCGTATGGACTTCCAACGAGGTCACCCCTGATCGCCAAAGGGTGGTTACCGTAGAAATGATGACCAGCTCAAACCAGTCACTGCTTACTGACATATGACTTCAACATCCAGTGTCCATATCCCAAAAGTGGTGGCTGAATTGATCTCATTTTTTGGGGGTCAGAATCAAGCCATTTGCTATGGATGACATCACACCCACTCGGTCCAGTTGTCATATATAGTCAGTGGGAAAGCTTGTTGAAGTGTCAAAGTTCCTTTCAGGGCAGGACGGTAATGACCGCATTTCCAGTCTATTTATAAAAATGTGACTACTCCTTGTTATCAATTTATGTGCACATGTAAACTGGCTCTGTGTGTGTGCGTGCGTGTGCGTGCGCGTGTGTGCGTGCGTGTGTGATTAACTGCTTCATTCAGTATAGCTGTGCAATAATTGTCTCTTACATTGTTTTTTTCTGCTTGTGTCTGTGTTTGTTTGTTCTGCATGCTAAACTACCTGCTTATTCCGGACTTGTGGCTTTTGGTAAGTTTTTGTACATTTTTGTTAAGTTGTAGATTTTTATTTTGTGTATTTTTATCTTGTGCTTGGCTTTGCTCTGGCCCCTATTTCTTTCATTTCCTTTCATCAGCTTGAATGACTGTGTGGGTGCTGAACTACCTGATGTGACAGCTGCTTTTCTTACCTGCCGAGCTGATCAGACAGGTGTTTGACCGGCCCCGACAGGCTGCAATGACCTGCAGTGATCTGGTCTCTCCTTCAGATCAAGCGTTTTCCCACAAGTAGGACACTGTTTGAGGGACATGCCCCCCATTTTAAAAGTTAAGAAGAGGAAAAGGGAGGAGCTGCAGCCACTGCAGCAGCAATTCTCACTTGTTCATCCTATCCTTGACTGCAGCTCTGGAGCAGACTTTGTTTCAAACGCAGCACGCTCGGGTTCCCACATACATGTCTGATTGCTGAAAGCAATCACTTTGTTATACAACATCTTTATCTCCTTCTTAAAGTAAGAAGCTATCAAGATGCAACCACTTATTTTGTTGGCAAAAAGCTTTTGGTCTGCCACTGATCTGAATATTTTTTTTTAATTTCTATTGGAAATAGATGCAATCATACTTTGAAGGTTTTTCTCTCATGAATCTAGTAAAGGTACTGTATATTATTGACAGTCTCCAATAAACGCTTTATCTAACAGGGTTTTGTTCAGACACCTCCCACACTGGTGTCTGTAGTATTTGTGTTCTGAGCCAGTTCATGGCGATGGCTAGGAAACGTTCATTCAGTTTAACGTTTAAGGAATCTGCACCACGTTTTGGGGAGGATCCTAAACCTATCCGAGAATGGGGCAAGCAGATGGTGACATGGAGAAGACGGCTGCAACAAAAGGCTAACCATTTCCTGATGAAGGTGCAAAGAAAGCAAACAACGAATCAGAAGAGCTGGTTTGAACATGGTTTGCAAAGCAAAGAGGATTTTTGATAAGAGATTGATGACTCAAAGAGAAAAGAAACGTTCACAGCCAGTGCTAATCAGAACAAAACACAATGTTCTCATCAATTCTATCAATCCTGAAATGTTCATCTGTTGTTTTCTGCATTTTATGACTGAATTTCACCGCAAAACGAACCCATTAACCATCATTACTATTCTGTCTATGATGGAGTAAAAGGCAGTCTCCAATAGACACTGGTCTCTAATAAACGCCGGGCCAGCTACCACTTTTTGGAGTAAATGATGAGGCTGCTATTAGGAGATATACGGTAATGTTATGTAATTTGATGACAATAAACTTCAGGATATTCTACACAAGTATCAAAGCTGGCTCAAAAGTGCTACCATGTGGTCAGATATAATACAAAACATGTTTAGGTGCTACGGGTAATGAAACAGTTCATGACGTTTTTTCTGGCTGTTAACCAGTATAAATGGGGCTTTAAAAGTGCGGACTGTTGGTCCTTCCCAAATACTTGACAATTTAAAATAAATATGTTTAATTCCTGAAATTATAGTCTAAAGCCGTCTGTGTGTTGCCCCTTAGAGGTTGAAACAAAGTAGTACAGCTGAGTTTTGTGATTGGTCAACTGGTGTGAATTACAGAAGTTCCAAGCCATCATGCTCCACAGCTTGCACAGCTTTCTAGTGGACTTTGAAGTTAGGCAACAGTGGTTGAGTGCAACAGGCACTGAAACTAATTGAACTGAATCCAATTGAACTGAATCCAATTGAACTGAATCCAATTGTGAAATCCAGCAATTGGCATTGAATCCGCCCTGGTGATTTGTAATGAACATTTCACTCTGGATTCTTTGCATTGGCCCTTCTTAGCTATAATGCTAGCGCCATTCTACCACTCAGACACTTCCATCCTACAAACCCTCAGTTCTGCTGGGTGCTGTGCCAAGAGAAGTATCTCCTACCAGAATCCGTATCCCTGTTGCTGGTATTGTTGCTTTGTTTCATGACAGTATTGCAGCCCCGCCATCTGGCATTTGCTAAATAAAGACAGTACGGTTCTGGGGCATGAGCGCCCGCCGCGGCCTCATCTTCCACAGAAAATTCGGTGGTGAAACTGGCATCACTTTGCTCTGTAACATTCTCCATTTTTGAAGACTCTGCATACGTTACCTCAAGCTAACCTCACTATCAGTCACAGATTGAGACCACACCTCCCCTGGTCAGCCTGCCTGCCCTAGTCCCGCCCCCACTTTTTTGTTTTTGTTTTTTCTGGGCAGAGAGTGGATTGAGCCTCTAACTGTCCTGTTGTGTTACCCTTTCATCTCCCATTCCATGACCCGTATGACATTTTTCCCTCAAATTCTTGGGATGCTAAAGAATTTTTTTTTTATGAAACAGTCCACTTTTCTCTGACTATGTTTTTTGATATTTTTACAACATTCTTTTAGCTCCCTATATGACAGCCTTTAAAGTCCCACCCCAATGAAAATCTTTTTTTTTTATGTTTTTAACATGATCTTGGAGCATTTTCTCAAAGTGGAGGACCTAAATACAATATTGTTTGATTAAATCTGCATTTCTGGTATTTCTAAATTCAAATCGCATTGGATCAGAAACCAGATGCTTGAAAAAGCTCAGGCTCCTTGGGCACATTCATTTTCCTTATGTGAGCTGGCCTCTGGCTCAAAACTGCAGCCGGGGCTGGCGCTGAAAACAGCTCCGACCCGATTCTGGTGGCACACCACACATCTCGTTGGTCGCGACCAGTCAGGTGTGCCACCGGAAGCGGGTCGGAGCTGTTTGCAGCGCCTGCTGCCCCTCCCAAACTGAACGGCTGGATTGATCTAATATCGCTCGCTTTTATTTTTGAGCCGCTAATGCTAGTTTGCGATTATGAGTTTGAGCTTACAAACAAAGCTCTCAGGGAGGGGGTGGGGCGGGGTTGCTCCGAGCCAACAGTCCAACCCACAAACTAGAATTGTATTTTCAAAGAGCTGCTGCCTATGGGCACAAAATATGTCTCAAAAAAAACAACAAAGCCTTTTTGATTTTGGCTACAAACTGCACAATCATAATCAAAACTCCTGGGAACAATTTTACAAAAGAAAATCTGTGGTTGAGGCTTTAACCTATTTTGACCACCGCAAATTTAATGGTACCACTCATTTTGCATTTTCTCAAACTAGCTCCAGCATTTATTCTAAAATAATTAAAGCCAACTTGACTGGCGTTCATTGGTGACGGGCATCTGTTAAAGACCGGCCACTACTTGAAGATAAACAATACTCTTAACAGATTAAGCCATTGTCACCCAATTTTAAGCAAAAGTTCTTTAGTAAGCCATGAAGAGTCTTAAGACGTTTGATATCAACTGGCCCATAGTTGTTGCCTTCAGCTAAACATTTATAAGTGGCCTTGAATAACATATTTAAAAAGTGGCTTTTTAGCACTACCTTTTGATTACTTATGGAGGATATTCTAATTGTATTTGCTTTGATTGTATCTCCTATATTATAATCCTTAAACTGCGTTCATATCAAAAGTGATTCGCACATCAGGGGCGGCCAGTTTCAAGCTGAATTTACACTGGGTGAGTCGACTCACGTTTCAGCGGCCACTCTATGAAAATGCACTTGGACAAGAATTTTGGGTTTCCGTGTCAGAAATACTCTTGAACGCACATTGCTATACAAGTTTTGAAGTCAGATCGCTGGCTCTATGTACACATTGGGGTGTTCATAGATTGTGCGCTGAACATTCAACCGGTTGAACTTTTTGATGGTTAATACAGCCATACGGCCAATCGAGAACTGGGATTTGATAGTGACGTGTGGGTAGCGTTCACTTCAAAACACAAAAGGGCCAACCGTTGTACACATGATCATAAAGGAGAAATTAATCAATGGGCCTTTTATTTGACACCAAGCCGTACATTCATAGGAATAGGGCTGTAAAAACAAGAAGCCTGGAGCAAGATAAGCAGAACTTGCAGTGCTTTGACTTTTCACATCAATCTTCATCCCACTGTAGTGACATACAAGTGCACAAAAGACAAAAAAAGAAGAAGCCTCTCCCTGCCGCTGGTCTGGTGGGAACACCACCAGCTGGATGCGCGTTCCTGAAACGATGCTTGATCAGGAGGATTTCGGACACGGAAACCCAAAATTCTGGTCTATGCGCATTTGCATAGACTTTTCATTCAAAGTGTCCGCTTAAACGCGAGTCGACGCAGCTCGTGTGAATGTAGTTTGAACCCAACCTGCTGAATGAAACAGAAACCGCCTACAGCGCATTTTTGAATGTGCCACACGGTCAGTGTGAATGCAGCATTGAGTCAAGAGTACAGACGCGATCTGAGGCAATCACTTTTAATAGTTCATCAATAAAACTCATATTTGCATTACAAAAATAGAAGAAGAGCAAAAATCAAAGACCAACTACAATCAAAATAATATTCTCTCTAATAGTCAGCAAAGAACACAAATAATCAGGTGTGTATGCTCAAGAGACAAACTCACAATTCCCACATGAGAGAAATACAAAGTCCAGGTGTCTTAACCACTTGGCTATAACAGACATGTTCTATCACGCTTTTTCAGCGTTAGCTTTTTGTTCAAACATAACTGTGTTTTTGACGCCATTTGAGACACTAAAAACGGCGCTTTGGACATGTGGCTTTCATAGAACGCTGTTTTGGATGTGCAGTTTGATGTGAGAAGTCAGTGCTTCTTACGCCTTTCTTGGGACAAACACAAAATGGTGTCAATTATGTTCTACTTTTAAAACATGCGCAAAAAGCTGCCTTTTGATGGCCCATACGCCGTTCTTTATGCCGCTTTTCTTGGCGATTTATGATCCTTTTTGCTTGCCATATTAGAAACACGCTCCTTGGCAGGGGGCGAGCAGAGAATTTGCCGTGTGGCGAAGGAGAGGTAGCCGAGGTGAAGTTGACAAGCTAAATCAGTCCTAACCTTTTTTCCATCTTCTGCTTATAGTATCGTCCTCATCATTTAAAAAAAGGTCCACCCACTTCACCGTAATATCATCCGCTAAATTTGTAAAACATTCTTTTTGATTTTTATTCTGCACTCTAACAGCAGTTAATAACTGATTAATAAAAGGCGTGCTTTCAGCAATCAGACACAACTTCTTTGAAGGAATTACAATTGAAGTGTTTAAATGATCTTTGAAGAAATGCACTTTTCTTCCGTCATAATACTTTTTATTCTTTTAGAAACACAGCAAAGCATTTAGAGCAGAACTTTCAAAAGCTTCAAGCAAAGTAAAAAGGAGGCGCCATCTTCTTTAGAAGATATTTTTGTACTTGATGTACTCTTTGCAGCTACCCTGAATTATTCAGCAGCTGGAAAAAGTGGCTACGGTTCATTTAGAGCAAGCGTAGCGATGTGAAAGCAAGCTGTTCTGATCATATATGCCCTTGCATGAGGGAAAGTTTATGATGAGAATATTATCCAGGCTGAATCGCAGAAGAAGTCTGCATGATGCATATCTTTCTGCTTCAAAGAGGGATGATCGGAGTCAGAGGGAGGAGGAGAGCCAGCCTTCAGATGCTTTAGCTCTATTATCAGGTGGTGGGTCAATCCTGGCTGAGGAGTCATGGTGGCTGCTGTAAACAGACTTCAACTGGTTGCTCAGACGTGTTCTTATGTGATTTCACAGCAACAGCTGGCCCAGCTGCAGAAGGAGAAGTCTGAGATTTTAAAGAACCTGGCTCTGTATTACTTCACTTTTGTGGACGTCATGGAGTTCAAGGTGGGAGAAAGAACATTCAGTAAGAGTTGAGATGTAAAGGCTGTAACTGATGAGTGGCTTTCATCTTCATCCACAGGACCATGTGTGTGAGCTGCTGAACACCGTTGATGCGTGCCAGGTCTTTTTTGATATTGTAAGTGCTGATTTCAGGTTTATTCACATCAGAATAAAGAAGCTTCATTGAACCAAATGAAACCTGGGATTGTGTTCTTGGGCAGACGGTGAACTTTGACCTGACTAGGAACTACCTGGACCTGGTAGTGACCTACACCACCCTAATGATCATCCTGTCTCGCATTGAGGAGAGAAAAGCCATCATTGGACTATACAACTACGCGCACGAGATGACGCACGGAGCCAGGTGACCAAGCATCAGTCTGCCAGAACTGCAGCTTTTGACAGCGGTCAGCCCGGTTTTAGCCATTCCCCAACGAATGGGGGGTCAGTAACCAAAAGATTTGTTCTGGACTGATTCCAAACATCTCTGAGCACATGAAGTCAGATCCACTTTGATCTCCCAGAGCTGCCACGGATCGAGACGGTTTGCCCAACTTAGAGTAGTAAGATGTTTCCAGATGTTCCTGCGGTTTCTGGTCCTTCAGTCAGGGTCTGCTCAGAACCGATCGGACCGATCTGTGCTGGATTATGATTGTTCTTCCACTTCTGCCTATTCAGCCTCACATTGTTCAATATGATCTAGGCTTCCCCCTCTCTACTGTTGGGGGCAGTCTGCCATGCCGTCTTTTCATTATTATCCACCAACAAATAAAAAAGAAATAGAAATCTTCTTGAGCTAAAAGTTTTTTTGATGTTTATTGTTCTTGTTTCTGTGTTCATTTGTGAACTTCAAAGAGGTTTTCTTCTGATGACTCTTCCATGAAGACCATATTTGTTCAAGTATCTCTTGACAGTAGAACAGTGTAGCACAACTCCAGAGTCTGCAGGTCTTTCTGGAGGGATGCTGCAGTCAAACGTGGGTTTGGACTTGCTTTTCTGCTCTGTCTGAGATTTTTCTTGTTCTTCCAGATCTATCTTTAACTTCCTCTGTTCCTGTTGACTGTCATTTCTTAATGACATTCTGAACAGAGGATATCAGCATCTGAAAAGGCTTTGCTATCTTCTTAGAGCTTCTCCTGCTTTGTGAGCATCAACTATTGTCAGTTTCATTGTTCTGGACAACTGCTGGAAGAACCCATGATGCTGATTGTTGGGGTAAGAGGTCAGATGATCAGATTATTTACAGTCTTTCAGATTGAAATCACCGGATCTTTGCAAACCATGATGGTGAACAATCCATGACACTGTCAGGTCTCAACTTTTCCAAAGGGGGCGGAGCATACTATAAACTCTACAGGGTGTCTAAACTTTAGCACACATCATTATTTTGTTTTCTGTTATTTTGAAAGGATTATGGATGGAAATGAAGCCTAATTTTTTGACATGTTAAAAGAATGTCTCAGTATGTAAACTGATGTCTTTAGGAGATGTTTCAATCTTTCCTTGGGTTCTTTATGCACAATAATAGAACATTTTACCTGGGGGGCCCAAACATTTGATCCACACTGCATCTCTGAGTCACACTGGTTTAAGTTTGGTTAAAGATGTCCTGGCTTGTTTGAGATGAGAGAGGGAAAAGCTCCCCTGTTTGTTGGTTTGGTAAAGATGGAGGCTTGTCAGCTTGTGCCTTGAAGTTGAAAAGATGTCTTCAACAGAGCTTAGGGTCCGATAAAGATTCCTACTACTGTGTCTGTTAGCCGTGAATCACTCTGAACACAACCTGAGCATTGTTCCTAAATGTGTGTGTGTGTTGTTGCTGCAGTGACAGGGAGTACCCAAGGCTGGGACAGATGATTGTGGAATTTGAGAATCCTCTGAAGAAGATGATGGAGGAGTTTGTCCCTCATGGAAAGGTGAGGAGTGTCCTGTCTTCTTTCCTAATGTTGGACAGCTTGACTGTAGATATGATCAATCTAACAGGATCCCTTATCTGGTTTAATTCTTACTAGAGCTGAATTCCAAAAGTACATTTATCCTTAAAACTTCGACAACAAAAAGTGACTAAAATCCATGGATTATTTTATGTTCCTGCTTATCTTGTGGAGTTTGGAAGTGCTGGAGTTCAGCGTTTGAAAGTCAAGCAGTCTACAAAGATGAGATAACGGAGTTTTGTTGAACCACTGCTATCAGAAATACCTGAACCCTTTTAAAATGTGCTGGTGACTCCTAGCTAGTTGTGATGCAACCTGCATGTCTGCTGTGACTGAATCAGTTACCCTCCTGCCCCCTCGCAGTCTTTGTCGGACGCCCTGATCAGCCTGCAGATGGTTTATCCACGAAGAAACCTGTCTGCTGACCAGTGGAGGAATGCCCAGCTGCTGTCCCTCATCTCTGCCCCCTCCACCATGTTGAACCCGGCTCAGTCGGACACCGTAAGTGCCCGTTCATCCTTCATGACCTTCAACATCAAACCCGTGACACCCCCCCCCCGTTGTGTGCCCTCAGATGCCCTGCGAGTACCTGTCCCTGGACACCATGGAGAAGTGGATCATGTGTGCGTAGCTGTATTCTGAGTTTCTTCCCAGCCCTGGACGGTTCTGGTTTTTGACCGGGGGGTGTTATGGGTTTGTTGCAGTTGGTTTCATTCTGTGCCATCCAGCGCTCAACAGTGACGCAGCAGCCCTGTCGCTGTGGAAGCTGGCTCTGCAGAGCTCCACCTGCCTCTGCCTGTTCAGAGATGAAGTCTTCCACATCCACAAGACTGCAGAGGACCTGTTTGTGAACATCCGAGGGTAGGGGCCCCAGAATTCCCCTCAAACAGACACATGCATTCTAAATGATAAAAAAAGTGATTGTTTCTCAGTTAAGTGAGTCATTTTGCCACGTTCTTTTCTTTAGGTACAACAAACGCATCAATGACATCAGGGAGTGCAAAGAGCAGGCCCTGTCTCACGCGTACGTTCACATTTACTTATGAAGCTTTCCTTTAACCCCGCTCCATCTTTAGAAGCCTTTTTCCACCTGCCTGCTTTATGATCAATAAACATCCCTGTTCTTCTTTCAGCTTCTCCTTTCTTAAACTGTCATTTGAGCTTTTATTTCCACTTGCTGTGCTCCATTTATCCCGCCCTCCAGCTTTCATTTCCTTTTCATCTCCTCCTCACTCTTCTGCTGTTGTCATCTTGGTTTTGGAGATTGTCCTGAAAGTGTCACATTGTGTTTGCTGTCTTCCTTTAGAGGCTCTATGCACAGAGAGAGACGCAAGTTCCTGCGATCTGCGCTGAAGGAGCTGGCCACTGTCTTAGCTGACCAGCCTGGACTCCTGGGTCCAAAGGTGATGCAGCAAACCACCTTAAAGGACGTTTTGGAAGAAGAGAATCTTACCTGCAGAGCTTTGGTGTTTTTATTACCGGCATAGATTTACCCAAAAAGCTAGTGGTAATTTTGAATCTGTTATACGGTAGAAAGATCCATGTGTATATTTCATTGTAAGTATGGAACCAGTGCCAAAGCTGCCAGTGTCTGCAGTGTGTCTGTGAAGCAGAAACTGTAGCTGCTGCTTGTTAACAAGATACAAAGACTGCAGACATTCTAATTTATCCACTCAGATCATTGACTGTATTTACAGTGGAGACTGAAAACCTGGGCCCCCCAGGTAAAATGTTCTATTATTGTGCATAAAAAAACCCAAGGAAAGATTGAAACATCTTCAATTACAGATGAATCATTCTTTTAATACGTATTTTATATGCATACTATCAATTCTTCAGGGTGTCCAAACTTTTGCACACACCATTCTTTTGTTTTCTGTTATTTTGAAAGGGTAAATGATGGAAATGAAGCCTCGTTTTTTTTGACACATTAAAAGAATGTCTCATCTGTAAACTGATGTCTTTAGGAGATTATTTTTGGCTTTTTTTGGGTTCTTTATGCACAATAATAGAAGATTTTACCTGGGGTGCCCAAACTTTTGATCCCCACTGTAGAGAACTTGATTGGTTAGCCCCTTCTCACCAGAGTGAGGAAGCCAAAATCCCATAGACTTCTTCAGAGAAACAATCAGTTATAACTCAGTCATTCTATTGGTCAGAATAACCATTCATTGATCCTGTTTTTTCATGTTTTTTGTCTTTATTAAACTGACCAATTTAAGTAGTGAAAGCCAACAACATAAATGTATTTTGTGTCAAGCATAAAATCTCCATTTGACTTTGATCAGAAGTGTGAGTTCGTCCTCTGCAGAGTCCCATACAAACCAACAGCTCAGTGGCAGTTTTTACTCTCTTCAAACAAATGTTCCCACTTTCTAGTTGTCTTACCAATCAAACTAATTTCATTCTTAGAAGAATCCCAACCTCTACAATGTGAATGTTCAAGTTTATTCCAATAACCACAAGTTAAAAACAAGAATCAAGAAGGAAAAAGAGTTCTCTGATTAAAATGCCATGTAGGAGAGCTAAGTAAAGTCTGTCTCAGGGTATATTCAGACTGAGCATATTTGGTTCGCTCAAGGTGAACTAGAGTTTGTCCAGGAGTTTAACCCAGAACAAATTTTCAGTCTAAATGCATCCAAGCGGGCCCTACTCCGGTACCAGGAGCTGTTCTCTGACCCATCTTTTGAAGTGGTCTCAGTTCAGCTCTGATCCAATTGGTTGACCCAAATTTTTGGCCAGTTTCGATATTTGAACTGGTGTGGCAACATTTTCACCACATTGTTGCGCTGCCGCCAGACTGCCTCAGCCGGCACTTAGATCGCATTGCAGGACCTCTGATTGAAACTGCTGTGCAAACCACAGTCGGTTTGAACGTAGCTTAAAACTAGCCAAAACCGGGAAATGTTTAAAGATATTGTACTGCAGGCAGGTCAAAGACCCGCCTTTCCTCTGGCTCCTCGTGTAAAACAGAAAGTTAGACTGGTGTGCAGGTCAGGTGCTCCTGTGCTGCTCCACAGCAGCAGGAAACTGAGGAGAAAGGAGTGTGCCTCAGTCTGACATTAGGGAAGAGTCATTCTCCTCTGTTTGTGACACTCCTGCAGGCGCTGTTTGTCTTCATGGCACTGTCGTTCGCTCGCGACGAGATCATCTGGTTGCTGCGGCACGCCGACAACATCCAGAAGAAAAGCACTGATGACTTTATAGACAAGTGAGCGAAACTAGACCGAACCCACACACAAACACCACGCTGGTTTCACATCTGATGGATGGGGTGTGTTTGCAGACACATTGCAGAACTGATCTTCTACATGGAGGAGCTTCGTGCCCATGTGAGGAAATACGGGCCTGTGATGCAGCGTTACTATGTCCAGTACCTGTCTGGTTTTGATGCTGTGGTGCTAAACGAGATGGTGCAGGTGAGAATGCCAGCAGCTGTGTGGACTGTCCTGCAGACCAGGAGTGTCCATGCAGTATGTCTGCACAGGTTTACTGGTGAACTAAGTAGAAAATCGTTTCTTCTGTTGTTGTTAATGCCGGCTATAGCTGTAGCTTACTTCTATCCTGCAGCTCCAAATGATCTTCTCACAGTACCTGCTGAGAATCATATGAAGAATCATAGCTGCACTTCACAAAACTCCCAGAAAGCAGCTAACTTCCATGCTGCAGACATCCATGCTGCAGACATCCATGCTGCAGACATCTATGCTGCAGACATCCATGCTGCAGACATCCATGCTGCAGACATCCATGCTGTCGACATCCATGCTGTCGACATCCATGCTGCAGACATCCATGCTGCAGACATCCATGCAGCCGCTGCAAATTATTTTGGAGATGCAGAAAATGTCCAGTTTGTAGATACCACAGAGGGGATCAAAAGTTTGGGCACCCCAGGTAAAATGTTCTATTATTGTGCATAAAGAAACCAAGGAAAGTTTGAAACGTCTCCTAGAGACTTTAGTTTACAGATGAGACATTCTTTTATGTCAAATATTATCATGGACAACATCTGGAAGAACCCCTGATGATGGTTGTTTGGGCGAGGTCAGATGACTCAGATTATTTACAGTCTTTCAGATTGAGGTACAACCTATCAGACTGTCAGGTCTCAGCTTTTCCAAAGGGGGCGGAGCATACTATAAACTCTGCAGGGTGTCCAAACTTTTGCACACATCATTCTTTTGTTTTCTGTTATTTTGAAATGGTTATGGATGGAAATGAGCCTCATTTTTTGAATAATAAATGAATGTCTCATCTGTAAACTGATGCCTTTAGGAGATTTCTCAATCTTTTCTTGGGTTCTTTGTGCACAAAAATAAAACAAAAATATCCCCACTGTATATACAGTCGTGATATAACCTGTAAATTAAGTCATTGCTGCGGCTAATTCATCATGCAGTAAACGTCTTTGCTTCACCTGTAGAAAATGTTTATTCATCAAATAGCATCCAGGTTGCAGATGATGTTAGAATTTAAAAATCAAAGCTGTCAATCAAAGCTAGCATCCAGATGACGGATGATGTCATCCTGCCACTAACATCCACACTGCTACAATACAACCCTTGATTGTCATACAGAGTATAATGACATTTGAAAGCAGTTCCCTTAAAAGTGGACAGAAGCATAAATAGAATAAAATAGATACAGTTGTACAAGAATGTAGTCTAAGTGCAAACGTAGGACTCGATAGTTCAGCTTTGGGAAAGAAACTTTCCTGACTGGTATGGAAAGTCTGCCAGAAGGCAGGAGGTTGAAAAGATGAAAACCCAGATGAGTATTGTCCTTCACATTGTTTGAGGCCCTGCTGAGACAGGAGGAATTGTAAATGGAAGTCATTGTAGGCAGAGGGCAGCCGATGATTCTCATCCTGTCGGCCTCATGTCAGCTGCTGTGCCAAACTGACACAAGTTTGTTTGGGTCTAACTGTGGTTGTCCAACAGAACCTATCGGTGTGTCCGGAGGATGAGTCCATCATTATGTCTTCATTTGTCAACACCATGACCTCGCTAAGTGTCAAACAAGGTAAAAGCAGCATTGGGGGGGTCTGTCATTGAAACATGAATGAAGTTTAATGTGTGTGTGTTGCAGTGGAAGATGGAGAGGTGTTTGATTTCAGAGGAATGAGGCTGGACTGGTTCAGACTGCAGGTACATCAGACTTCTTTCTTTATATTAGCACCGCATGAAAGCTTGTGACCTCTTTGGTTTTCTCTCTGTTCGTGCCCTTTCCTCCCGTTCACCTCTAAAGGCTTACACTAGTGTCTCCAAAGCCAGTCTTGGGATTTCAGACCACAAAGAGCTCGGCAAAATGATGAACACCATCATCTTCCACACCAAGATGGTGGATTCTCTGGTGGAGATGCTGGTGGAGACGTCGGATCTGTCTATTTTCTGGTAAGTTCGCCTCTGAGTGGCATGTTCGAGTACGTCCTCCATTGTAACCGGCTCCTCCTCCATCTCTGCAGCTTCTACAGCCGCGCCTTTGAAAAAATGTTCCAGCAGTGCTTGGAGCTCCCCTCCCAGAGCCGACACTCCATCTGCTTCCCTCTGCTCTGCACACACTTCATGTCCTGCACACATGAGCTCTGTCCTGAGGAGGTGAGCATGTTGGTAACAATTCATCCAGAAAACAAAAACTCACAGAAGACGAAATTGGTTAGTATTGAAGAACTACATTATCAGCTTCCTGCTGCAAAATATAAAACTAACCTTCAAGAGTTTTGCAGCAATGACTCCACCCCTTTGAGGGTGTGGCCATTAGAATGTCCACAGCTCCCCTTTGGTGGTTGAGGCAGCAGCAGGTATTGTCTCTGTGTTCAGACTAACCCTTTGTCTCTGTACTCTGTACAGAACAGGCACAGTGCTTCTCAAGAGATCCTAAGGAAACTTCAAAACACTAATCTGATCATAGTTGCTGTATATCTTCCAATAGTGACAGGTCTCCAATGAACATCTGGTCTATGTGTTTGTTACACTAGACGCCGGCCTCTAATAGTGGCCGGGCTCCTGTAAGGCTCCCCCCACCCCCTCGGGTCATGCACAGTCATGCAGAAGCTGGCTGTCTGTGGTATTTGTGAGCCAGTGTAGCGATGGCCAGAAAACACTCATTCGATTTAGCACTTGAGTTTGGTGTGGTGGATTATGCCAAAGAACATTCTGGTGAGGAATCTGCACCACATTTTGGGGTGGATCCTAAACGTATTCAAGAATGGAGAAAGCAGATGGTGATATGGAGAAGACGACTGCAGAAAAAGGAGCAACAAGCAAACCATTTCCTGGTGGAGGAGCAAGAAGAAGTGAGCGAATAAATGAACTGGTTTGAACGTGGATTACTGAGCAAAGACGGAAACGTGCGCGTGTCTCCAAGAAAATGATAAACGTGAAAGCGAAAAGGGTTTTTTAAAACAAGACTGATGCTTCAAAGAGAGCAGAAACGTTCACAACAAGTGCTAATCAGAAAAGAATACAGGTTTAATTTCAATCAATCCTAAAATGTTCATCTGTTGGTTTCTGCATTTTGTGACTGAATTTCACCAAGAAAAAACGAACCCATTTACCATCACCATTCTGTCTGTAATAGGAATAAACACCGGTCTCTAACGAACGCCGATCTCAAGTAAACGCCGGTGTCTGATGAACATCGGTCACTAATAAATGTCAGTCTCTGACGAACGCCGGTGTCTGACAAACGCCGGTGTCTGACAAACGTCGGTCTCTGACAAATGCCGGTCTCTAATAAACGCCGGTCTCTGAGGAACGCCGGTCTCTAATAAACGGCGGTCTCTGAGGAACGCCGGTCTCTAATAAACGCCGGTCTCTGAAAAACGCCGGTCTCTAATAAATGCCGGTCTCTGAGGAACGTTGGTCTCTAATAAACGCCGGTCTCTGACGAACGTCGGTCTCTAACGAACGTCTTTCTCTGATAAACGCCGGTCTCTGACGAACGCCGGTCTCTAATAAACGCCGGTCTCTGAGGAACGTCGGTCTCTAACGAACGTCGGTCTCTGATAAACGCCGGTCTCTGAAAAACCCTGGTCTCTAATAAACGCCGGTCTCTGACGAACGCTGGTCTGGGATAGCCTTTCCAGAAGAGTTCTTGCTGTAAGAGCTGCTAAAAATGGACCCACATCATACTGAACTGTATGTGTTAGGAATGAGATGAAACATCAGTTCATGTGTGAGTCCAGGCAGATAAACCAATACTTTTGGTAATTTAGTGTACATGGACATAGTTTACTCCAAAAGCAAAACAATAGCATGATCTAGTCCCTTTAAAGACTCCAGATTTTCTGGTGAGCTCTAAAGATACTCTTCTCATTTAGAAAATGTAATTTTAATTTTAATTAAAATTTTCGATTGTGAGCTTTGGTGGAGGATTTGATGGAGAAATTTCTGGTTTTCTGTTTGTGTGTAATTCCCTGCAGCGTCACCACATTGGGGATCGCAGCTTATCTTTGTGCAACATGTTCTTGGACGAGATGGCCAAGCAGGCTCGAAACCTGATCACTGACATCTGTACGGAGCAGTGCACGCTCAGCGATCAGGTACATGGCACACGACCGGCCCTTTTATGATCCCTTTGCAAAAGTCGCTCAGTAACTAATGAAAGCAAACTTAATCAGTAACGGTGACACTGATGTTTCCAGACCTGCTTCACCTGTTTCTCACAACTCACTGTTTCTGTCGCAACATGGAGATGATGTTCCCAACAAAGAAATGATCCCATTTTGTCCGAGTTCTACCTGAAAGCAACAGAACTTTCTTTGCTTTTTTTTTCAGCTACTGCCCAAGCACTGCGCCAAAACAATCAGCCAGGCAGTCAACAAGAAGAGCAAGAAGGCCACCGGGAAGAAGGGGGAGCCGGAGAGGGAAAAACCAGGAATGGAAAGCATGAGGAAGAACCGACTCCTTGTCACCAAGTTAGTATTAAACAGGAGCTTGAAATCGAACAGAGGTTTCATTGTTCCAAAATCCCCTGTTCCTGTTATGCCTCATTGAGAAACATCAGCCTCATATCTGACTGAAAACATAGCTTCCATTTGCTTCTATGAAGTTCTGAGCAATGTCTCACATTCACGAGTGAACACGTTTCCACGACCGGGTTCTTGAGGTTATTCAGAGATCTTCCTGGAATGTGGAAGTCTGTCTGTCCCGCCGGAGCAGAGACGTGTGTGCCCAGTGAGGGAGGGGGAGTTTATTACAGCAGCTGGGGACACAGTGAAGGCTTTAAAGTTTGAAATTCTTCTATTTATCCATCCAACCATCCATCCAACCATCCATTCAATCATCCATTCATTCATTCAGAGTCCACGACCAGGACAGTTGTTCTTGGATCTGAGGTTCGACTATCGGCCGGACTCTCCTCTCCAGTACCCTGACATAGACTTTCCCAGGGAGGCTGAGGAGTGTGATTCCCCGGTAGTTGGACTCCGGTCCCCCTTCTTGAAAAGGGGAACCACCACCACTTCCTGCCAGTCCAGTGGTACTGTTCCCGACTGCCACACGATGCTGCAGAGACGTGTTAACCAAGACACTAGAAGTATTCCTTCCAGCGGCTGACAATGGTCCTGGTTTGAAGAAAAAGTACAAACACCAAATATTGATTTGATTTAGATTTCTGTTATGTTCGCGGACTTTGTATGTTGTAAATTGATGAGAAATAAACATTTATTTTGTACATTTCTGAAAGCATTCTTTGTTTACAGCATTTTTCTAACCTTCATTTGTACAGTCTTGTGTTTATACTTCAACTTTCATGTGGTTCTGGTTTTTCTTTCATCATCTGCAAAAAAAAAACACATTTTATTTTTAGAAAAAAATATTTAAAGTATTTATTTAAATACTCAAAGGACATTTTAAGAGGTTAATAAATATGGACATTTAAAAAAATCCCTTTAAGTTATCATTTAAAATGCTAGTAAATGCTGAAGGTGACAAACACCGGGAAAAAAAGCTGCAAAATACTCACTGATGCTAAAAAATAAAGTTTTTTTCATTTCAGTTGATATGAAGTTCAAACCAAAGTTGTTTCAAGGCTCTACACAGTGGTATTTTTATTTTTGCTAGTAAAAATTAAGACATTAAGCTAAAACCATTATTTAGTTTTGAGAGTTTTACAGTGAAGAGAGTCCTGAGCTTGCAGTCTAAAACAATGATGCCAGATCAATATTGTGTGTTTTTGCTATAAGATTGGATTTAAATTTTCTTCTCTCTTTTTCAGTCTGGATAAACTCCACACTGCTCTGTCTGAGCTCTGTTTCTCCATCAACTATGTTCCCAACCTGATGGTGTGGGAGCACACCTTCACCCCCCGAGAATACCTCACCTCCCACCTGGAAATTCGTTTTACCAAGTAAACCCAGTGTCTTTGAGAACTGACAGGAGCCTTCCAGATGGAACACACAGGTTTTTACCTTTTTGCTCCGTGTTTGTGCAGGTCCATCGTTGGGATGACCATGTACAACCAGGCCACCCAGGAGATAGCTAAGCCCAGTGAGCTCCTCACCAGCGTGCGGGCGTACATGACAGTGCTGCAGTCCATAGAGAACTACGTTACCATTGATATCACGCGGGTCTTCAACAACGTACTGCTGCAGCAGACACAGCACCTGGACAGCCACGGCGAGCCCACCATCACCAGTCTGTACACCAACTGGTGCGTACTCCTCAGTGTTTTCTCTGTCAAGAGGAAAGGTCTACCAGGACACTGCCGCAACCCCCCCAACTTAATTAATACTGAAAATAAAATCATGGCGCACCCACGCTCTTCATGACATCTGACTGAAGCGCCCATTTCTATTCTTAAATCAGAGTTAAAAGGTTGTTTGGTTTGTTCAAGTGAATGTTCAAACAAGATTATTGTGTGCGTGTGTGTGTGTGCGTGTGTGTGTGCGCGTGTGTGTGCGTGTGTGTGCGTGTGTGTGTTTGCATGTGCAGGTACCTGGAAACTTTGCTCCGTCAGGTCAGTAACGGACACATAGCATACTTCCCAGCCATGAAGGCCTTTGTGAACCTGCCCACTGATAACGAACTGACGTTTAACGCCGAGGAGTACTCTGACATATCTGGTACGTGCATGCACACGTGCACTCTTCTCTGTGTCTCATGTTACTGATGAAAGGCCATGGCTGTGTTGAGTGTGCATGTGCTGTCACTTACCCTGTTTTTCCACAGAGATGCGTGCTCTCTCAGAGCTGCTGGGGCCATACGGCATGAAGTTCCTGAGTGAGAGTCTGATGTGGCACATCTCATCACAAGTTGCCGAGCTGAAGGTGTGCACCGTTGGCTCACACATACACAAAGGTTGATGTTCTGTTTAGATGTTCTAAACCTTTGAACATGCACACCCTGTGACAAAGGCTGTGCCAGGCGGTAGCTTGGGGTTGCTATAGCAACAGCAAGATTTGGCAAAGCAATCCCAAATAAATAAAAGCCTAAAGCTGCATTCACACCAAACATGATTCGCACGTTGTGGCAGCCAGTTTCTATGTTAAGCCAGTAGTACAGACATGCTGTGTCACTCTACCAATCAGGGACTAATCTTCAGACGTGAGACGTCTTCATTGACTCGATTAGTCTCACTGACCCCAGGACGCTGGCGCACCGGCAGAGACAGCAGAGCAGCTGCGGCATTGGGGAGGCCTTTTCGGGTCTCCTGAGTTTCATTAAATTTTAAAAGGAAGGTCTTCTAATTTTGTTCTTGTT